>JAGPOW010190693.1:0-16472 GCA_030014935.1 Caiman crocodilus
TTTCACATTCTAGTCTGTTTTTCTGTCTCATGTTGTACCTAGTGGACTCCAAGATGAACATGAGTCGGCAGTGTGACGAAGCCATCAGAAAAGCCAATGGCACTTTATCGTGCATCAGCAGATGCATGATGAATAGGTCCAAGGAAGTGATACTTCCCCTGTATCAGGCACTGGTCGGACCGCAGTTGGAGTACTGCATGCAATTCTGGGCGCTGCACTTCAAGAGGGATGCGGATAACCTGGAGAGGGTCCAGAGAAGGGCCACTTGTATGGCTAAGGGCCTGCAGACCAAGCCCTATGAGGATAGACTAGAGAAACTGCACCTTTTTAGCCTCTGCAATAGAAGGTTGAGAGGTGACCTTGTGGCTGCCTATAAGTTCATCACTGGGGCACAGAAGGGAATTGGTGAGTATTTATTCACCAAGGCACCCTCGGGAGTTACAAGAAATAATGGCCACAAGCTAGCAGAGACCAGATTTAGACTGGACATTAGGAAGAACTTCTTCACAGTTCGAGTGGCCAATGTCTGGAACGGGCTCCCAAGGGAGGTGGTGCTCTCCCCTACCCTGGGGGTCTTCAAGTGGAGATTGGATATGCATGTTGCTGGGGTCATCTAGACCCAGCACTCTTTTCTGCCTATGCAGGGGGTCGGACTCGATGATCTATTGAGGTCTCTTCTGACCCTAGCACCTATGAATCTATGAATCTTCCACATTCCTAAAATGTCACCTCATTCACAGCAGACAGACTCACGCAGATTCACTTGCTGCTTTTTCCTCAGAAAATGGTTGACATGGTTAAGATGGTTCATTAGCATAAAAAAATGGCTGTCTTAGATATAATCCTGCCTTGTGGTCAGCAGCTCTGCTAAGCCACAGGTCATGCCTTTATTCAGCTGCAGATTCAATGCTCCCTGAAAATCCACATATTGTCTCCCTAACATATTCATAGAAGTTAGCTGCTGGAAGGGACCTTACAAGATCATTGGGTCCACCCCCCGTGAACTTGGGCAGGAAAGACTGCTAGGGTTTAATGACACTAGCAAGATGGGCATCAAGATGCTTTTTGAAGATCACCAGGATGGGTGACTGAATCACCTCTGCAGAGAGCCTGTTCTAGACCCTCGGCACTGAATTTGTAAAGAAGTTTTTCCTTATTTCCAATCCAAAGCAATCTTCAATCAGTTTGTGCCCATTGTTTCTTGTTGTCCCCTGGCGTATCTTGGTAAACAGATGCTCCCCCAGAATCCCAAGACTGTATTTTCCCAATTTTACCATGAGGACATCATGGGAGATTAGGTTGAAGGCCTTTTTGAAGTCCCAGTATATGATGTCAACCTCATTTCCCCAAGCCATGTGGCGAGTTACCAGATCTTAGAAGGAAATGAGGTTGGTCAGGAATGACCTGCCTTCAGTGAAGGCATGTTAGCTGTCCATTAGAATACTGTTTTCTGTTAGCCTACCAATAATGGCTTCTTTGCTAATTTTCTCCAGGATTTTACCAGGAATTGAAGTCAAACTGATTGACCGGGAATTCCGTCTTCTCTTTCTTGATGATAAGCATCACATTGGCCCTCTTTCAGTCTTCTGGGAACTCTCCTGAGCACCACAAGTCTTCAAATAACTTTGACATAACTCATGCAATGTTGTCCAGTTCTTTTAGCACTCTCAGGTGTAGTTCATCTGGTCCTGTTGACTTGTAGATATTCAGGCTCTAGGTGTTCCCCACAAGCTCTTTGACAACTATGGGATGGTGGTCACCCTCACCCTGATCATCCTGTATCCTGTCAAGTAGGCTAACATCCTTGGACTGATGGAATACCAACATGAAGTATTAATTTAGGAGTTCAGATTTGTCCTGAATGTCATCAGTCATCACATTTCATTTAACAGAGGCACTGTGTTTCCCTTATTTTTTCCCCAATTTCCTACATATCTGAAGAAGGACTTTTTGTTGTCTTTGATTCTGGTTGCCAAATTGTATTTGGTTTGTGTCTTTGCTTTCCTGATTCACTCCCTACAGGTGCAGGATATTGCTGAGTACTCCTCTTTTGTGGAAATTTCTGACTTCCATCCCGTGTAAGCTTCTCTTCTTAATTTCAGGAGGTCCATGACTTCCTTGTTGAATCGAAGTGGTCTCTCAGCCCTTTTGGTGCCTTTCTTATGACAAGAAATGGACTTCCTTTGTGCTCCTAATATCACTTCCTGAAGGAATGACTGCTCATCTTGTGCTCCCTTCCTCATTGGAACATGGTCCTATAGGGCCTTGCCAACCCATCTTCTAAAGTTGTGGAAGTCAGATTTCCTAAAATCAAGGATTCAATCATTTGATACCCTTCCCTGTACCCTCCTCCAATCTTGGCTCAGAGGGTCTCAAGTCACTCTTCTTTGTTGCCAATCTCTACTTCTAGGCAGGTGTAATGCTCTTTCACATAGAAAGCAACTCTTCCCCCCCTTCTTCCCTATGCAACCCCTTCAATGCAGGGTGTAGACCTCTATACCTGTGGTCTAATCACAGGTCGAGTCCCACCAGGCCCCTGTAATCCCAATGAGATCATATTACTTGTTCATTAGGAGAAAAGCCAGTTCCTCCTGTTTGTTTCCCATGCTCCTGGCATTTGTGGACAGGCAGCTAAGCCTGTCATTGGAGGCCCTAGGCTTCCTGGTGTGCTGTGGAAAATCCTGTCCTTCAGCTGATGTCAGAATATGCTTCCTGTTGTTCCCTGGTTTGCTGGTTCCATAGTTGCCATTTCTTGGGCTTGGACTAGTATTCGATGGCCTGTCCCTTGATTATCTCAGTTAAAAGCCTTATCCAGGAGGTCCACCAATCCAGGTGAGAAAAGCTCCTTCCCTTTCAGCATGAGGTGGATGCCACCTCTTTCCAATAGGCCACAGTCTCTGAACCGTGTCATAAGTCCTTCCTGTACCCATGACCTGCACCCAGGAGGAACAAGGAGAAAAATACCTGTGCCCATGACCCCTTGAGTCCAGCCCCCAGAGCCCTGTAGTGACTCATGACCTGGCCAGGATTGTTCCTGGCTATGTCATTTGAACCCACATGGATGACTAATCATTTTATGATGATGGAAAAATACTACAGCAATCCTTCAGTTGTAAAGACCTCAGGGATCACAGCAGGGCAGGATGCTTTTGGACCTTGCAGATTCGTATTTGAAATCTCTGGGTTTCTCTTGTGAATTGTGTGTAGGTGTTTTAGCATTGTTGGTTGTAGCTGTGTTGGTCTAAGGACATAAGCAGATAAGGTTCTTTGAGCAGATGTGATAGCTTTTATTAGACCAACTAAATAGTTGGTAATTTTTTTTTTTTTAAAGATTTTGGGCACACTGAATAGTTCCAATACTGAATGGCATCCCAGAGCACCCTTGGAAGCATCTTGTAGCACCCTGGGATAAAATCATTGTTCCAACATCAGGGAAATCAGGGCTATGCTGCAGACAGGAGAGCACCTCAAGAGCTGTGCCAGCCAACAAAGCACAATACAGGTCATGGAGCTGGAATGATCTTTCCTTTTATACTTCATCCTGTCTCCTGATTTGTTCCATTTTCCTATCCCTTCCTCCTTAAACGAAATGGTCAGAGGGGAAGGAGAAGGCTTCCCCTTCTTCCACTATGGGACCATGACAAACTGAACCCCAGTAAATGCAGGCAGGCAGTCCCAGGCTCCATCAATGCCTAGGGTTCATCTCCACACTTATGTCCTACAGCATCTCTGGCAATACCCACTGTGGCAGGGCACTGGGTGTGCTTGCTATTTGTGGAGAGCGCGGCAGGCACTGAGCCTGCCTGCCACTGGTGGAGAGCGTGGCAGGGCAATGAGTCTGCCTGACACTGGTGGAGAGCGCGGTGGGGCATGAAGCGTGCCTGCTGCCAGTGAGGATCGCAGTGGGGCACAGAGAGTGCGTGCTACCTGTGAAGATCACGGCAAGGCACAGAGCATGTCTGCCGCCAGGGAAGATCGCAGCAGGGCACTGAGCATGTCTGCTGCCGGGGAAGATCGCGGCAGGGCACTGAGCTGGTCTGCCACTGGTAAAGATCATGGCAGAGCACCGGGGGTGCCTGCCCCTTTAAGGGCTTGGAGCTGGCAGCCTCCACGTGCCTGATGAGGGCAGCCATTTTGAGGCAAGGGCTGCCAATATAAACATAAGCAGTTTGGCTGCTGGAGGCCAGGCAGCAACATCGCCTGGCTGGAGAGCTGTTGGGAAGATCACCCGGAGATAAGGGGGAGCTGTAGGTGTGGCAAGGAGGCTCCATGGTCCTGGGCATGACCTGAAACTGCACTCTGCCAGGAGTGGATGGCCTGGTGGGGCTCTCAGTGGCGCAGGAGCCCCCAGAAAATGCCAGGTCAGTTATCACCCTGGTGAAAGGCGAGTTGGGGTGCCATAACCCCTTTGCCCCCACTGCTGGGTGGGTAACCCTGTTTGTGTGAAGGGCCCAGAGGGTGGACTGAGAGAGAGAGTGAGGGGCTAGAGATCCAGACTGAGGGAGAGCACCCTCGACTGGCCCATGCTGGGGCCAGGGCTAAGGGAACCAAAAGGGCTGGGGGCCCACTGCGAAGGAAGCCCAAGAGCCGGGAACCTGGGGTCTTGACTGGCCTGGAGGTCGGCCAGGGCTAGGTGCCAGAGGTCCCAAGGGGACCACACTCGAGAGGGGAAGGTAGCTTTGGCGGGGGATAGGTATCCCAGATGATAGCGGAGAGGCCGCTGGGTTGGAGGGATCATAGGAGGGTCCTGTATGGATGATTCTGGGGCCCAGAATGGGGGCTGGTGATTACAGGAACACCAAGATGCCATCTGCGAGGCTTGGGCTGCGGTATTGGGGATGGATAGGAACCGCAGATAGCGGACCCTGGCATCTGGGCACGAGTGGGCAGCCTCCGGTTTATTAACATCAATTAGTGACCCTATTAAGATCAAGTCGTGGCGGACGAGAAAGCGGGCGGTTGGCCCACCGAGACAGGCGGGCGGGCCATAGAGTGCAGCCCTGAGGGAACCTGTCCTGTCACACCCACATTTCTTGTATGCTGGTCCTATAAGCTCTTGCATTTCCTCTTCTACATCTGGTTATTTCCTTTGGAAGCTCTCTGTCCCCCAACCTTCCCTAGCTCAGCCCTCTCCCCTTTCCACCACAGGCTTTCACTTTGCTTTCTCCACTGCCTGCCCTTGCTTTAACCATCTCCTTCATGCTGGCTTTGCTTTACTTCTATTTTCACTTCCCATATCTCTGCTTCTCCACCTTCTCCAGCCCCTGCCTGTTCCCTTCATTTTGGACTTTCCTGTGCCTTTTTTCCATGATCGCTGTCAGTATTCCCTGCTGCATGCTCTTTCTTCATGTGCTCTGGTTATCCCAAACACCACTTCTCCTCCTACAGTTTTCCATTGCCTTTAAGTACACCAAACTGTCTGGCCATTCACCCCATGTTCCCCTTCTCATCTCCCCGCCCCCACAACTGATCTGAATCTCTGCCCCAAAACGTTTTTCTCATGATTTCTCTAAGCTTTTTTCCAGTTTCCTGGATCCATCTCCATCCTATTCTCAAAGCATGCTGTGAGCATCACTCACTGGGAAGATCTTGGGGCGCACATGGAGCTCTTCACAATGAAGATTGCCCAGGTTGATGTAGTGGCCCTGATGCCATCCAGGTGCTTCACAGCTGCTCTGAAGGAGATGAGCACATTCTTGCCATGAGTCTTGACTTTTGGGTTGTACATGATGACCTGGGTGCTGGAGAGGTCACTAAAGTAACTGAAATACCTCTGGCTAGACAACCAGCATCCTAGAGCGAGTGGTAAACAGAGGCACAGGCATGAGGAAGGTACTGTCTCTGGTTGGCATAGGGGGACAGCAGTTCCCCAGTAGGTGCCAACTCAGCTCATGCCCGGCTCTGGACCTAACTGATGACAGCATCATGACTGACCAAGTCCACATCAACCTCACCCCAGAGGTCAGTGATGAGCTCCTTCTCATGGGCAGTGAATTGTGCCCTGGTGACAAGCACAGGGATAAGCTTGGAGCATCAGCTGAATAAGGAACTCATCGCTGCATCCAAATATCAGGGATTTTTATTCACTAGTTTGTTTCTATTCTCTATGGAAATGTCCTCTGGCAGCATTTGGGTGGAATCCTACCTGTGTGGAGGGAGATAGCATTTTTTTGGAAAGAGCAAAAGAGGCCCTTTCCCCCATCTCTGTCACACCAGCACCTTTTGTGTTCAGCTCCTCACACAGGAAAGTCAGATCTCTCCCAGGCTGGGCCTCCAGTGAGCACTTGGCTTTGCCCAATCAACCTTTGAGGCAGGAGACAGACCTTGGATCTCACCTTGCTGTGCATGATGCTGCCTTCACCCAGCACTGTGGGAAAATGAAGATGTGCAATCCTTCGTTTTTGAAAGCCTTTGGGCACAACAGACAACAGTGGTGGCAAGCAGATGTCACCTTGGCTGGGCCTTAAAGTCACCCAGACTGAGGGAGGCACCATCTTGGTCACATGGACTAAGAAAACCATCATCCTGGCCACCTACACTAAGGGAACTGCTGTCTTGGCCACCCAGACTGAGGAAGATGTCCTCTTGGCCATCTGGATTGAAGGAGGTGCCATCTTGGCCATCTGGGCTACATGAATTACCATCTGGGCTACCCAGACTGAAGAAGGTGACATGTTACCCATCCAGACTGAAGCAGGTGCCATTTTGGCCACCTGGAATAGAGGAACTGCCATCTTGGCTGCCCAGACTGAGGAATTTACCACCCTAGCCACCTGAATTCAAGCAGGTGGCATCCTGACCACCCAGATTGATGAAGGCACCAGCTTGGCCACCTGGACTAAGAAAACTGCCATCTGGGCCACTTGGACTTAAGGAGGTGCCATCTTGGCCACCTGGACTATGGGAATTGCCCTCTTGGCACCCAGACTGAAAGAGCAGGGCCTGGCCAGTCTGCAGCACCTACAGAGATGTGGACCCAGGCTGCTGAAGGGCACTGTGGGGAACCAAGGTGAGGACTAGCAAGAGGTACTGGGCAAGGTGGACCCCCTCAGCAAGAAGGAGGGAGAGGGCATAGGTGCAGAGGCGGTTTTGGTTTGGGGATCTAGTTTTGTTTCATACATTTTGGGCTCCAGCATCAGCCATGCTGAGCCTTAGCAAACCTAATCAATGGATAAACAAAGCCTGATGTCATGTAGCAGGACAGGGTGCACTGCTTGAGGGGATTAGGGAAGGCTCCTAAGGGGGGTTAGCATTGGGTGAGGAAATCTCCTTAACTGCACAGGTGGCAGGGGTCCAGCCATTCCCTCTCTATGACCCCTGAGTTGGCTTGGGGCAAGCTGCTGCCCTTTCCCTGGTTCAGAAGCAGGACCTGGTATCAAAATGATGGCTCTGAAAAAGGAGTCCGCTAAGGATGTGTAGCTATGAGAGGCCAAAGAGATGCTTCCTCCACCCTGAACAAGACATACAAAGGAGGGGGAAGAAGATGCCTCATGAATGTCTCACAGGACTTGAGGCCAGGGGAAGTGAAGTGACTCACCCCAGTCCACCTGGGGAACTGTGTGGCAGAGCCAGGAATTGCACCCTGTTCCTTGAGTCCCAGCTTAGCACCTTTTCCACAAGGCCAGTCCAAAAAACATTAGTAAGAGCATTGCCAGAAAATCAAGCAAAGTGATTCTTCCCTTTTGCTTTGGCACTGGTGAGGCCACATCTAGAGTCCTGTGTCCAGTTTTGGGCACCCCACTGCAGAAAGTATGTGGACAACTTGGAGAAAATCCAACAACAGAAGGGCAACAAAGATGGTTTGGAGGATGTGGGACAGGACTGGTGAGGAGAGGCTGAGGGAACTGGGCTGACTTAGTCTGCAGAAGAGAAGACTGAGGGGGATTGAATAGCAGCCTTCAACTCCCTTCAGAGGGGCTGAAAAGAGGATGGAGCTGGACTGGTCTCAGTGGGAGCAGATGACAGGACAAGGAGCAATGTGCCCAAGCTTTATCAAGGGAAGCTTAGGATGGATAATAGGAAAACCATCTCATGAGAATGGTGGTGAAGCACTGGAATTGGCTACCCAGAATGGCAGTGGCATCTCCATCCTTGAAGGTTTTTAGGGCCCTGATTAACAAAGCTTTGGTTGGGATGCTGTAGTTGGGGCTGGCCCTGCTTGGAGCAGGGGTTGGACTAGATGTGACCTCCTGAGGTCCCTTCCAACCCTCGTTTTCTGTGAGTCTATGGGTGTGTCTACATGTGGTGATTTAATGCTCATTAGCCTGAGCTAATGTGCATTAAGGGTGCATATCTATACATGTGTGTCCTTAATTCACATTTAAAATGGTGAATTTAGGTTATCCATGCATAAATTTGATACCTACAAATGCAGGTATTGAATTTGGGTGTGAAGAGTTAAAGTGTATTAATACACATGTAAACACGTTAAAGCACATTAACACTGTGCATGTGGATTGACTTGGGACAAATGAATGTGTTGATGCGTTTTAACATCTGTACATGTAGACACCTGCCCAAACCCGCTTAATGCACATTAAATTTAGGCTCATTTAAATGCACATGTAGGCACACCTTATGATTCTAGGAAAAAAACCCAAAACTAGTCATGAAGGCTTCCACATCTCCCTTTTTTTTTGCAAAAAAAGTCTGTCTGTGAGCTCAGCTATGCTTGAGTAAAGTTATAAAGGCACTATACCAATTATAAAGGTGATGGGGATATCACGTCTATTTTTTCTTCTCCTTGCAGAAAACGTTTGCAGGTGGAAGTCCAGGGGGTGGCAACCAGCCCACAGCCCAGTGATGAGGAGAATATAATGAAGAAAGTGAAAAGTAGAGTAAAATATTTTCAGGCTTTTAATTTTTTTTTTTTTTACATTTTGTATATATTTTATATTGTTAAGACGTATATAGTTCTTGTTAAAGCTGCAACATTTTCAGTTTTATTTTTCTTGTATATATGTGTCCTCTTTTCTTTGGGGTGGGTGGATGGGTCGGCTGGTTTTCAGAGACTGCACCTGCCTCAGCATGGTGGGGATGCTGTGTTTGTACGTGTGATGGAGTCAAGCATTACTGGAAAGAGTTGCAAAGAGTTGCAGGGTGGACTGTTATCAGAGGCGGGGGGGGGGGTGTCAAATGCTTGCTAAATGTCAGCTAGGGGGCATGCAGCCAGCATGTCTTGTAAGAAAAAAGACTAAACAACCCACCCACCCCCAGTGGCAAGCAGACAATCTGCAAAACCTCTCCAATCATGGACCTGTCCCTTCCTTTGGAATTTAGCAAGTCTTTAAAGACTTTAGCAAATTTTAATACACTATAATGCATTTTATATGCATGGTTACTGAGGGAGGTGGGGGTTAATGCCTGCTGCCGCAGCTCCAAAACAATTTCTTTTTTTTTCTGAGTTTTTTTCTTTGCAGGTTGTATGGTTGTTGGAGATGCAATGCAAAAATGATTTTGTCAATGCTTTATTTGCAATGTTTTCTTTATAAAATCCTGTATGCAGCACCTTTCAGAGCCAGGTTTGCAGATTCCCCTCTCCCCCGTCCACCAGCTGCAATCAGCTCCCCAGGTGGAGATTTTGGTCAGGATTGCTTTGTCCTCCCTTGCCATTTCTCTTTTCTCAGCCTTCTCAAATGACAGAGAGAAGGTGAGAGGGAAACAAGGAGCAGCACTCCCAAGGCAGCCCAGGGTTATCCCTTCAGCTACTTCTAGGCCTCTGCAGAATCAAGTGTATTCAAAGAAAGCATAATTGTGGGAGAACTTCTTTTCATCCAAATGCAAAAGTTTGTAATACCCCCTTCTCCTATACTAGGTATTGGCATGTCCTCATCAGATGGGTCTCAACTAAGCAGGGAGCTGCTAATTAGCCAAGGCCAGAGTTTCAAAAAGCACTCTGCTCCCTATAGAAAGGCCAGAAGTGTTATGCAGCAGATGGCTATCCCTAGACATATTATTGAGGTGCCTGGAGGGGAGGCCAAATAATCTGAAATATGAGCCTTGACCAGCTTAGTGTCCAGCCTATGAAGCTACTGCACTCACTCCTGCCCCTGGCTGGATGCAAACGACTCCCCCACTCCCAGGTCCATGCCCTGAAATGAAGCAGGAGCAAGTACAAATCAGAATCTTTTTTGTTCTTCTTCTTTATTTTTTTCACAATAAATTGAATTGCAATCAATTCACTTGAAAAATCACAATAAAGCTAAAACAATACGGACTTTTATTATTTTCTTTTTTTAACTCAACATTTTTTTACAGTACAGCCATTGCCAGCAAATGCAATACAATAGGATAAAATGCCAATTCACAATATACTCCCATGGTCCCTTGATATGGTATGGATGGATGGAGGGCTGCATGGTGGGAGGGAGAGGGAGGGAGGCAGAAAGACAGCCAGCCTGGTTACTGGCCCTTCCTGATTACTGATGACCACACAACTTTTGTGGAGTCATGGCATTACTGGGTGGACTGTTATCGAATAGAGGGAGGTAAAATGCCTGGCCAGTGATAGGATGCAGCCAGCATTTTCTTGCAAGAAAGAAGACTAAACAATCCTATGCACAAAGCTTAGGGAGGGAGGGAGGGGCCCTTTCAGGTGGGTGCCCCCAGGCATGGTCCCCTAGGGGCCCTCTCAGTGGAGATGTATGTACCGACTCAACTGGTTGAGTTGGGCCGTGGGTGGGTGGGGGAGAGGGAGGAAGGAAGGCATCCACCTCCTGGTTACTGAACATGTCCCAGCAGCAAGACAGCTGGGTCCCAAGGGCCCCCCATCAGGTGGGCCCCCCCAGGCATGGTCCCCTGGGGGCTCCCTCAGGTGGTGATGAATGGTCTGACTCCACTGGATGGCTGAGTTGGGCCATGCTACTCTCCACTGCATTATAATTTTGGAAACT
Organism: Caiman crocodilus; assembly: GCA_030014935.1. Lineage (NCBI taxonomy): Eukaryota > Metazoa > Chordata > Crocodylia > Alligatoridae > Caiman > Caiman crocodilus. Next base: position 10,893 of record JAGPOW010190693.1, read on the forward strand.
TTGCTGTCCACAGAGCTTAGGGAGGCAGCGAGGGCCCTGTTCAGGTGTGTGTGTTTGGGTGGGGGGGAAACTTTCTACTTCCTGTTATCTTTATTTGTTTAAACTCTTCCTTCCTTCCTGAAGTCAGAAAAGGAACCCAAGGAGACAGAAACCTCAAGGTGACAGAGTGGTGGGCGGGTGTCAGAAGACATTTACCCCAGCCTGAATTTTCTGGGACATGGCCAGTAACCAGGACGAGGGTGAGAAGACTATGAAGTGGGCCTGCAGAACTTGTGCAAAGCAACCTGACACCCAGACCAAAGCCAGCGAAGAAAGCTCAGTTTAGCTTTCTTTGTTGCCAGTGATGATTTGAAAGTTACTAGGGTGCAATGGAGAGGTGTAAGACAGAGATGGGCAAGCAGGGCAAAGAACCTACTACCCGGACCATGGAGGTCTTGGCCAGCAACCAAGAAGAAAGCCTCCACATTTGTGGCCAGCAACAATCTTCTAATTACAATTCCATAAATACTCATTAGCAAACAGGGCCAGCAACCAGGGGGAGGGCTAGAATAATATGAAATGGAGCTGCAAAATTTGTGCAACTCTTACCATACTCAAACTGATGCTCAGGACAAAGCTTGTGAAGAATACATCCACAATTCAAGTAGTACACAGAAGAGAAGCCTCAGCAGTATTTGTGGCCAGCAATCAAGAGGAGGAAGTAATATGGGCACAAGTTACTGGTGAGCAGGTTTAGGTTAGTCCTGTGACCCCAGCACTCATTCCTGCCATTGGCAGGGGGTCAGACTAGATGGCCTGCTCTAGGCCCCTTCTGACCCTAGGTACTATGAAACTATGAATATAAATTCAGTAAGGGTAGTATGCAAAGCAGAAGGGTATATGTCTCTTCTCCACAGGAATAGAGGGACCTAGGGAGGAGCTTGAACTAGGAGGTTGGCATTTCCTCCCCCAACCCATGAGTAGAGGCAGGGAGAGCACATAATCACCTGCCTTATACTCAGTATCTGCTTTCTCATCATAAGGAATCAAACTGTAATTATAAGTCTATATGACATAACTCTATATCATGTATTGGCTATATATATATTTATGTATATATATGTTGGAAGTCAAGGATGTGTTGTGGTGATAAGGCAGATCTACCTGCTTTGAAATGCTGTGATAAGGAATTGAACCGTTACAATTATTATTGACCATTAATAAATCATCATTACTATTACTACAAACTCTTATTAATATATTACCATTGGAATTAATGGTATTATTGACTACTATTATTAGTATTACCTATTATTATATTATAAGTCAGAATGAAAGTCAACTATAATTACAATCATAACAGCTCAGTTGTTCCGAGAATCCTGAAGGAAGTGTTGTCGTCTTCTTCATCGTCTCGATCTTCATTTCTCTTTCTGCCTCTTGTCACATCCACAGGGATCAATCAGCCTGCAGCTAGCAGTAGAAGGGGATCTAAAAACCAGAGGGAAGGGGGATAAAAAGAGCATTAGAATTTGTATTGGTGCCTCTTGTGCACTGTGCACACCTTCCTTCGTGCCCATAAAAATCCACCAGCCCAGTTTACAATAAATTTGAACTAAACCATGCATCCCCCCCAACCAGAGATGAACCTATCAGGGTACGGGGCAGTGGTATACTGATGGCAGTGGATGGCGTGGCTGCCCCAGCACAGACACAAAGGAAGCATCATTGGCAGGTGCGAAGGGGCACCACCACTCTGCACTGCTCTTCCCCCCGTTTCCCCCGACCGTTAAAACCACCACAGGAGGCATCTTGTCTTGGGTGTGTGCAGGAGTGAGGGTGGTGACACCCCAGGCTTCTTACCCAGGCCCTGGAGACCCGTGGTATGCCACTGGTGCAGGGTCTTAGGCAAATTACCCACCCCCTTGCACAGAGCTGATCCTGCATACCACGGTGGTGGGGAAGGGGAGTTGGTGAGCATACAGATGCGAGGCCAGTGGTGGCACTGAGGAGTCATGCTATCCACTCTGCCCATCTTTGTGAAGTCCCCAAATTGCTGAGCCTGTGGCAGCCACTTCTATTTGAACTCCACTAAGGACTACCCTGCCACCCTCAGGGCACAGACAAGTGTCAGGTGTCACTTATCAAAGGTGGCGTGTAGCACTTCACCATGTCCTCTTTTGAATTGCACATCACAGAGGTGCGGGCATCAAATAGCACTCAGAGCTTCACTGTACCCCACTTGATCAGCCTGCAGTCTCCTTGAACCCTGGATTCACATTGCTGTCCCCCAAGGGGCAAATCTCGTGACTGGGATGAGTCTTTCTCTACCCCCACTGCGCTGTCATCCCTCACCCACCCCCAACCTTCCTCATGGATATACCGAATGTGCACCCTGACCTCTGCTCCCCAATTTATAGTGCTTGAGCAGGGCAACACCTCCCCCACCACCGCCAGCCTTGTTTTTATGTGGGGAAAAAAACAAAGACTCTGGTGCTGGGCTGGAAAAGAGTGCAAAAAGAAGGTGGAAAAGTTTGCAAAGTTTACAAAGTCCCTGTGTTCGTGTGCAAGCAAAACAGGTCTTAAACACCATGTTACCCTCACCCCCCATGCTTTCCACTCTGGCTACTGAGGACTCCACCAAAACCTTGAGTGAGGATTCATGGGACCATCTCTGCTTGTTGTGAAAATCTCTGCAGTGCTCTGTGAGTGGGGCATTGTTCTGGGTGACCATGGGTCATGGTGGCTGATAAACAAAGAAAAAAAACAATGGTTGCCTTCCCCCCCAAGAGGAGGAAAGTATATATCCTCACCCTCATCATGCAGTGCACAAAATGCCTGCAGGCACAGAAACAGACCCTGCAACAGTGGGGCACCACTCATACTGCCCCAAATTTATGAGTACTTGCTTTGGAAACAGGTCCATGGCTACCTATGCTAGCTGCACAAAGGTAATTAAAGCAAATAATTAGTTTGGCATCTGTTCACTACAAGCTATTGAACCCATCATGCACCACCACCACCAAAAGGACATGGTGACCCACCTACAGCAACACATGAATTTCTCCCCTTCCCCACTCCGATCCCCCAAACCCAACCAACAAGAACCTAGGCGTTGCCTGGCAGTGGCAAGAGGCACATTGCAAGAGACTTATCAGGTCCAGCATGGTCTTGGGTCTCCGTAACAGTAGATAACGTATTGGCCACATGGGTTTCTTCCTGACCCTCCACCTCCTCCACTTCATCATCTGTGATAGTCCGTGGAATGGAGGAGCTAAGTGGCATGAAGTGTAAGGTGACCAATGGTTCTTCCTGCCACTCATCAGGAAGCAGTCTCCATATAGCTGGACACGCTCATGGTTTCACCCTCAGGAGGGGTTGCTGCCACCTCCTCCTCCTCCTCCTGCCCAACCTCAGTGCTGAAAGTCTCCCTACCCAGATTGTCACCCTCATTCTTGGAGAGAATGATGGCCAGCTTGTCATAGAAGGGGGCAATTGTGCAACCTGCCCCAGAATAAGAGCTCACATGTTTGCCTCTGTAAAATGCTGATCTCAGGGACTTGATCTTGCACTGGACCTGTGTCCAGTCACGATTGTGCCCTTGTGCCTGTATGCCTTTTGCCATCTCAACATAAACACGCTTATTCCTTCTACTTTGAAGCCTGTCTATGATCCTTTTCTCCAACCAAATGTCAATTAAGTCCTCCAGTTTTTTCCTGTTTTCAGTTGGGTCCACAGGCATTGGAGGTATCAGCCTCCTGGGCCATCAACTCCATACTGCTGGCCTTGACTTTCTGAGACATGGCAAAGCAGTTCATGGTCAACAGCAGAAGCAATTTGTGAAAGGGGGCTGGCGATTTTTTTGGGGGGGGGGCGTGCCTTTATATTCAAGCTGTGCCTGCAAGAGTGTCTGGGATAATTCCCAAGGATTTTGAAGTCATTACCTGTAAGTTTCAAAACACCCAAAGGTGATGAAGTACTCAGTTAACAAAAAAGACCTGGAAATGAGGTAAGTAAGGCCATTGTACTTTGGGATGGCTGCTCAATGGCCTGAGATGTTGCAAACATTGATACCTACCTGCCTGCTTGTGAAAAATAATTTTATTACAGAAGCACAGCCTGTTTTCCCTAAAATGGCCAACATTTTGAGTAGCCTACATTACCAGGAAAGGAGTAGGCAAAACATTTTTTTGGTTTGCAAGCCTGATTACAGCAGACCACCAGTAGCTGCTAAGCTCAGGATGAAAGGATAAGCAAAGGTCCCAGGGTGCTGGGGTGAGGTATTGAAAAAGCAGCGACACCAAGCTCCAGATCACACAACAACCTACAGTCCCTGCCTCTCCACTTGATGCAGACGGGTGAAAAGCCACTAGTGATGAAGAGGGGGAAAATGGAGAATTAGGATGAAATATGCAATGATGTAGAACAATGCAGTGAAGAGTCCTCCGACATGGAGAACATGAAGGACATAGGTGAGGAGGAAGAGGAGGAGCTGGCAGTACTGCTTCTGCAAATGCAGTTTACTGGGGATTACTGCTACAACTCTTGAGAAGAATAGGAACTGTGCTACAGTGTTCAATGGCAAGTTGTGTTCCTGCTTTAACAGCATTAATGACAATAAGAAGAGTAAGATACAGGTACCCAGAGGACTTGGAATACATAGAAGAAAGAGAAGAAGTGGGATCTGACAGGGCTCTGTTGAGAAACCTGAGGAGGACCAGTATCTGCGTGGTGCAGGCCCACCCCAGCAGCTCGGATGGGTGGGAGCAAACCGTGCTGACTACTTGGAACAACCAGCAGTGGTTGGAGATACTTCTGAATGAAAAGGGAGATGTCCTACCATATCTTCTCAATGCTGAGGTCACACATCACAAGACAGGACGCTAACGTATGTCGGGACATTCTGCCAAACAAGAGGGTTGCAATGGCCATCATGAAACTGGCCAGTCCATCCAGCCTTCACTACTTCGTGAACGAGTTTGGTGTGGCTGCCTGCATGGTCAGACTGGCAACTCATGAGGTATTTCAGCTGCTTAAGGAGATGTCTGCAAACAAAATTAGGCACCTAGCGAATCTGTAGCAAATCATAGATGGCTTTAATGAGAAGGGGTTCCTGAACTGTGGGGAGGGTTTGGACAGCACTCACACTCCAGTGCTGTGCCCTAAAAAGCATGGCAGGCAGGGGCAAAGACAACAGAGACATGGGGTAGCAGCAGCAGCACAGGGACTGAGGAGATATCCTCAAGGAGAGGCTGGTCGGGTGGCCTTCGTGCGAAATTGTCTTGTAGGATACATTGCTGACAACAGCACCTACGAGCGCTTTGTTCTTTCTCTTGGTTACGTTAAAATAAATTAATTTACACTTTAAATCTGTGTCTGTCTACAGGGGCACGCGGTGTTGCGGATGGGGGCAGAAGAGAGGACAGTTAGGGAAAGGGGGACGAAATCTGGACCAGGCTAGGGGTTTGCTGCTTCCAGACTGGGAGTGGTTTGGGGGAGGGGGGTGTGGCAGAAAAGCCACCATGGGTGCCCCTCTCCAGAAACCTCTCCCTGTGCCAGCCTGAGGGGCTGCTGGTAAACCCCTCAGGGCAGGGATTTCAA
>JAGPOW010191231.1:0-16441 GCA_030014935.1 Caiman crocodilus
ATGGGATCTAATTTCCCGTTCCATTCCTTTTTTGGCATAGAGCTGGCTTGGGACACTACGAGGGGTTTGGCTTGTTAGGTGGTGTCATGGGTCACTGCTAGCAACGTGGCTTGCACAGTAAGGACCATTTTTTATGGGGTGACCTGTAGAAGTTAAAAATCCTCGCTCTTTCCATATTTGTCCGAAGTCATGAACAACACCAAAGGAATGTCTAGAGTCTGTATATATAGTGGCAGACTTTCCTTCTGATAAGAAACAAGCACAAGTGAGATCAACCAGTTCAGCCACTTGAGCAGATTTAACCCATGGAAGAGGTGCTGATTCAAGAGTTTCATGGAGTGTAACAATAGCATACCCTGCAACTAAGTCCCCGTTATCAGTCCTATAACATGAGCCATCTGTAATAAGAACAAGGTCGGGATTTTGAAACGGGATATCTGTTAAGTCTGGTCGAGGTGTCATTAGTGAGGAGACTAACTCCAGGCAATTGTGGGGCTCCCCTTCTGTGGCGAGAGGTAAGAGAGTTGCAGGATTTAAAACACTGCAGCGGTGTACTGAAATGTGAGCTGCGGAAAGAAGCAAAATTTCATATTTGCTGAGGCAGGCATTTGAAAGACGTTGGGTCTTAGATTGCAGTAACAGAGTCTCCACAGAGTGAGGAACCATTAGTTTCAAAGGACTTTGTAATACAAGATTTCTGGATTGTTGAACCAGTCTAGCCGCTGCGGCTACTGCTCGTAAGCAGGGTGGAAAGCTTGGGCCACCGTATCCAGCCAGGTACTGAAATAGGTGACCGGACATTGTTTTCTGCCGTGTTCTTGTGTAAGAACCCCTAAAGCGCAACCCTCCTTTTTGTGGCAAAAAAGAGTGAAGGTCTTAGAGTAATCTGGCAATCCTAGCGCAGGGGCAGAAGAGAGCTTGCGTTTCTGGGAAACAAAAGCATTATCAGTCTCAGGGCCACAGAATGGGGTCAGAAATGTCCTTCTTAGTGAGGTCTTGTAAGGGTTTAGCCATTTGTGCAACATTGGGTATCCATTGACGATAGTAACCTGCTGCTCCTAAAAAATCTGCGCAGCTGCTTTTGGGTGGTGGGCCTAGGGTAGGACAATATGGATTGTATTTGCTTGGAAAAGAGGAGTTGCTTTACTGCAGATAACTCGTGACCCAAATACTGGACCTGAGGTTGACAGAATTGCAATTTAGCCTTTGAGGCTTTGTGGCCTTTATCCACCAGCGCATTCAGTAAAATCAAAGAGTCAGTTTGACAAGCTGGTTTGGTAAGGGAACACAGCAAAAGATCATCCACATATTGAACTAGAACTGACCCATTGGGGAAAGTGATGTCCAAAAGGTCTTTCTGCAAAGCTTGGGAGAAGTGAGGTGGGCTTTCACAAAAGCCCTGTGGAAGAGTGTTCCAAGTATATTGTTGCCCTTTATATGTAAAACCAAAAGTTATCGCCTATCGGGGTGCAGTGGTACGCTGAACAACACACTGCACAAATCGAGTTTCTGATTATTGTGCAAATCAAGTAGCTCATCTTTTTTTCCAGGTTGGCATCATTGGTTTGTTTGAGAGAAGTGGTAAAGAGGCTCCTTAGGCAAATGTCAGCTACCTGAATAGTCGAGAAAATTCCTTCTGTGGTGACTTTCAGATTTTCAAGATGCGTAATAATACTCTCCGGGTGTAGGTTGTATTTGTGTTGGTCTTCATTCCATCTAGGAAGAGCAGACACCAATTGCTGAAACTCTTCAGCCAGACAAAGGGGTTTTGAACCCAAAAGCTTGCTTAAATTTTTTTTTCCAACTATTTCAGTTGGTTTACCAAAAAATCAGATTCACCTAAAGAACCTTGTCTGCCTAATAATATTCTCACGAGCTCTTGGTTCCCCTGGATGCACTGGATCTAAAGTGATTTCATCAAAGAGAGGAAAATTGGCTAAGTTACTAGAATTCCCTCTTCTTTCCCAAAGAGACAACTTCTCTTGAAAGGATTTGGCTTTTTCGTCCTCCAAGACAGTCACTTCTCCACCTTGGACTGAAATGTTCAACGAGTTTAGAATTCTGAACGCATCTGCGAGGTATGCCAGTCGACAAAGTTCAGACCTATGAAACACTGAAGCAGAATTGATCCGTTTTCATGCAGAAACATTTCAATTAAATCTCAAAGTTCAAAATCCCTTGTCAGAACATTTAGTCTGCATAACCAGCATACTTCTGTGTGAAGCAGAAGTGCAGTATGTTCAGACTCAACCTCTTCCTTTGCACAGTGCTTTGACTATGCAGTGATTCAATGCCTTTGCTCTGATGAAGTTGATGGCCTGGATGACAACATCCAACTCGTCTTCCAAATAAGAGGGAGGAGTTTTTGACGCTAAAGCATGTTGATGAAGAATGCAATGACTAGAGATCACATCTGGATTCACCTTTTTGACAAGAGTGGTGAACCCTGAATATTTCCCCAACATAGCAGGAGCACCATCAGTACAAATAGCTCCTATAAGGTCCTAGGAAAGGTTGGAAAAAAGGAAAAAATTAATTCATTGTGGCCATAATGTCTACTACCTTTGTTGTTTTCTTCAGCAGTTCACAAAAGAGAAATTCTTCTTTGACATAATTCTCACACGCATATCAAGCAAAAATGAGAAGTTGTACACAACTTGAGACATGAGTTGATTCATCCAACTGCAAGCCAATTTTGCCAGACTTTTCTTGACTTGCTCCACTACTTGTTTGCGTATGTCTTCTGACATCTCCTTGATTCGGTTCTGAATGGTGTTGTATGAGGGATCTGTGCTATTTTTAGTTTTGTATCTTTACCACACGTGAGCTCGGCCATTTCCATGGCACGGTTTCACCAAGGTCTCTATGACGGTATGCAGGGGTTTTTTTTGTGGCCGTCCTTAATGCCACACGATAACTTGCCTACAGCTCTGGCTTCTGGGGAGTAAATCCATGATCGGAGAGTGTGCTCTTGTTTCAAACTGTGATTGCTTGATTTTTAATAAAGCTTCTGGGTCTTTAGTATTTTCAGGATGAACAGTCTGAAGGTATTCTTTAAGTTTAGATGGCTTCATATATCCATTGCAAAGTACCTTTTGAGTGAAGGAAGCATTGTGGCTTTTGTAAATCCTGTATCTAGCATGAATGTAAAGCCATACTGCACATGTGAATCCTAGTAATAACACTTTTTTGACATGATAAATTGATGGATGAAGCAAGTATTCAATCCTTGAAAAATAGTGCAAAGTAAAAAAATCCTTAAAATATACGTCATAGGTTGGTAACTGTAAAGTTGAACATAGGTACTTACCAAAATGAAAGGAAAAAGCAGATTTATACTATTACTTGTGTGGAACCACCATATGCATAAAAAAACGGACGTAAAAAAATCAAATGGAAATACAACAACTTTGAACACACAACTATTTTCAAAGACTTGACTCTACACGACTGAGTGATGGGTGTTTGGAGCAACGTTTCTGGTGCAAGGGTGAGGCATGGAGCAGATATAGGATATCTGGTTTCCATGCGCATGTGCATTTTAACGACACTAAAGCCTCAACAATTTCCAATTGTCAAGACACTTTTAGGCCCTTCGACCTGTGTTAGATGGTGTATGAAATATATCTCACGCATGCCTGATGAGGCTTCATGTACCTCCTGGGGGTACATGGAGCCCGGTTCAGAACTGCTGGTCTAGAACTTGATTCTTAATCGGGGGCTGCAGCAAACCCAATTCACAAGAAAAAACTAGAGGTTTCAAATGGGGATCTACAGTATGAAAAACACCTCTGCCCTGTCTGTGGTGATTGATCTTTCTGAGCGCTTCACTGTGGGGGGCCGAGAAACGCCAGTGGAATGGGGCCGCCAATGAAGTGGAATTAGGTATAGGAGGTGTAGTGGTTGCAACAGAAAAACTTTACTTATAGGCTGCAATACAGCGAGGTATGCAGTGTAGGCACACTCTGTAGACAGCAACAAAACGAAAACCGTAAACAAGCACACCGACGTTCACACTCACACAGGGTATGGGGTACGTTGTGGTAACCGTGACGGGGAGTCGGTGGTTGATCAGGCCCCTCCGTGGCTCTGAGGTACACGTGGGGATCTCTCCCTACGTGCATCCAAGCTCTCCTCCAACTTGGGCGGAAACGTCCCAAGCCTTTTATATGTCCAGCGAGCCAATTGCTAGCCACCATGTGTGAATAATTTACACCGAGCCAATCGAAAGCATGCACCCATTGGTGCAGCTGCAAGCTTTTGGCGGGACCTGATTTTGCACCAAGGACTTTTTCCCGCTGCAAGGGAAAATCCCTGCACCGGGGACTCGCAATGTGCTTAATGCAACTGTGCCAAGGCATCTCTTAACCATTTAGCTCTGACATGCCCCCTTGCCAATGGCACAGTGGTAGCCGGAGCACACTTGAGTCAGTCAGATCGCTCTGTCCAACGGGTTCACACGGCAAATGAGTGTAAACAAAAACGGACAATGAAGCAAGTTCATTCTCCAGGGATCGAATTAAACAGTAACCTATCAAAACACAACTACGTATTAACATGTTTGTTATAAACAGTTCAATTATCAGGACTTCGGTGGGTGTCATCATGTCCTGGTCTCTCGAGGTATTCTCCCTTTCAAAGTATTCTCTTTCTTCCTGGTCTGGTCTGCACACGTCCCAGCAGACCTGCAGAGAAAGAAACTCTCAGAAAAATTAGTTAATCATTTTCACAAGATGACTTGTCATCTGACTCATCTTGGCATTGGAATCCCAGCTCGTACCATTGACTCTCATCACCCAAAACTCACAACTGCTGCTTCGTGAGTCCAGAATAACGCATGAGGAATCTGAACATATCTTGCTTCTCTCGTGTTCTTTGCGTCGGCTGTAATCGTTGCAAGCTAGACTTGTACATTCAATGCTGGACTCTCTCTGACCTGGTTTTACAAGAGCTTGCAGTCGCAGAAGTTGATGCAAAAAATCACTTGCAGGCTGTCCGGCTAGTGGGTTCAGCAAAATTCAGAAAATGATGGCAGCTCTTCCTCCGTACACTTCAACACAAGCATCGATACTCGTTAGCGTGATTGGAACAGCTCCAGGATCTTGCAGATAACAGTGAGGCCACAGTCCTCGCTGCTGGGGTAGTAACAGTCCCAGTGTATGTCGTCTAGGATTCCACGTGCAGTACAAAATCCCGATGATCGCTTGGAAGATCTGTTCCACGCTGACTCTCGATGGTCCACCTTCGTACCGTGCATACACTCTCTGGCTGGCCTGACCCGCAACAAGTGCTGGAAGCAAGATGGGCCAATAAACATTATACGCCACCATACTGATGTCAGTAGCGTGTCTTCCGCTCCACGAGGCCCATCTGGTTAGAGAACTGACTTCATCTTGGTCCACCAGGTCAGATCCAAACTCCATGACCAGGCGTCCCATCCACATAGCTAGGGTCTCTGCTGATCTTATCTTGGACTTTTTGCATAGGGCCTGCAATTCAGTCCAGGTTCTGGCATGATAGGTGTTGGCAGGAGTACAGGCCGCACTCTCCGCACTCATCACTCGGCTTTTCGTTGCCACAGGGTGTGTGGCCATCTGAGTCATCGCTGCATCCGACAGCGAACTCAGTTGCAGCATGTTTCCCGTTGCCTCCTTACTGTGGCCCAGAGGCAAACCCATGGGGATTTCGGGGGGTGGAGTTACTACTTCTGCCTGCCTGCCAATAGCTCCGCCCTCCTCTTCTGTCCTTCCACGGGTAACTCCGCTCTTCTCCTCTACCCTTCCGTGACGGCTCCCTTCTGTTTCGCCGCCATCTTGCGATGACGGGGGACTGTGGCTTTTTTCTGTAGCTGCAACATGCTTGACCGTGTGAACGGTATGCAGTTGGGCTTCCAACTCAGTCTTTTCCCGCATTAGGGTCGTGACTGTGTGGAACATTATGCGCAGCATTCTCCCCTTCCCGTACTCCGTGCCAGTCCCTTCAACTGCGAAGTGGCTCTCCTTCACTTCTCCGCGGAGCTCCGAAAGCTCCAATTCTCCCAACTCAGGTAGCAGCATGTCCAAATCAATCAGTGCTGGCTCCTTACCCTCCTGCATGCAAAGCAAACAGAGAGCAAACTCCCGACTGAGAGCAATATCTTCCTCACTCGGCTTTTGTCCAGCTAAGGACTTGCTGCCCCCTTCCTCTCAGAGTCTGAATTGAACCCGTTCACTTCCCATCACACATCCAAATGTTCTCGGGTGGAGACGCACTTCCCAGTCTTTCGCAGGTTTCCCTTCTCCCTTGAGTGAGAGGTAACCACTCACAAATCTTCCACCTGTTCTACCCACTTGATGGTAGGTGATGTGTGCACCTAACTCCACGGCATTCAGCACATGGTGTTTTCTGCTGTGCTGGGGCAACCTTCAACCAATTCCAGCTCCATCGCGTCTTTCCGGCGTACTGATCCTGTTTGTGACACCATGTGGGGGCTGAGAAACGCCAGCGGAATGGGGCCGCCAATGGAATGGAATTAGGTATAGGAGGTGTGGTTGCAAAAGAAAAACTTTACTTACAGGCTGCGATACAGCAAGATATGCAGTGTTGGCACACTCCGTAGACAGCAACAAAACGAAAACCATAAACAAGCACACCCACGTTCACACTCATGCAGGGTATGGGGTACATCATGGTAACTGCGACAGGGAGTCATTGGTGATTGATCAGGCCCCTCCGTGGCTCCGAGGTACACGTGGGGATCTCTCTACGCGCATCCGAGCTCTCCTCCAATTTGAGCGGAAATGTCCCAAGCCTTTTATACAGCCAGCGAGCCAATTGCTAGCTGCCACGTGTGAATAATTTACACCAAGCCAATTGAAAGCATGCACCCAACGGTGCAGCTGCAAGTTTTTGGCAGGTGCTGATTTTGCACCAAGGACTTTTTCCCGCCGCAAGGGAAAATCCCTGCACCGGGGACTCGCAATGTGCTTAAACGCAGCTGTGCCGAGGCATCCCTTAACCTTTAGCTCTGACATCTGCAACAGAAAAATTATTCTTACTTACATTAAAAAATGAATGAAAATTAAGCGCTGGCGTCCTCCATGGGGGCCTTGAGTCTAATGGCCAGTACTTGGGCATCTGGTGTGTGAGGTACTTCAAATTGAGACAGGAGATTAGGAGTTTCACAGATTTTCCAAGCAAACGTTTTAGAAATTCCTGCAAGCTAGCTTGTGGTATCATATCCCACGATGGCATGAAAAACCAGCAATCTGTCACTTAGTTCATCACAGAACTCCACCTTGTGCACAGCAATGTATTGTTAGTTCTTGACGGGCTTGCTCTCGTCCACAGCTCACTGCTGAGGTGAGGCCAGAGTGCAGTCAGTAGCAATAGGACATCTGTGTCACTGCTTGTGACAATGACTGCGTTATATCCTTCTGACTTTGCCTCTGAAAGAAGCAAGATCACGCAGGTACCTGCCTCTCCTTGTGTGGAGTGGAGGTGGGCCATGTTTCTTGCAGTTGAGGAGGCAGCGTGTAACCATCATTACCACCACTGACTGTTAGTTCTTTGTCACCATGTAATGTTTGCTGTAAGAGTTCCCTTTTGAGGAACCTAACAAGTGTTTGCATGCCTTGTTTTCCTTGGATTCAATCACTGTTCTCCATTGCACAGGCAACATGACGTCCTTGCTGCTAATTCCAATTTTTACTTCCCTCCTTTCCCAATTCAACGTTTTCTAGTAACATCCTTGATCAATGGATCTTTGTAACAGTCGAACACAACATCTACCCTGCTGCAAGGTTCGTTGAACTTGGACACGGTATTCACCGCAAAAGCATCCACATGGTCTCCAGAAGTCACTGCATCCTTGGGTTTTCCCATGGCCCAAACCACTGCCACACCATCAGTCACTACACATGTTGGAGTCAGGGCTTCTTTCAAACTTGGCTATGCAATAGTCTCTTCCAAAATGGAGAGTAGTTAAGCTTTTTTTGCTGGTCTCAAGTTTCCATTTGTTGTAGCCAGTGACAGCAGTACAGTAGAGAGTTCTTGCCTCAGGAAGTTATCGACATCCATAGATACAAGTAGGCATCTGAAAAGTTCACGATCAGCTCTGATGACGGCGGTCTGTTGTTTTGTGTTTTTCTGTTGCTAACTGTACTGTATATATGGAAGCAAGAGTTTTTAACTTTGAGATTGGTGCACATACGATGACAGTTTTATGCACAAGTCGATCATCAACAAATGTCTCAGATGTTTTGTCCTAACTGCTGTGCATTCAGCATGCCTTGTATAATTGGTTCTTGGGGAACGTCACCAGTAGCAAGGCACACCAGCTCCGGGGATTCCCTGTTGTTGAACACTTTGAATAACTGGAACTTAGTAGACAGCCTTTTAACATCCTCCTCATCCCTTGTCCGTGCTTTTGCCTGTCCATGCAATAACTGCTTGTGCTGCAGAGAGCATTGTGTAAGCATTGCAATAGCTGACCTGCTTAGTCCTAGGCCTTGGCATATTCTCTTTTTTCCTGCTGACCTAAGTGGCCTTTTTAGGCAGGGAAACTGCTCTAGCCTCCCCCGGTTTCTGGCCTGAGCACTGCAGACATATTGCTGCATTTCCAGAATCAAAATGAACGTCTGTTTATGTGCTTATTGGTTCAGTCTAATCTGCAAACGTTGAATTGATTCAGCCTTGGGGTTTTGGACAGTCTTTTCTTAGCCCAAGTGCCCTTCCTCAGGTCGCATTTTAAACCTGTCCAGTTTGGCACAGTCTGTCTGAATGCGTAGCGCCCCTGTCTGGATTTCGCAGAACAGAACTCGGGCTAGGAGGGACCTCCACAGATGACCTAGTCTAACCCCCTGTCTGGGGCAAATCGTCCTTATCTGAGCCACCCTATGCAGATCCATAATGCAACCTCTTAGTAAAACTACCCCCAACCCTGACACCACACAAGTCATAAGGCCCTAACCTGCCACAGGTAACACATGGGGGACATGGCAGCCAATGTCCTGCTTCTGCAAAATGTTAATATTCACTCGAGAGATCTCAGGTAGATCTCCATGCCCACACAGAGAAAGGCAGGCCCCTCGCCCCCTCAGCCCATACCAATCTGACCATGGGGTCAAATTTCTTTCTGAGCCCAAATATGGAGTCGGTCTGACTGTGAGCAGAGGGGCAAGACCCTCTAACCCAGGCTTGTCCAACATACGGCCTGCGGGCCACCATGCAGCTCACCAAGGCATTTTCTCTGGCCCAAGGTCCTTCACCCAGGACAGGCAAGGAGTCCTGGTGCCTGCTGCATGCTGCACAGCGGCAGTGGGGCAGTGGTGAGGCAGGCAGGGCCAGCCCGTGGGCCCCAGCCAGCAGGGAGGGGAGGGGACCTGCTAACTCCCACGGGGCCGGGATCATCACGTGAGCCAGGTCCTGTTGCGGATGCCCCAAGGGCTGCATGGCGTGGGGCTGCCCCAGCCTCACCTGATGGGACAAGCTGAGGACAGCGCCTGCTATGTCTCCTTTGGCTCAGCCCCTTTGCCATGGCATCCAGCTCACCTCCTGGGACCTGCCGGGCTCAGCAGGAACGGGGCGCGGTGCCTGGCACGGGCAGTCGTCAGGGCAGGGCCAGGGGTCCTCGGCAGGCGGGATCCTGTGACACGTGTCCTGGCTGACTGCCAGATCCCACACTCTGGGCTTGCAGTGCTGGGGCTGCGTGTGCAGTCACCATTGTGAGCAGGGCCATGAGGGTGAGGGGCATGCTTATAGGAAGGATGCGGCACACTTATAGGATGCAGAAAAACCTGCAGCATGCTTATACGCTCGGTAGCGGTACGCTAGTTAGCACTACAGATTAAAGGGACTTAAGGGTCAGGGCTGACCACAAGATGAACATGAGCCTTCAATGTGATGCTGCGGCTAGTAAAGAGAGCAAAACACTGGCTTGCATCCATAGATGCTTCTCAAGCAAACCCCCGGATGTCATTCTCCCCTTGTACTCGGCCTTGGTGAGGCCGCAGCTGGAGTACTGCATCCAGTTTGGGCACCACAGTTCAAAAAGGATGTGGAGAAGCTTGAAAGGGTGCAGAGGAGAGCCATGTGCATGATCAGAGGTCAGGAAAACAAACCTTATGATGACAGGCTGAGAGCTATGGGACTCTTCAGCCTGGAAAAGTGCAGGCTCAGGAGTGATCTGATGGCCAGCTATAAGTTTATCAGGGGTGCTCATCTGGATCTGGGGGGATGTCTGTTCACCAGAGCGCCCCAAGGGATAACAAGATTGAAGGGTCACAAACCCTGCTGCGACTGATTCAGGCTGGACATAAGAAAGAACTTCTTCACTGTCTGAGCCCCCAAGGTTTGGAATAGACTGCCACCAGAGGCGGTTCAAGCACCCACTTTGAACGCCTTCAAGACACATTTGGGTGTTTATCTTGCTGGGATCCTATGATCCCTGCTGACTTCCTGCCCCTGGGGCAGGGAGCTGGACTCAATGATCCTCCGGGATCCCTTCCAGCTAAATGTCTATGAAATAAACTCTATGAAATAAACCAGCAGCTCCTATGAACCTTGCAGTAGGGCTGCACAGGCAGGGTCTCTCTGGCCCAGGACAGAGGGTGTAAAGGGGTGTTTATCTTGGGTTATAATAACTGCCTGGCTGTGGTGCTAGCTGACAGTTCTGCCCATATGGGACCCAAACCCAGTAATGGCTGGGCTGCCCCAGCCATGAAACAGAGACACTGGGACTGGCACCAGGAGACAAAGGTCCTAGTCCTGCCCTGATTCCCTGTTGGCATTTGAGGTTGCACTTGGCATATGGTGGCAGTACCTGCACATGTCAGGCTGTACCTTCCATATTATGGCTATAACTGATGGGTGAGGGTCCATATTGATACCACAGAATTATTACATAGTAATCAAATGGTGATCTTAAACTGGTGAGTTGTTTTTAACTTCACCTGTCTCTGCCAAACTAGTTTTTCTATGACTAAAATTAATTTTGGCTCTATTAGCTACAGGGCCTATGCTACGCTCAATAGATGGCGAATCAGAGGAAACGAAAAATGTTGAACTTTGAGTTTTCAAAGGTAGTTGGACCACTGACTTTTTTGTTATTGAACAAAACGGGAACATCCTGTGTCTGATTTGCCAAGAGAAAGTAGCTGTCTGCAAGGAGTACAATGTGAAGCAGCATTATTCTGCAAAACCTGCAAAGAAATGTGAGAGCCTGGTGGGTCAGATCAGACTTGATTGGGTGAACTCTGTAACACAGAGCACGAACGGGCAGCCATCTTTTTTCAGAGCTGCGAGGCAGAAGTCTGAGGCAGAGACCAAGATCCGTTTTTTGATATCCAAGGCAATAGCTAAGAGAGGGAAACCACTGTCTGATGGAGAATTTGTGAAAGATTGCTTGGGCGTTCTTACATCTGAGGTATTCCCTGATAAACAGTCGATGGTGGAGAATACCAGCCTTTCCCATCGGACGGTTGCTAGAAGAGTAGACGACATGGCATCAAACATTGAAGATTCACCAATGAAAAGACTCGGTGCCTGTCAGTTTTACAGCCTGGGGTTGACAAAAGCACAGAGGTGAGTGATACAGCTCAACTGGCAACCTTAGCACGAGGAGTAACCAAACCATCCCACGTTGTTGAGGAACTGCTCGACTTGTGTCCATGAAAGGCAAAACGGCAGGACAGGACATTTTCAATGAAGTCAAATGTGTCTTGTCGGAGTTCAGTCTTCCAGAGGACAAACTCTGTGATCTAACAATGGATGGTGCCCCTGCGATGACAGGCAAGCACGATGGATCTGTCAGTTTATTGGTCAAGTCCGTGCCTCGGGATGTCATCACACATCCCTGCGTCCTTCACCAGGAGCACCTGTGTGCAAAGGCCCTGGGGATGAGACGTGTAATGGAAAAGGTCATTTCTACGGTCAGTTTCATCAGGTCAAAGGAGCTTAATAATAGACAGTCCCAAGCATTTCTTGCTGAGACAGGATCAAACCATAATGATGTTGTTTACTTCTGCCAAGTTCGTTGGCTCAGCAGAGCAGCCATGCTAGCCAGATACTTGTCACTGCTTGATGAAATTAAAACCTTCATGATAAACAAAGGAAAAGATGCTGGCTTCATGGATGATGATGCATGGCTGAATGACTTGGCATCCTAGATGACATCATCAAATATCTTGCAAATTTGAATCTAAAACTAAGAGGGAAGGATCAGTTTGTCAACAGACTGTATGAACATATCCAATACTTCATTCGTAAGCTGAAATTGTTTCAGAAACAGTTGAATAAAAAGAATGTCACCCATTTCACAACACTATTAACAAGAAGTGCTATGACTGTGACCCATGACAAGTATTTTGCACTGATCAGCCGTCTGCTGGCTGAATTCAAACAGAGATGTGCGGATTTCAGGGAACACAGCGATAAGCTGAAGCTGTTTGCAGATCCATTTGGAGCGGATGCCACCGATGCTCCTGACACGTTCCACATGGCACTAATTGACATCCCAAATAATGGTGCTTTGAAGACAGCTTTTGCAGAACATGACCTACTGACATGTTATAGTCAATATGTTACATGGCACTCTTTCCCAAATTTCTTGAATCATGCACTTTGGTTCATTGCGCTGTTTGGCAACACGCATTGCTGTGAGCAGCTTTTCTCAAGATGAAGAACATAAAAACAGAATCAAGATCATTTTTGACAGATGGACATTTACCTGGAACATCGCCACATCAAGTGTGCCAGCAGATACTGATAAGTTGTGCAAGCAAAACAATGCCAGGTATCACACTAAAGACATCAGTGTTCATTGTAGTTTTCAGAAAGTTAATAAGAGTAGACTTGTACACGTTGTTTTTACACTGGTTTTGTACACTTACAGTGTGGGTTGGAGCAGGCTTGTTTTCTGGAGACTTGACAACAGCTGTATTGCCACCTGTCTCTTGTTTTGCCTGAATAGTTCCTGTTGTAACCAAATGTCCCCAGTTATGAACCTCACTGGATAACTGTGCTATATGCTTGTTTAAGACTGAACAATATGTTAATGAATAGAGCATGAACAATCTGGGCTCCAACATCAATTTGGAGCAGGTAAAAAACTTTGTAAAAATACTGTTCAGTGTTTGGATTGTGTTTGCTTGTTTCTCTTTGTGTGGCATTGGGGGTTCAACGTGTTACTACTGGTTAAAGATGTGTTGCTAACACATTATTAATTAAGTAAAAGTAAATCTTTTTAAGATTATTCTCAAAGATGTCCATATTTTGTTGTTTTGATTAGTTTCCACTGGCTGATATTTTTTCCACATTTGATCTGTTGACTTGCATTATGCCTCTCTCATTCATTGAGAAGTGAGTAGAAGCAAAAGCATTTATTTTAGTCAAGTGTTTGGTATTATTTCTTTCTTGCTTTTATATTGTTTTTATTTTGGATTTTAAACCAAATTTCCAGATCCATTTGATTGTCACTTCCTGCAACTTCATTGGTGTCAAAGGTCACATGACATCACTTTCTGATGTGATACCACTTTCTGTGTGGTCTTTGAATATGGCTTGCCAGCCCACTGCTTGATAAAAAGTTTGTGATCCAGCCCCACGTTCAAAAAGGTTGGACACCCCTGTCTTAGCCCAAGAGGTCTGCTGTCTCCCTGGGGCCCACATTGAAGACGTTGCGGAGAGGATCCCCAGGCTTGTCCGTCCCTCCAACTATTGCCCCATGCTCCTCATCCATGTGGGCATGAACAACATGGCCGGGGGGACCCTGACTGGGCACAAGTGACTACAGGGCTCTGGAGTCTGAGTTCAAGGGACTGGGGGTTCAAGTCGTTTTCTCTTATGTGCTCCCTGTTGCAGGCCATGGACCCAGGAGGGAAGGCTGCATGGAAGAGGGTAACAGATACCCCGGATGTTGGTGTTACCGCGAGGGATTTGGTTTCTTTGACCACAGCAAGCACTTCAGAGAGAGCGGACTCCTAGCATGAGACAGCATCCACCTCGAGTGGAGAGGTAGGACTGTGCTCTCAGCCAGGATGGCTGATCTACTGCACAGAGCTTTAATCTAACTTTGTGGGGGACGAGGAGAGGTCAACTGGAGCATGCCCGGGGACTTGCACGCAGGAAAAGCTCCCTTGTGCAGGACATGAACACAACTGTTTCTCAAAATGCTGTTGGAGCAGTTCTCCCACAGCGTCTCAGGACATCGAGGGGGTCAGCTGGGGCCTCAGCTGCCTGTACACCAACACCAGGAGCATGGGGAACAAACAAGCAGGAGGAGCTAGCCCACTGGCTCTTTAGTGGGCAGTATGACCCAGAAGGGAGGCTGCAGGTGCTGCCTGGGACAGGTGGCAGCAGCAATTATCTCTGGTGCTGGGCGCACCCCGTGCCCAGTGCTGGTCCCAGGCAACAGGGAAGCCTTCTCTCGTCCAGGGCACAGATCCAGGGGCGCACACCACCGGGAGGGCTACCGAGCTGTGCTGGACTCCTAAGAGGTAATTTTCGCACTTGAGCCTGGCCTCTTGGGCTTCATGCTCGCGCTGGCACTGGGTCTCCTTGTGCTGGTGCAGGGTCTCCTTCTCCACCATCTCCATCTGCATCAGCTCCAGCTTGTGCTTGATGTTGCATTTCTCAGCTTCCAGCTACAGCTGGTATTTCCAGAAGTCCCACTCAGAGACAGCTGCCCTGGTGCAGTTGGGGAACAAATATGAGGCCCTGGCTGCACTGGAGGAGTGTGCGGTGGGGGAAAATGCAGTGGAGGGCCTGCTGCCATCACTGAGAGATCTGAGGGCTGGCTAGGTAAGCAGCAGAAGAGACGCTGCATCATCATTGTGGGTGACTCCCTGCTGAGAGGAACAGAGGGACCTGTCTGTGGTCCAGATCACATGGCGCGTGAGGTCTGTTGCCTGCCTGGAGCCAGGATCAGGGATGTCAGGGCAAGAACTGCTGACCTCATCCAGCCCCCTGACAACTAGCACATGGTCCTTATCCATGTGGGAGCAAATGATGATGGAGCCAGGAGTAGTCCAGGTCATATCCCGAGTGACCTGGGATTTGGGAATCCCACAGTGCCTGGCATAGACCAGTGGTGATGGTCCCTGTCACAGGGCACTGAGGTGCCTCCTCCTTTAAGGGCAGAAACTGCCTAGGGAGAGGGCCCTGGCAGCCAGGCAGAAACCCCACAGGTGCGGTTTCCTGTGGCAGCAGGCTAACAAGAGAATTAGCCTGCACCTGCACCCGGGCAGGGGACTGGAAGAAGGTGGGGCCCTGGCATGTATAAACCCCTGGCTGGGACTCGAGAGTTACTTTTGTGGCCACAGCCAAGGGGGAAGAAGCTCTCAGAGGAAGCTAAGTGGAGATGCTTGGCTGCCTCTTGTGCTCCTGGTAGGATAAAGGGGGGGTTCTAGGTCCTCCTAAGTGCTGGCTGTGAGGAGGCCCAGTAAATGGAGAAAGAAGCTTGCCTTGCAAAAGGGCAGAGTATGGACCCTGTGTTATGGCTGTGTTGTAGCCCGGGGCCTCGTGCTTTCTGTTCTTGTTTAAAGGTGTGGACCGGGATGAGGCTGTTGGGCACGGGGATGGGGGTGAGCAGAAGCCAGGGACAGAGACATGGGTGGCTCAACAAATGTGTTTCTCACCCCCTCCTGGCCCACCATATGGGGCACCAGGGGAAGCTGGGAGCTGCAGGTCCAGAGGGAGCAGTATGAGGAGGCATGTAGGGGTGGAAAAGGGGCTGCTGGTTGGGACTGAGGGGCAGCGGCAGAGCTGGGGGGCAGGAAGAAGGGTATATACCTCTTCCCCCAGCCGGGTGTCTGCTTTTTTGCAGTTGCAAAACTCTACCCTTATCCCCACCTTCAAACAAACCTCTCCTATTTTCGCCCTATTCTCCCACTCCTTGTGCCTGCCCTGTGGCAGAAATGTCACTGTCAGTGCCCCTCTCCAGAAACCTGTCTCTGTGCCAGCCTGAGAGGCTGTTGTTGAATCCCTCAGGGTGGGGATCTCCTCCCTATCTGCATGACAAAAGCCTGGCCCTGGGAGGGGATGCTCTGGTCACCTGGGCAGGGGGAATGACCCGGCCCTGCGCAGGGACCCAGGTAGCCAGGGATGGTTGGGAAATGGGTCGGCTTGTGACCAGTTTTGGCAGCTTCGATTGGACCGGGCTGCTGAGATCAGAGAGGTGATAAAAAGGCCTGGGCCAGGAAGAAGGCAGCCATTAGCCATGCGGTCATCCAGGTGAATCTGAACCTGGCTCTCTCCTCAACACTGTATGTCCCAAGAGTGCCTTGCCTCCAGAAGAAACTCCAACTACCTCTGGATGATGAGAGTGAGTAAGCTACTTGAGATCCGATTAGATATTTAGAGTACCGTATTTCAGATGCGTGTTTAAATGGCTACCTCAGCCACCCTGGTTTGCTCTATGGGATTCCTTTGATATTCCTCTATTATTTCTATGATATTGCTCTAC
>JAGPOW010200883.1:0-16814 GCA_030014935.1 Caiman crocodilus
TCATACTGAGTGATCCCAGCACCGCTGTTGTACACAGCAGTGATTTTTGCAAAGTGATTGCTCTAAAACAGGCTGCCTGACAGAGCCTTCTCACAGCTCAGTGCTCTGGGGAAAAGAAAAAGAAAGCGTAAGAAGGTAACTTATATTCAATTACTTTTGAAATAACTGAATTATGCATGAATTCCCTGCTTCATGCTTTAAAGCAATAGCTGGATGCAAGCTGAGCTTATGGTCTTATGAAGCCTCCAAACATGCTGCCTGACAGTCCGTAGGATGGATGGTGTTCAGGTCACTCTTTAGCTTAAGTTGCTTATGCCCAGTCACTGAGACAACTGAAACTGCGCTGTACTGCCCTGCTGAAGCTGCAGTGCAAACACAGGTACTTGCCAGGCAGTGGTAGCATTTGGTTTGAAATGCTGATTGCTATTGATTCTCCTTTAGCTACTTGCTTACACTGGGGCTGATCCAAAGCCCTTTTCTGCCAGCAGAAAGCCTTAGCTTGGCATCAACAGACCTAAGGTCAAACTTTAAGCACCATCATGATTTACAGGAATCCTGGGTAACTATAATTTCCAGTCTTTTTCAAATGGATAAAAACAGCTAACCTCCTGACCTCCCCATTCCATCTTTGTTCACTGCATTTAATGTACAAACTGCTGTGCTCTGCCATCGCTGTGATCCTCGTAGCCCAGCACCCTATAGGAAGGTTGTTGACAAAGCCTTGTAGGGGGCAATTTGGACTAGTCTTCTTATAAACAGAAGCTGCCTCCTAAACACTGTGTTTTCTTAGTTGGTTTATGCTCTTAAATAGAGTACAGGAGTATTATGGAAAGGAGATAGCTATACACAAGAATCTACATAGAACATAAGCTGAAGAGCACCGTCTAATGGTGCATTGAATTGTGCAGTGCTGGTTGTTCTTAGCAGTTCAGCAGATGCTGCTTTACATTGTAAAACTACTTCATACCTTCAAAATGCTTTTATGGACTGTTTGAATATGTTTTACATCAACCTATGCATCTGTGGATGTTCTCATTATTCTTGAATGTGTCTAATATATTTCTTGTGTGTGAGCATGGGCACATGTTTGTGTGTGCATTTGAATGTGCATGCACACACACCTATGCATACATATACATATAAAAAATTGTATATCACAACCTCAGTAGGTTCATGTGTCACTGAGATCCAGAGGACAACAGCTCATAAAATACTTACCCCAAGTGCCTTGTGCTCTGCTTTGAGGTAGTTTTCCAGGATCTGCAGATCCTGATTTACTGGGCTCAAGGTGACTAGCTGCTGGTTTCCCAAGTGCACAGTTTGCCTTGTTATTGCAGAGGGCTGTAGCATTACTACAGACTGGTTATTGGCACTAGAGATCATAGCTTGGGGCACCTGGACAAAGTGCTGGACCCCACTATTGTTCATCGCTCCTGCCATGGTGATAAGGAGAGGCTGAAAACAAAAAGGAGACACAGTGAGTATCCATAGTGCTAGGGGGCGAGAGAAACAGCTGATTCATGGGCAAAATGGATTACACTGTGATAAGCTCATGTAAGAGACAGCAATGATCCCTCTTGTGGAACCACAACTAGAATCCCTGAGCTGTCTGTTCCAAAACCACAGGCATTTCCTCTTTCAACGAATCTTGTACCCTTCTTACAGGTTGGCTACTCAAAGACCTCACAGACACAAGGACACACTGTCTTCTAGTGTCTCTTGCTAAGGGAAAAATGAAGGAAAAGAAATGGAGTAGGAAAGGGATAGGGAAAAGTCAACTCAGGGTGTGAAAATAAGATAAATGCATAGACATCATTATTTTTGTACTGTAGTGTATGTTATCCTGGGACCTGGAGTAAATAGATGAGCAGCAATTGTCCTGACAAAGCAGCACTCAGTAGATGTTATTCCGACCCTTGCCACTAGGTGGCCAATATTCTAATTGCCTTGAACAAAAATAGCTACACTGAGATGAAAGCAACAGGAATTGGGAAATTCCACTTGTATGCTCATACAGTTTATACTAGTGTAGTTTTACCCTCATTTTTTTTCAGAAGCAGATAAGTAGAGTTACTCCAGCGTAATATTTGCATTATTTAATCACTCCTGTTTTTACACCATCTCCAAAGCACTCAGATTGCAGCTGAGCAGGGAATCAAAGTGAAGGTCAGAAAGTGGTGACTGAGCAATTGATTTCCAGCAAGGGTGTCAAATATGTGAGCTTGATCTGGCTTGCCAAACAGCTATGTACAGTGTTGTATCCCTATGATGCTATATGGGGTGTTATACCAGGCAAAGGAGACTAAGACACAGTTGTCGTAAACTAAAGGCAAGTTTATTAAACCCTAACAGATACAATTCAAATTAAAATTGAAGTAGCAGTAGCAGTTAAATAAATAGGTTTGTAGCCAGTCAAAGCAGATTCTTACCACACCGAAATGCTGCAAATGCAACTTCACTGGTTGATCAGGCTGTGAAGTCTTGTCCAGGGCTCCTGGCTCCCACGTCTGATGTCAAGACAGGATCTTTGACTGATGACAGGATCTCTTCAGGTTTTCTTCAGGAGTGTTTCAAAGGGTACACGCTCTCACCTCTCTTTATATACCATATAGCTTGCATTTCTTTGCATTAAGCTTTCCTCGTAATGCATATTCATAATCTTGTTTCTGTTTGCCAAATATGGTTATCTTTAACTGAAAATTTCTATTCCATGGTAATATTTTCATTCTTTGGTGGGGATAGATTTTGTTCTGACAGTTCCTCTTTCTCTCAGGTTATAGTTATTCAATTTAGTTAGCCAACTTCCTGGTTCGTTTTAATTTAGGGACAATTTTTGCACGTGCTCCTTCCTTTGGTTGCAGGTGTTGACCACATCTCAAGCTAAGCACACAGCTTTAACTGAGCAAAAAGATCAAACCCAGACCTGAAGGCCTCTGGGTCACAACAAGAGCTGGCTGGACTATCTGCATGGCCCATGGTGCGTTGCCTCCAGGGTCCTTGGCCCTGGTCGACATGGTGATCAATGGCAGGAGCATGAGTGAGGGCCAACACTGACCCAAGTGCCCTTGGACTGTTTTGCCTGTCTTTACTGCCATGGGCTTTCCTGCCTGGCCTCCTGCCCTCATCATGTGGCAGTGGCAGCTCTGGCTCTGGCGTGGGGCACATGGCAGGGGCTGTTGCTACCACTGCATGCTCTAGATCAGAGCTGGAGCTGCTGTTCCTTCCGTGTATTTTGGGATGAAACCGGAGCTGCTGCCATTGCTGCCACCTTGCTACCTGGTTCGGGTTGGATACATAGCTGCTGTAGCAGCTTCCTAGTTCCCTGAGCTGGATCCAACCTGCAAGATGCTCCTATAGTCCAAATCTGCCCAGACCACAAAGTGAGTTTGATACCCTGCTTTATAGGGCCATGCGAAATTTCAATGGGTGTTTTGTTTCAAAGCTGTTTTGACACGTTTGGAGCTCGAAGCAGCAAAATCAAAATGAAACAAAAGGCTTCAAAACAGTTCCAAAATAAGGGCTCTTGAAATTTTTTGAAAATTTCGAAACATTTTGAGTTTCAAAGCTGGGCTAGCTTGCAGCTAAACAGAAACTAAGGAAAGGGAGGGGGGAGAGCAGGGAAGGACTGCTTTGATATCTAGCTCCGGGTTGTATTCCCCAGCTCTCTGATCACTTCCCCCACCTTTCTGATCATTTCTCCAGGTCTTCCCAGGGGTGCGCAGATCCAGGGGCCCACACCCTCCAAGGAAGAGCTGAGGAAATGATCAGAGAGTTAGCGGATCCCACCAGGAGTTGGGGAAATCAAACCGGGGGCCCCACACTTACTGGCTCTGCAAGCGATGATTGGGGTCTCTGGGTGCTTGAGGCAGAACCCTCTCATGCAATGCAGGGCAGTGGGGGTTAGCAATTATTGCCCCCCCTCCTGGCACCTGCACAGCAGTTGCTCTATGGCACAGATACAGTGCAGCTTGGCAGCGTGCCATGCACTGTGTGGAAGCTGGGGTGGCTTCAGCAGTCACCCAGAGCCCAGCACTGCTCAGCTCCAGCAGCCCAAGCTTCCAGGCAGCACACAATGCATTGCTGAGCCACACTGCACCCACACCATGGGGCAGCTGCCATGTGGGTGCCAGGCAGGAGGGTGATCCCCAGTGCTCCCCCACTGCCCTGTGCTGCATGAGGCAGCTCTGCCACAAGCACCCAGAGCCAGGATTGCCACTCCTGCAACCCATGAACATGGGACTTTTTTTTTTTAAGTGCTGGGACTAGGCAAGGAATGGGGCTAGGCAGGGCAGCCATGGGAGCTTCTCCTGTGGCTCCTCCAGCTGTGCTCGGTGCTGGCTGTGTGGAGCAAACTTGGATGCTGGCACTGGCCCCATCTGGCAGCGGCAGCCTTCTGTCATCCCACGCGCAGATCCAGCAGCCTGCACACCACAGGAGGGCTGCAAGGCTCTGCCGGACTCCTCCTAGGGAGTGCGGGCCTCCAATCTGTGCACGGGATGACAGCAGGCTGCCTCTGCTGGCCAGTGATACTTGTAGTAGTTTTGCTTTGAACAGTTTGAGGTGCAGTTTCATGAAAACTCCTGCACCTATCTCCTTGAAACTCATCAGGCTTCATGCCCTCAGAAGGGGCTACCATCCCTGCAATTTTCATCCACAGCAGGCAAGAAATGTCAAAGTTATAGGCAGTTTCATGATTCCCCATTATAGCCTATGGGCAAAACATCGAAGCAGTGTTGAAACAGCAAAACAATTTCGATGAAACAAAACAGAACAGTGCTTTGAAACTAAACAAAACTTGAAATGAAAAACTGTCCCATTGAAACATTGAAACAAAATGTTGCTGTTTCACATATTGAGTTTATAGAACCAAACAAAAAAGGACAAGGAGTTTATTTGGTACACAAGAAGTCGGGATTAAGAAACTGAAGGTGCTTACAAGGCTCTGGCAGGTTGCAAATGAGGAAGGACATATCAACAGGTTGTGTAAGGGTGCTGATACACTCAGCTTACATCTCTGTACAGCAGCCTAAATTATTCTTTTGCCTGCAGCAGATGGAGCACCTCCTTGCCCCAAGTAGGTACCTACAGCAGGTGCTGTTACAGTGCTGTGTCACTAGGGGTAGAGGTCAATAATAACTTGTTTGCCTGAAGCAGAGGGCTGAGACTAGAGCTGCAGTGCACCATTTGCACACCAGTTCTTTTTTCACTGACTTCGCCAGAGGTAACTTTACCCCACAGCAAGTCACTTTTGGTTGCATTTCCATAATTAAATTAAGGCTGGAAATTAAAAGAAGGCTCCTAACCTTTAGAGCAAGTTTCTGGAACAGCCTTGAAATAGGAGCAGAAGGAAGTGGTATCAAAAATGAAGACTGAACAATTTAGTAATGAGATTACAGGGTATGGTGGCTTGAACTAACAAGAGACAGCACTGACAGAAAAAGGTCCCTTTCAGCCTTGGTGTCTCAGAAAAAAACAAAAATCTAAATCCCTTAATCACCTTTTAAATTTTTTACTACAGCCATTTTTTTGTTTCTTCCCAAGGAATATTATGGACAATTCCCCTCTCCCATCTTCCCTTCTTTTTCCTTCTCTTAATCTGTGTTTGGTCAGTCAGGGTGCCATTCTATATGAGGGTACACCAGACTGGATATTTAAGATACCTGCCCTCCCATTGCTGTATTGGGAATAAACCATTATGTAGCTTAAGCTTCTCAGAGGCAGTAAGAAAAGAGAAGGGGCATTATGAACATTGCATTTTGTGAAGCAGAGACATTTGCAGCTGTGTCCCTGAAAGAGGGTCTCTGATAAACATTGTGGGTCCAGAGTGAGTCCTGGCCACCTCACCCATGGAGGAAACAAAATGAGAAATTTTTATAAGACCTCTACATTTTTAGTGTAGAGATCTTGTGGAAATAAAATTAGGAAAAAAAATAGGCTTTAATGGTGGATGTCACATCCTTGAAAATCTGGGCCTTGGATAGGTATTTATTCATTTACAAACTGGTTAAGAACAAAGACAACAGTATTTTCTCTCTGACAGAAGAGCTGCTTTAAAAAAAAAGCAGTCAGATGAGAGCTCAAGTATACACCAGCTAAATATGGAACTGAAGAGGCAGGAAGAGGCACAAAGGAATAAGGTTTCATTGATTACCTAGAATTGCCCAAGGCAACAACAAGAATTTGCTGTGCAGTCTGGAATAGCGCATCAACCCCAGCCCACATCAGGGCTCTCTGATGCTCTGTGCCATGCAGACACAGCCTGTACAGCCAAATACTTCTGTTTCAAATAGGCAAATCAGATTATGCTCTGGAGGAGACTGAGAGAAATGTGTGTATGTGTGTGTGTTGTGGAGAGCAGAGGGTGTACTAGTTTGCACATAGACAGTGTCATATATAAAACAAAACACAAAACCCCCCAAACCCTCAAAACTCAATGTTATTAGACTACCTGGAGCAGTGGCAAAGAGTCTCTGAGATATGTTGACTTACTCCTGCTCTTACACAGATCTTCTGAGTACAAACACATTTGGGTGTAAGACCAATATAGGAGTTGTATTAAAAATAGTTGGAGGGTGAGGTAGGGGCAAGAGGACAAAAACATCACCATCTTTCCTGTCACTAACACACTTCTCATATTGGTGGTATATCTAAGAACAGCTGATTTAAAGGTCTGTTTGAAAAGGTGAGTATAGGGAGTCACTGCTTTGGCTTCATAAAGAGCAAGATTACTTTGCCTAGAAAGGGATTTCTCTTTTCATAGATTCATAGATTTCATAGATGTTAGGGCTGGAAGGGACCTCAAAGATCATCAAGTCCAGCCCCCTGCCCCAGAAAAGGAGTGGTTAATAGGCATTTCTAATTTCTTTTCATGAACAAGGTATTTAAAAGACTCTTTAAAAGGTGGAAAGCAATGCTTGAAGTGTAGCTATTGCCCCCTGCTACAGGTTTCCCTCAGATTTATGCTGGTTCTGTATATACAAATTTGCTCTTATGCAATGACCCTTTTGATACCCAAAATTCATTATATGCAAGGTAAATTCACCCTTGTGCGATCAGCATAGATGCCTCCCCCAAGCAGGTAAGTCTGTGGGGGAGGGGAGAGTTGTGAGGCCAGGCCCCACTCACCCCAGCCCCTGCTGCAGCTGCTGTGGGAGCAGGCTACACCAGCTGCCTGCAGCTGCAGGGCTGTACTGTGCCCTGAACCCCGCAGGGCTCTGCTTGTCCCCACTCACCCCAGTTCCTGGGCTGTACCATGGTGGTGTTGGCTGATCCTAGGTCTGCCGCAGCAGGAGCTGCGGTGAGTGGGGACAAGCGGAGCCCCAGGGGGTTCAGGACACAGTGCAGCCAAGCAGGTGGCATCAGCAGCTGGCATCAGCTGGTCCTGGGGCCACTGCAGCAAGGGCTGAAGTGAGTGGGGAGTAGTGGAGGCCTGGAGCTGCAGCAGGGAGAAAAGCGGAGGGAACTGTAAGTGGGTGTGGGGTGCAGGGTGGGAGGGCACAGCTCTTACTGTTACATGAACCCCGGGGAGACTACAGGCTGGGGGGCTGCACGAGTCTTTTCCCAGGGGGCATGTGCCACCAGATCTGCATGTGGGACAAGAGCAGGCTGCTGCTGTAGGCTGGGGCTAGCAGCGGCACCAGGCTTTTCCCAGCACTTGACGGTGGCACTGGAAGGGCAGGTTGGCGAGCGGGCTATGGCTGATTTGGCAGCAGCCCCCCTCCCAGTGCTGCTAGCTCCCCAGAGCACTGGGAGAAGCCCAGCGCCACTGCTGTCCCCAGCCTGCAGTGGCAGCCTGGTCTTGTCCTGTGCACAGATCCAGGGACACGCATCCCCCAGGAAGAACCTGGTGAACCATCCCAGCTTGCAGCCCTCCCAGGGTGCATGTAGCAGCAAAAGCCGCCCCCCACTGTCCTGCACCCTGCGCCCACTGACAGTGCCTTCTGCTTTGCTCCCTGCTGCAGCCCCAGGAACACCTGATGGGATGCATTGCATCCCTCCTCCAAACCCTTCCCTCCTCTCAGCCTCCCTCCCTCACTGCCATGGGACTGTATCCCTATTTCTTACATTATAACCTGGGTTCTCTTTATGCAAATTTATTTATGCACAGTTTTCCAGGAACGCATGTACCATATAAATCAAGGGAAACCTGTACTTGCATTCATAATGTGAACTATGTAACTCCAGTTAAAAACACGATAGATGGAATTTAACGCTGCATTTGTTGAAGTGATTCTCACCAATTGTTGACTCTGGGTCCAACAATGAAAGAAAAGGCCCTTTGATCTCTAGGTTCAGGATCCCTGTTGGATTCCCCAGTCAGGAAAAAGAGGGAAGTCACAACTTCAGCTATGTGTGACCACTTTTGTTTCCTAGCTTGAGCTTGTAGCTTACAAGACTTCATGTTCTGCACCTCCAGGAGTCTGTCAGGGTATACTGCCCACTTATAGCTTTCTCCCGCCTATCTCACCACAAGGGCCCACCCACTCTGCAGCTGTGGATTACAAAATATAGCTTTTAGTTTTGTTCAGTCACTAAAATAGACTTCCCGTCTGTTTCTAGCATCCTACGGGGAGTTCTAGAAATTCTCATATAAGGAGCATGAGCAAATATATGTTTGGGGCATGGAAGTTGAGGGGGGAGGTGTCTTTGTCCCCATTGCTACTCCACACCTGCACCTCAGGTGAGATCCACTTTGCTGATGGGATCCAGTAGATCAAGTCAGTGAATTTTGATCCTTCTCCATCTAGCTTTTGTCAGCCCAAGAGATTGTACCAATTAAATATGGCTAAAAACAGTAAATCCCATTACTGGAATCTATTTCCAGATAGTTTTTCTCTGAAAACCCCAGCATAATATGCAGTACATTTAACTCATATAATTCCATTTATAACAATGAAAGGGAATGCATTTTTTCCTCAGAGTGTATAAATCTTTTAAAAGTTTGGAAACACGTCCCTTTAAAACAGTGGTTCTCAACATTTTTTTGTACCAGGGCTCATTTGTAAACATTGATGTCCAGTCCTGGCTCAGTAAATAGTTTAAGTACAAAGTGGAAAGCCACTCCCCAGCCCTGCCGGTGCCCCTCACTTCTGACCTGCTGACCCCTGCCCCCAGGCCCCAGACCCGCACTGCATGGGGCAGGGGGTAGGCAGAGAGGGGACTGGGCAAGGAGCAATAGCCTCAAGCTGCAACATGGGACATTTAGGTTGGAGAGTAGGAGGAACTTTCTGACTATCAGGGTGGTCAAGCACTGGAACAGGTTAACTAGAGAAGCTGCAAAATCTCTATCCTTAGAAATTTTCAAGAGTGGGTTAGATGGACACTTGGTTGGGATGGTTTAGTCAGGGTAATCCTGCCTTGAACAGCAGGCAGGACTAGATGACCTTATGAAGTCCCTTCCTGCCCTACTTTTCTATGATCCTATTATCCTATGTTTAATTGAATTGATTTAGCTTTTTTTTTGAACCCCATCCTACAATGCCTACTTTGCTCCACCTTCATTTAGACATGCCACACAACATGCATTTGGCACTGATTCAACCACGTCAAGCAAAGTAGCCTTGTGTCCTAAGGCAGAGTGATACAACACTGATGTGGCTCTGTTCCTTGCTTCAGATTCCCTCCCTCCCTCCCCCAGTAAGCTATGTAAATATGTTGAATCT
Organism: Caiman crocodilus; assembly: GCA_030014935.1. Classification (NCBI taxonomy): domain Eukaryota; kingdom Metazoa; phylum Chordata; order Crocodylia; family Alligatoridae; genus Caiman; species Caiman crocodilus. Next base: position 9,663 of record JAGPOW010200883.1, read on the forward strand.
GCATGGATGAATGTTGTTACTTTCTGTTGAATCTGCTAACACCAATGCATGCATACTTTTACGTAATGTTTACAATATATTCTGTTCCTGCCAGCCTGGCAGCGCTCTCTTCTGTATTTGTGTCTGAAGTGGTTTATTTGTGAATGGCCTTGGACAAACAGAAAATTCCAACCGCCACACTGCCAACAAAATACAGTATCTCCTGGGTAAAATGCCCTGAGACTGAGACAAAAAGCACTGGAGCAGAGTTGGGTGCTGTTATCTTGTTTTAAAGGACACTGTAAAGGACATTTTACAGCAGCACTGCTTGTTCCCGTTACATTCCCAAGCATACAAGAGGCTGGTATAAGCAGTCTTGTAGTAGAGTAGCTGTACTCACATGGCAGGATGAGCACGTGTGTCTGTAGCCATGATTGTTTCAGAACAATGGTTAAAGTAGCAAACCCAAAGCCGGTGTAGGAAGTGGGAGGCTCAGGATTTCTATCTGACTGGGGAGCCGAGCGTGCAACCCCTGGCAGTAGCCGTGACAGTGTGTTTAGGACACAGCCCATTTACCCCAGTGTAATAGGATATTCTTTCTTGGAGTTCACCCCAGATGCCGGGTATGTTTCTCTTCGCATGTAAGGCCTAAAACAATCTTGTAAAGTGGATTAAAGACCCCCCAAAAGGGGACTGAGGGAGAATGGCTTGCAGGGTCCTTTCAGATGTAAAACAGAGAAGAGGGTGGGGAGGGGAAGACCTGGATTCCTGCCTTTGCCCCTGAACAGAGAAGGGCAGAGTGCAGCATGCTGCTATGCCAAATGCCAGCAGCATCTTACAGGGCCAAGGACACTGTCCATTTTTGACCAGCTACTGAGCTACCAGCTTTTGCACAACTCCATGCATGGTCTTCATGCAAGTAAAACTAGCCAATTTGTGTAGGTACAGGTCATTTTTGCGTATAGTCATACAATTCAAGTACACTTACCTCCAAAACAGTGGCAGAGGTACAATATGGAACTGAGTGGGAGGCTGGGACTGGAAGGAAGAGGTATCAGGACAACTGGGCTATCGGGAGGCGGAAACATGATGGGGAGGACTGTCTGAGGAGAGGAGCTGGTGGAGCTGAGAGAGGGTGCCTCCTAGTAGTAAGGGACTACTGGTTACTGGAGTGTGTGTGGAAGGATGCCTTAGGCTGCTGGGTACCTAGGGGGTTCAAGTTTTTACTTTAACTAGCTGTATCCAGAACCTAGAGGCCTCACCTTGGGCAGTTTCCTCTTTGCAGCTACTCCTTCCCAAAGGAAATTCCACTGCAAAGAGGAGCGTGTGGACAAATGAGACAGGAGGCCACTGGTTACCGGAGATCACAGCCTCCCTGGGCAGTCAGAAAGAGAAGCTGTAGGCAAATGCCAGCTGCCTTTCCCAGGTGAATGGCTGTGTGAGGTCCCCCTGGGCTGCAGGCAAGCACGACAGGAGCTACTCAAATACTTGGCAGTTCTGTAGTGGTCCTGAGGGATGGGATTTTCCTGTAGGGGACACATGTCTGCAAGGTTGGAAATAATGCTTCCCTAGGGATATGAGCCTACATCTGCCTGACCTAGTAGGAACCTCTCCCTACCGATCAGCAGGCTTCTGACTGGGCCCAGAGTGCAAAGAAAGCGGACATCAGAACAAAGTGCTTGGACTGCATGCTTTTCTGAACAGTAAACCCCTCTAAAAGGCACTGCTTACCTACTCTGCTTGATATCGCATATACTCCTTTACCTCAAGTGGTAGGAGTATGCCCTGTACTGTAGCAGTGACTACGTGATTACTTACTCTGTAACTTTGGGCTCTGAAAGTAGAACTGTGCTTCTGCATTTTTAATCAGTAATAACGATGTTGTGGGCCACATTTTCCTAATGGTTACACCATTACAGCCTTAGCTGCTTCATACTCTTCTTGCAGAGTACTCCAGTGCAAAGCCACTGTGTTCACAGATGTGTCATGGATGTAAGCAGAAGATTGTTGATTCTGTTAAAGATACCCAGGCCACAATGAAACCTAATGCCCTGCTCTGTCTTTGTGCTGGACCTACAGGACTAACATGCACAGGAGAGAAAAATTATTTTTGTGTTAGTTACCATAGTTAAATGGAGGAACCTGGGGAACAGCTTTCTTGAGTAAGGCAGTAGCAATACCACAGTCTGAAGGTCACTATGGTCAAAAATGATTACAGCACTGGTGGTACTCCACAGGACACCTTTTGAAGACAGACAACCTTCAAGCCAGAAAGTGCTGCTCACAAGACTTTTGAAAGGATCGTTTATGTGCTCTCAAGTTCTCAACCTTGCACTCAGGTAGAATGACCCACACTCACAAACCTGTGGCCTGGGGCCTTTGAGTTTTGTTAACTTCTACCACATGTGGAGGTAGCTCAGCCATTTAAGGGACCCCCAAGGAAGCAGCAGCAGTCTGCTCGATATACCTGTGCTTGAGGCAGTGACGGTTACTCTTGACCTTAGGTCTGAGTCTTGGCTGTAACATCCTGAACCAGTGACTGTAACTGAGTCCAACTCTCTTCCACCTTGGTATTAGTCATTTTTCAAAACCCCAGCCCAAAATTTTGCCTGTCTTTGCTTACTAAAGGCCAGACTCTACTGTCCTTTCCTTGACAAGTATCTCTTTCCATATCTAACCCCAGAGACTCGTTGTCCTAAACCCTTTCTGCTGTCGTGTTACACCCATCTACCAGGTGAAGACTTACTGACATAATCTAACTGACACTGAAAGCTGTTTTCTATCACAGACTGCATATGCTAGCCTATATTTAGTTGCTTATGTAATGGCACGGCTTGCTTTCCAGTGCCGCGCTTGGCTGATAATGCAGAGGTTGTTCACATTGTGAGTTCTATGGATGGATTGTTCTGATTGCTGCCAGCTCTCTGTTGCATTAGCTACTGCATTAAGAGGGGCCCCGCAGCCATGGACTGGAGTCCAAGATCTTTGCTTCCTTCATAATGAGCGAGAGATGTCTAAAACGCAGACCCTTAACTGATCTAAATCCAGCTGGAGTCAAAGAGGCTGCACCAGTTTACACCCACAAAATTGTTGCTTCTGCATTTCTATAGACAAATTAGCCTGCTGAGAGATCCACTTCTTTTTAACAGTTTCAACTCAGAGGATAAGCTGCTTACCTAACACTCACCCCCGGCCCTGTCTTGAGTACACTGTCCTTCTTCTTTCTTTTCTATGCCACATATCCAAGGCAGGCAAAGCTTTGGTTTCAATTCCTTTTATGTGGGGTCTTAAAATGTTGAGATACATAAACTGTGAGTGCAACTGCATAGAACTTCATAGGCGAAGCCTTTCCCAAAAGTAGGCACACGATGCATGAGACCACCACCTGTATGGGTCAGTCAGTGATACTATGGGATGTTGTCGTGGGAATGTCATCATAGAAATAACAACAGCCAGTGGAGGTGAGAAGAGCATTGCAACTCTATGAGCTAGCCTGTCTGTGGCATCTCCACAGTAATTGCCAAGGAGACTGTGTGTGGATCTCACTCAGAAGTGGCACAAAATACCCAAAGATCCAGAACAGAAAGTTTCAAACAAATAATTTATTTTAAACATTTAATAAAACCAACAAAAATACAACCAAATGTAAAAAGATTGGGTCAATGTAGGGCATGTATGTAGGTCCTGATATACTTCAAGACCTCTTATAAGACACAAGGTATACAACTACATGACTCTGACCACTCCCTGGTCACCTCAGGCTAATAATCTGAAATTTCCACCAGGCTTTTAAGAGCCAGGAGAAATGAAGCTTTGCTCTTAAAACCCTATCCAAGACTTACTGAACTTAGGGAAGGGGTTCCCCACCTGCCTTTTTCAAAGAACACCTTTTACTGATGATCAATAAAAGGCATATAACTTTTGTGGTCATGTGACATAGGAGAAAAAAAGCCATACCCTGCTGTTTGAAGGGATGAGTAAATCAGGTATACAGCCTGGTTATAAACTCCATAAGATATTGCTGGTTTCCTGTCTGTGACTCTCATGTTTGTCTGGGAGGCTTCATTTTCTCTGTGTAAATATAGCATCCTGTTCTTCTAGCTAGAGGAGGTAGAGGGTTGGGATGAAGAATAGACCTGCAAATGTCTATGCCTCTAACACCATATCCTATTCTCCTGTGCAGTGGATGACCCATGAAGTGTGGCCTATTCTAGCTCAAATAGGGAAGTTTTTCTTCTGTGGCTGCCAGCCCTCTAAGATCTGGCCCTCATTCTGCACAGGAGAGTGGGCCAGAAGATGATAGCAGGGTGCACTCATGGCTGACCTGGTACAGGATGAGTGTAGAAGGTGCGATGAAAGGGTTTATGAAGGCTGTACCCTCTACCTACCCACACCAGTGCCTTTATCATGGCCTAAGATTACACCATGGATCAGTGACAAAGGAAGCAACAGACAGCAGTAGACTCCTAGCCACGCTTTCACCCTATTGCCCTGGCTAAGCTCTGCCCTGCAAAGCAGGCAACTGGCCACTCCATGCAACGTCCTCATAGACCAAAATAAGAGCATGAAGCTTTTTGGGGTGGGGAATAACACTGACTATTCCATAGCTGCCTGTTGGGCTCTCCTGCATACCAGGGTCTCAATAAACTCTCATTAGGGGACAGAATCAGCCCTGTGTTGGGAGGGCAGGGAGGAGGGGAGAAATACCTTGCCTCTTTGAACTCAGAGAGGAAGCAGGCAAGGGCTAGAATATCTGCAGTAATTGAAGGAGGTTCATCATGCAGGGGTCAGTTTCTGCTCCCCAGAGAAGGAGCAGCTGTTTCTGCTGTCAGGATGATTCCTCCTACAGGTACCTTCTCCAGCCCAGCCCTGCTACTCAGCCTCATCCTTGGGATCATAAATCACCTCGTTGTAATTTGGTGGTTGGAGCAGTTCTGTGGTGGGAACCAGGGGATCTGCCCTGACAGCATTCGGCACAATCAGCATGGCCTGCAAAACAAGAAATTGGCTCTCTCTGTCAGCAAGACCAAGACTTAGCACCTGCATTTTCCTGTATAGACCCTGTACTAGTGCCCATTGAAGTTGCTGGGTGTCTCCAGAATGACTCCACTAGACAGTATCCTGCTCACCAGTGCAACCAGGTACTGTCCCAGCATTGAAGCCCCTGGCCTTGTCTTTGTCACTCCAACAATCAAGTTATTCCTGAACCCCCTGTTAGTCAAGCCCCATTGGGCCTCCCTGAACCACCGCTTATTAAGCAGTCAGGCTTCCCAGTCCTACCTGGCCAAAGCCCTCTTGGACCTTAAATTGCTCACCTCATTGGAGTTAGCACGGGTCGCTCGGCACCAAAAATGTGCAGTGGCAACTGCAATGCAGAACTCTAGGATTGTGAAGATCAGCAGCACAATGGAGATCCCGTTCCCTGCCTGCTCGAAAAGAGAGACCCACAATAGCATGTCCGTGAGCATCACTCATCTGTCAGTGGATGTGGCCTACAGGTCTGGTTACTGCATACTGCATGCAACTCACTCCTTCTTGGGGTGCCCCCCTTGCCCCAAGAACATCTCTGGCAGAACAAAATCCTCCTTCTATCTCTCCCCCATTGAGGTGCTCTGGAGGGGTCATACCAGTGGGTTTCCTGTGCCAGATTTAGGCTTCACCTTCTGCCAGGATTCTGCACCCTGAGGGCCAGACCTTCAGTGGTCTTAATCAGCTTTCACTTGACTTCCGCAAAGCTATGCCAGTTTTCAACAACTGAGATCCCATCTCCTCATCCTCACTACATATGTCTAATGTCATAGCACATCCCCTACAGATCCCTAGGAGGGCCATACTAGGCTTTTGGTCCTGCCCAGTGCATTCTGGGGCAGAGATTTGGGAGATTTGCTACTTTATGCAATAATATTCCATCAACATCATGCATGTGCCAAAGTACTGGGCTGGACTGTGACCTCAGCATGGGCTGAAGAACTTCACAACTAGCCTGCTTGGAATCAGCAGATCCCCAGTACCAGGCCAAAAGCACCCACTCAAGGTCCACTGAGGGTTTTCTCGGTGAGTGTTAGCACAAATCCCCTTGGCTATTTTGTCTCCACAGCACCTTGCACAATAGGGACTTGTTGTGGGACCTCCCAGGGCTGCTCTCCTATAAATCAAGCTAAGTTGGAACTAGAACCCAAGTTTTGGATGTTTTCTACCTAGTAAAATGCTCTGCTTGAATGTTTCTTTCCTCTCTCACCTCCCACCTTTACACTGCATGGATCATTTAGACTGAAAGGCCCAGATCTTTTGAGGAATTTAGGCATGAAAATACCCAAAAGTGCCAGTAAAACGCTCTGATTGAATGTTTCTTTCCTCTCTCACCTCCTACCTTTACACTGTGTGGACCATTTAGACTGAAAGGCCCAGATCTTTTGAGGAACTTAGGCATGAAAATACCCTTTGATTCTACTAATTTCAGTGGCATGTATATGTTTACCTACTTCAAGGACTTGTGAGACATTCCCAGCCCTAAGTGCCTGCAGACCAACAAGCACAGTGGGTCCCAGATCTCAGGCCCTTCCAGGCCTACCATAAAATGATAAATGGCAGGAACTTTGGCCCTTTGGAGCACTAAGCAGGAGTCACCAAAATTTACACAGAAGGAAGAGTCATTCTTTGACACAGCGGGCAGGACAAGAGGCAAAGGCTTATCAGATTTAGATGAAATCCCAGAGAAAACTTCCTAACTCTACGAGCAGTGGGGCAATGGGATAAGCTGCCCAGGGAACTTGTGGAATCTCCTTCATTGGAAGTTTTCAAGAAGAGGGCTGGACAGGTGTCTACCTGGGGTGTATTAGGAATAGCACACCCTGGTATCCCAAACCAAGGAACGTTGAGTGCTGGTAGGACTGGGACCCTCACTTACCAACCCCAACCCCAGCCCCACTCCTTCCGTCACCATGGGGCCTTGATCTGTTCCCCCCCTTAAAAACAAGAAAAAATATAAGGGGGTACATGAGCTGAAACTTTGAGACAGAAGGGGAACACTTCTTTAAAAAGGTTGAAAACCCCTGCCTTAGGCTAGTCCACAATCCTAGGATTTTATTCATTAAAATTGAGTGCTCGTGGGATTGGGACCCTCACCATCACTAGATTGTTGTAATAATCATATTCAGATCTATTATAAAAGAC
>JAGPOW010201165.1:0-15942 GCA_030014935.1 Caiman crocodilus
TAAAAGCTTTTTTTCCTTTCAAACTTCCAACTGGCATTCATATATTGGCACTCATGCATGCCGGGCAACGAATTCAGACTTGGGCTGAAGCATAACAAAGCCAGCTCTGGGCAATTATTTCTAGATTAGCTTTGAAAAAAGAAATGGGAATCGGGAATAGGGAATCAGGAACTGGGAATAAGGAACAAACTTCAGCCTCATCTCCTTCCTGGAGAAGTGAAGCTCTCCCTTCTGGCCTCTTCCCAGGGTCCTGGTGCCTGGAGGCAACCTTATGGTCACAATACAGGGGGCACACTTGCCTGGCCAGAAGGTGATGGCTGATGCCACTTGGAGGGACTCTTTCTGGCTTTGCTCCCATAGGGAGATCCAGCCCAGTGAGCTGGGGGGTGCACAGGGGTACTGAATAGGGGATGGATCACTCTAAATGTAGCTGGTGGTGAAAGCTGAGAGTAATCTTTAGTAAGATTCACAAAAGGATCAAGCTTTAGTGACACGCTGGGTGAAAAGAACTGCCTGGTGTTCATTTTAAACTGACTACCTGCTAATTTCATGTTGTGACCCCTACTTCTTGTATTGTGAGACAGTTAGGGCTGCACTGGGCACAGTATGAGACTGACCTGAAAATCATGACCTTTTCCCCAAGATTAGAAAAGTATTCTTTTTCTTTGCCTCCTTTTCTTGAAAATTTAGGTCATTCTTGTCAGTGCAGAACAGTTAAAGAGATGCCTCGGCACAGCTGTGTTAAGCACATTGCAAACACGGGTGCAGGGATTTCCCTTGTAACACGGGAAAAGTCTCGGTGCAAGATCAGAGCCCGCCAAGACCTTGCAGCTGCACCACCGAGTACATGCTCACGATTGGCTCACCGTAAATTATGTACACATGTCAGTTGGCAATTGGCTCGCTGACTGCATAAAAGGCTTGGGCAATGCCCGCCCAAATTGGAGGAGTGCTCAGATGCACGTGAGGAAAGATCTCCGTGTGCGTTTCCAAGCCACAAAGGAGGCCTGATCAACCGTTGCCGACTCCCCGCCAGAATCATCTGACTCCCCATGCCCTGCGTGAGTGTGAGCATCAGTGTGCCTGTTTCCTGTTTAAGTTTTGTAACTCCACCAGACGTGCCTACAGTGTATACAGACTGTAAGTAAAGTTTTTTTTTGTTGCAACCACTGCGTCTCCAGCACCTCAATTCCGCTCCATTGGCGGCCCCATTCCGCCAGCGTTTCCCGGCCCCCACAATACTTGGATCCTGTTTTCAATCATTGCCCTTGTTCCTGCAAGGGCTAGAAACTTCTCCTTTTCTGAAATGAAAACCAAGCTCGTTCCCTTCAGGTGTGTGGACATGTGAGTGCTGGCTTGAAGAACACCAAGTATCCTGCGATGCAAGCTATGAACATGATGTGACTTTGTAAGAGTGACCCTAATTGAAAGCTGTGATGTTTCTTTGTCAGAGCAGTTCTGTTTCTCCCCAAGAATTAGTTGATGCTGAAGTGCAGTGAAGTTCACGTTGCCAGTGTTGTTCTGCCACTGGGTGGGAATTTCATGCCATTGGAAAAAAAGAGCTGGTATTGAGTCCTGGCCCTGTATCTAGGCATCCAAAATCTAAAGTCTCTCATGCCCTCACCCCCCATCCCCGACTGATGATAACGTGAAGTTGGTGTTCAAAGTCTTTGTTTATTGTCTGCGTGACCTGTAATTAACCATTTGAGCCCCCAACCCTGTGCTGTACCAGGTTGTACAGAGGGCCCTAAGGCTGCTGTTGTCTTGTTCAGGACACTTCTCTGGCTGCCCAGAAGTCCTGGTGAAGTCTGAAGCAGGTGGAGGATGGCTGGAAACATTAGCTGCTAAGATTTGGGTCCCCTGCCGTTCCAGCACAGGGCCCAGCCAGCAGAAAGACACGTTCAGACTGGCTGCACTGCCCCAAATGCCCTAAGGACTCCCCACCCACAGGAGCATGTGGTCACTGTCGATGCCAAGGGAGGAAGAGGGTGTCACAGAATCTGACCCACCTGTCACAGTGCAAATACTGCACTTGACTCCATCATTCCCTGCCAGGTTCACCAGCTGCTCTAGCATGTGTGCAGACCCACAGTGGCTGGTGGCGTGGTGTACACACACTTTATTGGCCAGTTGGGGGCTGGGCACCCAGATCCTGATTGACAGGTTGGGTGGGGATACCTACTGTGAGCTCTGAATGAACCTGAAGGGGCCCAAGGAAACGCTCTCACGAAAGGAGGAAATGAAGTCTGTGTAACCCTTCCACTTTCTCTCATAGGCTGATACCGCAGCTCCCATGCACCACACGACAGGCACTGGCTGCCTCACCCTGCCGTACAGGCGCCAGCCTTTCTGCTGCCTCAGACCACTGCCAGTATTGGAAACAGTTACCTAGGGGGAAAGGGAGCAGAGCTCTGGTTGGGATGTCTGCTCTGGGGTAAGGGTTGTGGTTGGGGACCTCAGGCCAGGGCTGTCAAGAAACATCTTTCTCCCCTTTTGCACCATCCTCCACCCCCTGATGCATAAGATTTGCCTCCCTCCTGTCTGATACTTTGGCTCAAGCAGCATCTAGGTAGTGGCTGAGTTCAGTGGCCTCTTGTTCCTTGTTGTGAACAAAATCACACTGTTCACCACAGCTGGGACAGGGCAGCTGCCAGGACCAAAATGTTTCTGAGAAGGAACTGCCTAAGTAGAAAAGCACTTCATGGGCAGAGTTAGGATCAGAGACAATGTTTCCCAAGTGGATGACGGATGGGTGATGCCAGAAGTCTGTTACGTACCCTATAGAGCCCATGCCTATTGTTTTCAGAGAGGATCACTGAGAAAATGAGGGGATACCAGCAACCCGTGCAAGTTACTGTTGGAGAAGGCTGAGGCATGTTCTCCTTTGCCTCTCTCCACCTCATGCTCAGGGATAGCTGGAAGAAAGGTTTGGAGGAATCCAAGTCCTGAAGAGTTGCATCCCTAAAGACAGCGCCCTGTAGTACCATCTACCAGGATACCTCAGCCTGGGGTGTCACTGGCCACCATTTATTCATCGTTGGACTCATCAGCTGTGTTAAATTTTTGACCAGGACCCACAATCCAGCTGCTGAGATTCAAAGTAGCTGCTCTTGTCTTCTGGCTAACGCTGAGGTTTGGCACATTCCCAAAAGAATGCCCAAAGAGCACCCTGGTTTGGACAGCACGGTAGAGGTCGGTGAGGTCTAGCTGTGCTCCATGAGTTCCCGCCACACCCTTCTCATACAGCATTTGGGGAAGCAAAGAATTATGAGGACACTAGATATATTTGTGCTTGAAGACTCAGCAAGACAGGTAGAGGAGCAGGGCATGCTGGAAATGTTGCCATTTCCTGTTTGTGGTAATTAAATACAATCTCATGCAACCAGATATACAGCAGCTCTGTTCCCACGTAGTTCTTCTGAGATAAGGAGCTGCATGGCTCAGAGTCATCCGAGCTTTGTCCTGTCCTGAGAATACTTGAGTCACCACCATGGGAAACCGAGGTCACCTACATGCAGCAGGTGAGCAGAATGACATCAAAGGTTGGATCCAGGGATGGAATAAGAGAGTCTGAGGTGGGGCGAAGTTGGTGGCGTGTTGTATTTCAGGGGTGTATTTTGGCATTCTAGCATTATACCTGGTGCCTCGAGTGGGTAGGTTGTACTCACCAGGCTCAATCCAGACTCACTCACCCTCCCTTGGATTGGCTGTGTTGTGCTCACCAGAGGACTAGGGTCAGAAATTGCACTTTTTTAGACCTAGTGCTCTAAAAATTGACACAAGACTTGGTTGAGTAATAGCAGAAAGGCTTGCTTTAAAAACTACCAACAAGCTATAAAACTAAATGGCAGAAAATGACCCTTTCCCTTCATAAAATGAGTGATTACAGAAAGTCCTAGTACATATTTAACTGCAGCAGTGTTTTCTTACCACTGCAAACAGGGAAGCTGGTCCAGTTTCACAGCTGTCACTCATGAGCTGGGTGCAGGGTGGCTTCTTGAACTTTTCTGGATGGCACAATTTGCTGGCAGTTCTGCCTTGTTTTTTATACTGTTTTAATTGTATAGCTTCAAAGCAATTTTCCTTGATGGTTGAGACAAACAACACAAAACAGACAAAACAATTATTGCTGTAGTTGTAAAGTCATTGCTTAGGTGAGGAAGACATTGTTGATTCTATTGATGGTAATGAGGCTTTGTAGTCTATCAGTCACCTTTACTGCTGGATTGATTACACTATCATTTCTGCAAAAAAAACCCCAAACACACAAACCTGCCAAGGCAACCTCCTTGAAGTAAAATATTATTCATACTAGCCAACTGCCTGTCAAAAATGATAGGGGGAGAGGGGAGATGGGGATGGAGCACCGCCACTCACCAGCCGACACCACCACCGCCTCTCAGGAACTGGGATGGAGGGGAAAAGCTTGCACACAGTGGCCACTGCCACCACCCACCGTCTGGCACTGCTACCACTCCGCATCTGGCCATGTGCAACTCACCTCGCCCACCACTCCATCTCCGACCCCATGCAGCTCCCTCCATACTCTGCTGCTCTCTGTACGGCCCTGCGCCAACCCTGCCCCCAATGGGGTGGGAACATTGCGCAGGTAGGTGGTGGGAGGTGGGGAGAGTGGCAAGTGCTGACCACTGGTCAGCGACTGCCCTCAGGCACCACTGGCATTGTCAGTGGTGGCCAGCAGCGATCACAGACCACCCACAGATGCTGCGGCAGTGTTGGCAACAATGGGGGTGGCAAGTGGTGACCAGTTGCAGGTGCCGCTGACAGTGTCGGTGATGTCTTTTCGCAGGGGGTGCACCACCACGCTCAGGGGCTACACTTGCATCCATGTGCATCCGCTACATGGCACCAGTGATAGTGGGTCTAGGCTGGTGTGCCTAGCTAGAGAGAAAGGGGCAGAAGCTGAGTAGACTGAAGTCCCACCAGAGACGTTCAGCTAATACCTGCCAGATATGAGGCACGTTAAGGGAAGGATGGAATGTGCAATTAGCCTCTATGGCAAGAGGCCCTCACCCCGGGTCAGTGAGAGTGTAGATATCGCCTGGGACAGCCTCCTCTTTAAGAACCCAGGAACATCAAGTTGTGGGAGCCAAGTAAAGGGAGGTTTCTTCCCAGAGGAAAACAGATTTCAAAGGATCTCAGGGTACCTTCATATGCCTAAAAATGTCACTGAAGATGTTATCCTGTTACACACACACACAGAGATACATTCATATGCACACATAGATGGGTGCACACTATTCACTCATTCTCTGCACATGGGCACACAGACACAAACATACTCTCCCTCCTGCCATAAACAGATACATGCATGCACACACACACATGCATGCACACACAAACTGTACGCACACACACATGCAGACGGGTACGCTGTCTACTCACTCTCTGCACATGGACACACAGACACAAAGACACTCTTCCTGCCATGAACACTGATACATGCACACACACATGCACTGACACACACATGCACACACCATACAGACACGCATGCACATTTGCAGATAGGTACGCACTCTAGTCACTCATTCTGCACAGGGACACACAGACACAAACACACTTTCCCTGCCATGAACACCAACACATCCATGCACACGCACGCACCATACAGACATGCACGCACACATGCAGATGGGTGTACACTCTACTCACTTACTCTACACATGGGATACACAGAGACAAACAGTCTGCCTGCCATGAACAGTCCCCTACTCCCACCCTGATGCCCCTCGCTCCTGACCCACAGCCCCTTTTGGGCACAGCCAGGTGCCCTCCTGCACTCCTCTGCCCCCACCCTTTTGGCCCACACTCCCAAGCCACAGCCCCACCAGCCCTGCAGCTGCCCCTCACTCCCAGCCCACTGACCCTAGCCTTGCCAGTGTCCCTCACTCTGTCCCCTGAGCCCTAATGGTGCCCCTCACTCCTGACCCACATCTCTACCACCCCCTGTCCCTGCTGGTGCCCCTCACTCCCAACCTGCAGCCCCCTGGCACTGCCAGTGCCCCCACGCTCCCAACCCACAGTCCCCTGCCCCCAGCCTGGTGCCCCGCACTTCCGACCCACAGGCCCCTACCCCCGCAGACCTGCTGGAGGTGCCCTGTCCAGGCCGGAGTGTGGTGGCTGTGATTCATGCAGGTGGTGGCAAAGCATGTCCAGCCCAGCACAGACTGGGAAGAAGAGGAGGGGAGGCTTGTGGCACCCCTACCTTGGAATAGTGCTGCAGTGCCCTGTGGGATTCCTGGCCAGGCCTTTCTCCCCATTCCCTACATCCCACCCCGCAACTGCTCCTGACTGCTCAGCCCCTCTGAGTACAGGCACTGGTTCCTGTGCTGCTGCCTGGCTACAGAGCTCCCTGCTGCCCCCTCTGCCAGCCCCTGTCCCTGTTGGAGAACAGGCAACTCTCCCCTCTCCCCCGCCCTGTTGCAGCTGCAGGCCCCGCTGCCCCTGCTCCCCCAGCCCTGCCCAAATGTCTGGGATTTGTCTGTGCTTCTGGGGTGGGAGCAGGGGAAGGGCAATCACAGGTAGCAGGGACCACCACGTGGATCTTCCACCTCCACAACTGCAGACAGGTCCGTGTGTGCTCCCTGCTGCTTGTGATCGCCCTCCCCTGCTCCCACCTCAGAGCAAAGGGAAATCCCAGACAACCCACCTGGACGATGATAAGAGAGCTTAAGAAGAGCAGGGACACGTCCAGGGAAACCCAGATGCATGGTAACCCTATCTCATGGGCGTGCGCACACTGGAGCAAAAACGTTATGGACAGACAGACAGACAGATAGACAGATTAAGCCCTTTATTATTTTAGAATTTACAATGCTGACGTGTAGTGGCAATGTACGTATCACTGTAGTTTTTGGGGTGTGTTCTTTATATACACGTGTGTTTGTGTGTGTATACACACACATATATACACACACATATTGAATTACAAGGATCACTTATATTTAGTTTCTTGTTCTCAATGGCTCATTGCCCCATTTTGGCAATTGGAATTGGGGCCTTTACATTTTTTTCAAATGTGAGATTGAGGGATGCCAATACTAGGGATGTGCGAAGCAGGCCCTATTCAATTCAGATTCAACCCGAATCAGGGAAAGTGATTCAGTTCATTGATTCGGATCACTGCCCCCAATTTGATTTGGCTGAATCCAAATCTGAAGATTCGATGCTGATTTGGAGAATCAGCAATTTGGACATAGACACAGCTTTAAATGTTTTTTCTACATACCTCCAGATATCAGCGTGGCTTGTGAATGCTGCAATGCTGGGGCAGACAGAGCATCCCACAGGAGGATGGAGGACCCCCAGTGCACTCCCCGGCGAACACTTCCGGGTTCACCAGGGAGTGCACTGGGGGGCCTTCCCATTTTCCCCTCACTCACCAATTGGCCATGGGGGGATACCAGGTGCCCCCACCAGACCCAGGAGGCACCAGTTCTTGAGCTGGGGGGGGGCTGCATGCTCCCTGGTGGACCTGGATGTGGAATGGAAGTGCTTCTGGTCTGCTTCCGAGGCTGCTGCTGAGTGTGCTGGGGAGCCCCCCGCTTGTGTGGGACACTCCATGTGCCCCAGCACTGCAGCACTGATGAGCTGCCTCTACCTAGAGGTATATAGGAAAAACATTTAAAGCTGTCTCTATGTCTGAATTGCTGAATCTTTCCAAATCCCTCCAAATAGATTCAGAGGGTTCTGACTCAATTCAGAGAGATTAAAGGGTCCTCTGATTCGATTTGTATTCAGAGATTTGGCCGCCAAATCGGGCCAAATCTCTGCCAAATCAAGTCAGGGGCCAAAGGTTCACACAACACTAGCCAATACCCTTGTTACAGTTTAACCAAATTGCCATTTTAAAGATGAGTGTTTTCTTTACAGGAACAATTTCTCCCTCAGAATTTTTACTTCCTTTACTTCAAAAGCCCTTTTCCACCTTTTTATTGCTGGACATTGTGAAATCTTTAGGATGTTTGGATAAAGCAACACTGTTGCTTCTCTGAATACAAATTTAAAATTATACCAGCACTTTTATACCAAGGAAATAGAAAACAAAACAAAAACTGCATTAGCTAAATTTAATATTGAAAACCATTTTACCCCTTCTGCCATAGCTGCTAGAATTTCAGGGTCCTTTGCTATGACAGGAGCCACAAGAGTTGTTACTGCATTTAAAGCTCTGGCCTGTAGTCTGTTTTCAGTCTGTTCAGGCTAGTCTATTGTCAGTTTTCAGGTTTTCTCCTTTGCCTTCATAACAGCCCAAATCAGGGAGTCACACATACTAGGCATCTGTACTATTATTCCAAACTTAACAAACTGTCTACTATAAGTTATAGTCTTATTTCAGCTTTAGTGAATATTTTATGCTGCCTTTAGAGTGGAGGGGCATCCTTCAGTCAAGACACATGACTGTATCTTGCCACGTTTTAACTCTTTCTCTGCCCAAACCTTAGAAAATGCCTTCATTGTCTTGGTTAACCTTATCAGTCACAGCAAAAACCTTAACAGCTGCTAACACTTTTCTTTCTAGAATATCCACAACTATTCCTGGAGAGTACCAAGGGCAGGAAGGTAGCAAAGACATTTCTCATCCTCCTCATTACCAATGAGAGTGCAGGCACTTACACTTTCAGCAGTCTTTTTGCCTTTCAACATAGGCACAGAGCAACCACACAACACTGCTTACACTTTGCTTTGCATGGACACCTTAACAATCTTGCAAAGCAGCCAACTTCTAGGCTCTACTTTTGTACTTTTGTTGCAAATATTCAGTCTCTAGCACAGAGATTAATTTTCTCTGATACTGGTTTCCTATTTGACCAAAGAGAGAAGTTATTTCACTTAACCCAAACAGACCTTGTCTAAAGCGCTGACTTCAGGCACTTTCTTTTCACTGCCTTTCTTTGTTAGCACTTTCCACAACTTAACCTGTTTCTCTGCTTTCTTCCATCTTTTTCCTCTTCCTTTTTCACAACTACAGCCTCTAATTCCTGATTTTTAAAGCTTCACTCACTGAGAGCATTCCCTGCAGCAATGCTTTTCTTTTGTCCTTTCTACCAACCTTAGGCTTAATTGTCCTGGAAAGGACTTTCTAAGACTTACAAAAGTTTTACCATGCATCAGGGCCAGTGAATTTTACTTTTAACTCCTTCACATAGAGCTGTCACAATACAGGCATCAGCTGTGGAGGGCTAGTTTCATATCATAATGGTTTTCAACCTATCCAGACCCAGCATTTTTTAAGAACTGGTGCTCTCTTACACGCCAAATACAGTTACAAAGCGGGAAGTCAGGGGATCAGGTTGTGGCCCTTGTACCTCAACCCCAGAAGGTTACTTTAACCCTTAGTCATTATTACAGATTTCTCCCTGCAATAAGTTCTGACAAGTGGCTTCTTAAAGGCCATCTGTGATGTTTGTTCCTGCTTCCTTAGTAACCCTCCTCAGTTACACCTTGCCTCTCCCCACAGTGGGTTTTCCACTGTCGGATTTAGGTCAGACCCCTGAATAGTAGATTGCAATCCCTTTCTACTCAGGTCTAAGTACTTGGACTATCCTAGCTCCTCATTAGGACTGTGTAAAGCTTTGGGTGCTGATTCAATTCAGAGGAGGTTCGGCCTAATTCAGTGGTCGAATCTTCAAATCCGAATTGAACCAAGGGACCTATAAAAAGGTCCAAATCAAGTCAAAGCTCTCCAAATTGATTCAGAAAATATTCAGCAAACTTCACTGATTCAGGCTGTCCCTGCCTGCTGCAGCAGGGAGCTGGAGCCAGACTCAGAGCTGGTAAGCAAGGGGCTGGAGGAAGGTGGAGGGGACCATGGGGGACCTATGCCAGCCCCCATCCCCTGCCTGTTTCCCCAGCCCCCCTGACCCCTGCCCACTCCCCCAGCACCCCCACAGCTGCCCCAAACCTTCCCAGCTCCCAGTGCTTTAAAAAAACACCTCTACTCACCGGGTGCTGCCTGGTGTGTGGGGTGATCCCCACACTGCATGGGGGGCTCTGCCATGAGCTCCCAGACCTCCCAACCCGCAGCCCCAGCCCACCCCCAGAGCTGCCCCACCCACCCCAGTAGGGCTAGGCAAAATAGCACGGTTCCTTTTCAACTTGTGCTTCACTATCTCGACGGAACTGCATTTCATTTCAAATTTCATTTTGACTCAAAACCACTGTTCCATTTCATTTTGTTGAAACAGTTTCATTGTTTCAACCCTGTTTCAATGTTTTGCCCATAGACTATAATGGGGAAGCTTGAAACAGTCTATAACTTTCTCATTTCTGGCTTGATTTGAATGAAATATGCAGGAATGGTAGCTCCTTCTGAGGGCATGAAGTTTCAAGTAGATAGGTGCAGGAGGGTTGGGGAAACTGCACCTCAAATCTTGAAAGCAAAACTCATATCATGTATATATATTAAGACACAGTGGGGTCAAAACTACAGGCATGCTAGCCCCTGCTGAGGTCACAAAGCCTTCCAAGTTTCAAGGAGGTAGATGCAGGGATTTGGGGGAAACTGCACCTCAAGCTGCAGACAAGCAAAACTTGTGACATGGGTGACACTGTGTGTGTTAAGGCACAGCAGGGTGAAAGCTGCAGGTCTGCTAGCCCTGCTGTGGCCACACAGCCTGTCAGCTGTCAAGGAGATAGGTGCCGTAGGGTTCTGGGGCCCTGAAAAGCCAGAAGAAATGTGAAACTAAACAGTAAGTATACAGTTTAGCCCCTGTATAAATTCAAAATTGTGGGGGCAAGAGAATTGATGGTACTAGTAGGGGTGTGTGGGATGTAAATAAGAAATGTGAAATGAAACAGCAAGTATATGCCTTAGCCCCTGTATAAATTCAAAACTATGGGGCAAGAGTGTAGGTAGGTAGGTGGTGAAAATAAGAAATGTATAAAAGCAAATAAAAATATGGTTTTGTCCCTATATAAATTCTATAAAATATGCTGCAAAGCTTTAAACATATAGAAATAAAATACAAATGTATTTCACTTCCTATATAAATTAAATCCTATCCAGTATAATTGTAGAATTCAAAAGAGTAAATCGATGAATATGATAAAAAAAATGAGCCTCAAAGAAAAAGGTATTCTGAATCTGAAATCCCTCTTGCTAGCAAGTAGGGAATCCTTTAGAAGATCGGTGCTGCTAGCGGTAGTCGTCTGACACTGAGCTGCTGGAACACAAAGCTCACTAACTGATACCAAGACAGAAAGCAGGGCAGTTTAAACAAAGCTGCCTTTGATGCAGTTTTTCTATCCCTCCCCAGAGCACTGGGACTGGAAGGGACCTCAGGGAAGGATGACAGTCACTGGCCAGTTACACAGTCAATAATGAAAGCACTCCTCCCTGCCCCTTCCACCTCCCTTTCCTTTCTTTAGTTCTTATTTCCCTAGTGCAGGCAAGCCCAGATGAGCTTCAAAACTTGAAACATTTTGAAAATTTTGAAATTTCAAAGGGATCCCGCTCTGGCAACAGCCTGAGGAAAAGTCCCTCTTAACCACTCAGGAGAAGCATTGGACTTCACATGGCAGACTCAACTGCCTGTACACAAATGCCAGAAGCTTGGGGAACAAGCATGAGGAACTGGCCCTACTCCTATGTGATAATGACTACAGCCTCATAGGAATTATAGAGACCTGGTGGGACTCTACCTATGATTGGTCGATGTCAGTAGAGGGTTACACCTTGTATAGGAGAGACTATGTGGGGATGAGGGGTGGGAGTGTTGCTCTCTATATCAAAAATCAGCTCCCTCCTTGCAGATTGAGTTTCCAAACCAGGAGGGGTGTCTTGAGGCCCTCTGGGTCAAGGTATGAGGAGAACAAAGAGAGGGTGACTTACTTGTAGGAGTCTACTATAGGCCCTGCCACCATGAAGATCTAGATTGCAAATTCATTAAGGAACTGGTCAAAGCCACATGCTCTCGATGCTTGATCATCATGGGGGATTTCAACTTCCCTGACATCTCTTGAGATGAGTACACAGCCAAATTTGACAGGTCACATAGATTTCTCACATGCATCAATGACCTCTACCTAACCCAGGAGGTCTAAGGACTGACTAGGGAGAGGCATTGCTGTATCTGGTCCTGGTCCTAGGCGACTGGTAGGGGGTTGTGAGGCCCATCTGAAGAGGCCTCTGGGAGGAGGCCAAACTGACACCCCGGAGGGGGGCGGGCAGTTTTGTGGAACCTAGAGGCCACAGGATAATAACCTAATACATCTGCTTCTGTTTGCTGATATGCAAAGACAAAAATAAGAAAAAAAGGGGAACTGCTCTTGTCCAACCAACAGCCCTGGAAAAGTGCCAACCCAAGAGGAACTTAGCGGTAACAGTTTTACTTAGAAGCAACAGCTTTGCAGAATACTTAGAAAAGACAGCTTTGCAGAATGAGATAATGGCTTGGCTCTAATCCCAGAAAGGCAGTGAGGCTAAAAGTGAACCCCTTCCGCAGGAAAGTTAAGGCGAAGGAGGGTATAAAAGTCAGAAGAACTGGGTGCTGGGCAGAATTGCTTCATGGAGGACAAGGCTGAAGACCCGATAAAGGGGGTAGTCTCACCACCCTAGACACAGGGTGAGGTTCCCAAGACGTATCAGGTAGTAACTTAAGAGTAGGGTGGGGAGTGCCTTTCCTCCAGCCTGACGTGCTTGTGGCTTGAAAGCTTTTGGTATTCATTTTGATGAGTGTTATTTTCCCTTTCTCCTAATAAAGAGTTTTACCTGTTGTTTTACCTTAGTGTATGACCCGTGGGTTACTCACCTTCCCTTGGGAAGGGAGGGAGCCCTAACAAGTGGCGGAGAATGAGGGCATAGAGACCCCTCCTCGAGGGCAGCCTGGCCAGCTGCATCCAAGGAGCAGTGGACATGTTTATGTGTCGGGGAAAAAACCATGAGTCTTTTCAAACTTAGCAGGAGACTGCATCCATGGGAGTTCTCTGGGATGAGGGACCTCAGGTCCCTCACCACGGTGGAAGGAGTTTTTGCCCAGTGGCAAAAAGGCAGAAAGCCAGGAAAAACTGTGTTACTAGAAGGTGCCATTTCTTTGTTGTGGGAAATGGTGGGGACTTTATTGCCTCCAGAGGATTCAATTCTGGAGTCAAAGGCGGAACGAGAGGTGGCGATGACCAATTTAGTCAGTGACTAGGGAGACCAACCTGCTCTGCCCATCCTGGGAGCGGAGGGGGAGATGGGCCCTCAGGATGGAGGTTCCCCCTGACACAATTGGAGGTAAGTGCAATTGTGAAGCCTAAGTTGCAGCAGAATTGAGTTGGACAGCTTGTCCTACAGGAATGGGAGGTAGCTCCCTGGAAACCAGTAGATCTCCAAATTGAGCTGGCGAGCTGGGGAAAGGACCCAAAAGAGACCTGAAGGAGGTGAAGTGGCAGGCTGGTTTCTAATAGATACCGGGGCAGAGATTGCCATTTTCCAATGGGAACACCCTCCCCCATCTCTCCCCCCGAGTGGACGTCCAGTAGTACTAAAAGGGGTGAGGGGTAGAGCAATTAGAGGAAGGGAAATTGAAGGTGTGGTAAAATTAGGGAAGCAGGAGGTCCCCATGGTAGTGACTGATACCCGACACCCACTATGGATATTAAGAACCAATGTCCTGAGCCACTGTATTATAGATGGGCCCTGCCAGAGAGTGATGGCCCTAAAGAAGGAAGTCCCCATGACTAAGGACAGTCCATGAGTCTGCTCAGAGTAAGATGTGGGAAACACCAAAGACAAAATACAAATTGAATTAGAAAAAGGAGCAAGGCTACATTTCATGCACCCCCTATCCCTTAACGTTCAAAGCTGAAACAGGGGTGAGTGACATGGTTCAAAGACTATTGCAGGCCAGACTGGTGATGCCCACTATTTCCCAGTGGAACTCCCCCTTATGGCCTGTACAAAAAGCTAGTGAAAAATGGACAATGGTAATAGTTTATCAGGAAGTTAACAAAAGAACAAAAAAATTGGGCCCAGTAGTCAGCACCCTACCCGAGATGTGGGATGCAGCCCAGAAAGCAGGCGCTTTCCATTTCACTGTGATTGACATCTCAAACTGTTTCTGGGCAATTCCAGTGCAGGAAAGCAACAGAGATATATTTGCCTTCATGTTCAAAAGAAAACAGTATCGGCTATTGCACCTGCCCCAGGGCTGGTGCAACTCACCGATATTAGCACATCAACAGGTGCATAAGGCACTTTGAATCCCAACCACAGGTTCAAAGTTATGCAGATGACATATTATTTTGGGCAAACCCCCCGGGGAGTGTGCTGATACTTCCCACAAGGTATTGCAAGCTTTGAGATCAACAGGGTTTCAGGTGGATCAAAAGAAGGTCCAATGGGTGCAGCACTCAGTAAGGTACCTGGGTATACAATTGAATGCACAAGACCTGGAAATCTTAGAACAGACCAAAGAGGCATTAACCTAACTTCCCCCACCCCCAGAGAGAGCTACAGTCCCAACTGGGGTTGATAGAATAGTGTCGGGCAGCGGTACCTAACTCTGCAGCCTTGGCATACCTGCTCTATCGAGCACTGAAAGTCAAAGATGATCCGTGGATATGTGGAGAGGAAGAAGAGGAACTTCGCCAAGAAATACTGCGAGCTATATGAGAAAGCCCTCCCCTATTCCCTCTGGACCCCAGCACTCTTAAGTATCTGGAAGCAGGAGCTCAGGGGGACACCATCAGCAAAGTCGACAAGGATGGGAGAATTGGGAGTTGTTGGGAGCTTAGAGCCAGGCACTATCCAATACAGACTCTCTATGAACCATTGCAAAAGGAAATGTTGGCAGTGGTTTGGGGGCTTGAAAAGGGAGAGAGGCTAGTGGGAGATGCCCCTTTAAAGATTCAAGTATGGCCTGAGATTTTGACTGCCTTAAAAAAGGGCCTGCCCATGTAGTCTCCTCACCAAACCCAGTGGCTAACATGGAGTTTGCAGCTGGCTGGGTACCTGCATTGGGAGGCAGGGGAAATGTTGAAGAACCCGGTGCTCCCGTGGTTAGAAACCCCTGTAAAGGGAGAGGCCATAAGTCCTATAACCTGTGCCAATGCTTGATCCTGCTGACCCTCATGCTCTATTTACTGACAGAGCGGCAGACAGTCCAACGGCAACCTGGACTTGGTACTACCCCTTCTCAGAAAAATTTGAGAAGGGCGAAGTAAATAAGAGTGCCCAACTAGCTGAACTGAAGGCAGTAGAAGAGGCAATTGCTTATAGGATCAAGCAAGGTTGGGAGGAAGAGTGTACACAGATGGTTGGGTATGTGCAAAAAGAGCCACCAAATGGATCCCCTATTGGGAAAAGGCTGGATGGCACTGGAAAGGCAGAACTGTTTAGAGAATAGAAATTTGGCAACATATCTAGAAGATGAGTAGCCAGATTAAAGTGACCATCCAACATGTGGCTGGACACCAGAAGGATGATTCTCCCGAAGCCCATGCAAATGCTAGGGCAAACTCGCTGACTTGCACCTCTAGCATCAGCTCTCTGGAGATGGCACAGGCAGCTCATGCATTTGCATATGAAGGAGCAAAAGGGATACAGAGGAGGATCCGACAGAAGGATGGGAGGGCTACAGAACTGGAAGTGTGACAGTGTGAACAATCTAGCCCCTAGAACAATGCCCTGCCTGCAGCACTCATCGGTGTTCCCCCTGTTGAGCCCCAGCTCAAGTCTGGAATCGTGTCCGGTGTGCAGACGCCAATAAACACACCAGGGTTGGAAGCACAAGAGAAGTTTATTGCTAGCAATAAATGGTGCGAGCGGAAGAATTCACATAACAAGCACACCTGAGTATTATCTCTGGGTATTTTTATACAGAAGTTTGCAAGGTTTCGCAAGCGTGCTGTTCAGTGATTGGTTACAAGTGAATGATGCAAGAAGTTCTCTACTGAGCATGTCTCTATACCTGTGTTTAAGCCATGTACCTC
>JAGPOW010201499.1:0-15927 GCA_030014935.1 Caiman crocodilus
TATATATATATAGATATATGTATATATGGATATATGTATATAGTGGCAGGGCACCTTTGGTGCCTCCACTTTTAGAGGCTGGAACAGGTTGTGGAGCAGCTGGGAGATGCAATAAGGCCTATCAAGACAGTCACATGACTGCAAGAGGGCTCTTGGATTGGAGGAAGAGCCTGAGCAGCCTGAGTATAAGCCCAGGCCATCAGAACTGAGCTACCACCGCGCACACGGGGTACAAGTCCTCAGCCAGACAATCGGAGATGCCTGGAATCGCCTGGAAAGTGTACTGGGGCTGTGGATTTAACATAGGAATCGTTGGTTCAGATCCTCAGCACTAGGATATGTGGAGGCCAGAACACAAAGCCCAAGCACCCCCTTTTTATTAAGCATCTACTCGGTCAGGTGTAGGAGGAAGGGACTGAGCTGATGTTACAAGCTGTGGGCCACTGCTTCAATTACAGAGACAGACAGTCTTGCCTCTGGGCTGCCCATTGCTGCTGTGTTCCTACAGCTGGGAAAATGAGAACATGCTTGCATCTGCCGAGAAAGAAAAAAGCTTTAATTTAGCACTGACAATTTGTTTCTCTGCTATTTTTAGGTGAGAAAAATGAAGAGCTGGAATCCCAGTCTCAGGAAATCCTAGAAGCCAAGGATGATTTATCACCAACCGAGGAAACATGTTTTTTCCAAAACCCAGAAGCACCAGGAGATGTCAGCGTCACTCAGCGGGAGGGAGCACAGGCCCCATTGACTCCAGGGTTGGGGAGGAAAGTTGGCATCACTCAGGGGCAGGGAGCTCATGCTCATAACGCCTCAGAGCTGGGAGAGGAAGGCAAATCCAGTCAGGAGAGCACTAAGAAACAGATCGCTGTTTCTGAACTGGTGAGGATATTTAATACCATAGGACAGGGAGCAGAGACCCAGCGAGCCCCAAAGCTAGGAAACAAAGTTGATGTCAGCCAGAGACACAGGGTGCAGACTCAGCAAAAACCAGGTCTTGGGGGAAAAGGTAGTGTCAGTCAGGACCAGAGATCACAGACTCAGCAAGCCCAACCATCTGGGCAGAATGGTGGTGCAAGTGAGATGCGGGGAGCAGACACCCACCCCGTCTCAACACCAGTACAGAAGTGTGGAGTCACGCAGAGGCAGGAAGTACAGCCCCAGCGAGACCAGGAGCCAGGACACGTGAACCTTTCCCAAGGTATTTCTCCTGTAGACCTTCTCTCAGCATTCTCGATTCGTGTGTTAATTCAGTGTCTTTCTTTAAACAAGCTCCAGGGCAATAGTTCCAGGTCTGCTAATTCAGAAATGCTCACTCCGAAGAGAGAGTATTTATTTCCCACCTCATTTATTAATGCACTCAAGGGTGTTTGATAGGCCTGTGCGAGTCAGCAGCGATCCGATCTGACTTTGGATCCAGCTGCTTTGGATGGTCGCGATCTGATCCGGAGCTCGGGACCGGGTTTCCACCTCGATCCGGCCAAAGCTTCAGAGCTGCCTTGGAAATCCAACCATAGGGTATAGTGGGGAATCAATGAAATATCTATAACTTTGTTGTTTTTTGACTGCTTTGGATGAAACATGCAGGGGTGGTAGCCTCTGATGAGAGCATGAAACTTGCCAAGTTTCAAGAAGATGGGTGTGTGGGCTTGGGAGGGAACTGTACCCCAAATTCCTGACAGCCAAACTCATGTCACGGTTGTGTATTACAACACACGGGGGTCAGAAAGTGGTAGTGGATGGGTCAGCGTTGGCATGGCAGTGGAGTTCCCCAAGATATGGTCCTTTACCAGTGACATTCAATGTCTTCATCAGTGACTTGGATGAGGGTGTGAAGAGGAATCTGAAGATTCGATGTTGATTCAGAGAATCAGCGCTTTGGCCATAGACACAGCTTTAAATGCCTTTTCTGCATACCTGGAGGTACCAGCGTGACTTGTGAATGCCGCAATGCTGGGGTGGATGTAGTGCCCCACAGCAGTGCATGTGTTTGTGTGTGTGTGTGAGTGCGAGTGTGTGTGTGTGTGTGTGTGGGAGGGGGGCCCTCCATGTGCTTTGCGGTGAACCCAGGAGTGGACCGGAAGCACTTCTGGGTACACCATGGGGCACACTAGGGGGTCCCTCTGCCCCCCCTGGTTCAGCAACTGGCCACGAGGGGACCCTGGTGCCCCCCAGTCCCAGGAGGCACCAGTCGCTGAGCTGGGGGGGTGTGAGGGGGAGAGCAGGCCCGCGCGCTTCCAGCAGACCTGGAAGTGGACTGGAAGTGCTTCTGGTGCTTCATGAGCTGCCTGCTACCTAGAGCTTTGTAGAAAAAAAACATTTAAAGCTGTGTCTATGTCTGAATCACCGAATCTTTCCGAATCTCTCTGAATTGATACAGAGGGTTCTGATTTGATTTGGAGAGATTAAAGCGTTGGGCCAAATCTCCGCTGAATTGAATCGGGGACTGGAGCTTTGCACAGCCCTAGTGGAGAAGCACCTGGCTGGGGTCATCTGACCCCAGCTCTCTTGTTTGCCCAGGGCAGGGGTCGGACTCGATGAGGTCCCTCCCGACCCTAGCATCCATGTGTCTACACGCAACAGAGCACCTCTGGGGTCTGCCGCTTTGAGAGGCTGAAGAGGCACCTGGCAGGTGTGGCCCAGCTCTGAGAGCAGCCGTTTGAAGATTCAGGCAACCATTAGTTTTAATTGATCATTTCCTGTGTTATCTATTTCATTTATCTTTTCAACACCAGTAGATTCTGGTAAGTACTGAGGCTTTTCATCCTTCCTTCCAGCTTATGAAAGCATTTGGTCTGTAGTTTTCATTGTTGTTTTCCACAATTGCCCCCACAAAGTTTGACTCGACTTTGCTTTTGTCTGACAGTGTCAGCACAGCTTAGCAAGTGCTCTACAATGAGACCAGCAGCTAAGGAGAAGGAGGAAAAACTGGGCAGCATTGTTCTCCCACCAACCTTGGGGTAATTATTTTGGAAGCACCTGAAAGCAGGGGGCTAGACTGGAAGCATTTCTTCAGCCAGCATTGGAGCACAAATACTGCAATGCTGTAAACATTATGGTCACATACAGCACAAAACTCCTGGCTCATTTCTTGTCACCGGGAAACAGTGACTAGATTTTGGTTTTGCTAAGAGGTACTTACACCTTTGTTAGGAACACAGGCCACCAAATGCTTAAAGCAGGGGTGGCAGGCCTCTGGCTCGTGGGCCAGATTCAGCTTCAGAGCTGCTCTGTCTCACTCCCGTGGGGTTTGGGGTATGACCAGTGCACACAATTCAGCACTCGGCGCTTCCAAAAGCACTCGGTGCTGCATCGTGCATACATCTAAAAATGGCCCCAGAGTGCAGGAGCAGAGCCAAACAAGGTTAGAGTCAAAGAACCAGAAGTACAAGATCAGAAAGGCTTTACAGCAAAGACCTTTGTTACCAGATTTAATAGTAGACTTTAGGCAGTGGCATTGAATTCATGAATGCTTGAACAAAAATAGTCCATACTTTGACAAGAGCATTTTTTGAGCAGAACAACTTGCAGCTTTAAGCATATGATGAAGAACAATAGAAAAGCTTCACATAAGCTAAACTACAGCCCAATAAGACACAGTGACTATACAGGCAAGTTAGTTGAACTTAAAATGCAATATAATACACCAAAAAGACAACAGCAAGTCTTGCAATAAATCTTATGTACTCCTGAGAGCAGAATGTCTCCTTACAGCCAGGTATTCAGAGGTTACGTCTACATGCGACATTTAATGCGCAGTATATAGATTGTACATTACAGTCTCAGCAAAAGCCACACTATTAGGCTAATGCCCAGTCTTATTCATTTACTGCACATTAAGCATGACAAAAATGTGTGAATGTGCCAGTGCATAGTAGGGCAGCCTACTGTGCATTTATTTAGTATTTTCTTTTGCAAGTACTAAACCAGATGATCAGATAATCCAACCAACATAGTACATAATCAGATAATCCAACCAAGAGGGGACTGTAATCTGAATGAAATCTGAATATGAGCTGGTAATGTACTCTTGTGGTAAAAAAGGCAAAAGCGTACTGGGACTTATCAATAGGACCATTGAGAAAAAACATGTGGATTAAAGCACTTTAGTTAATGTGCATTAAATCAAGTACCTCCATGGTGAGGTATTAGGAAAAAGCACATTAGCCTATTTTAACATGCATTAACTAAAGAACACAGTTTTTTTTAGCAATGCTTTAATGCAATTTAAAATAAGCTAATGAATATTAAAGCACATGTGTAGATGTGCCCCTTAGTTCTATGCGAAGCAGCTAGTATTCACTTTGGATTTGGATTCAGCCGATTCGGGGGACAGTGATTTGATTCAGTGATTCGAATCACTGTCCCAAATTGATTTGGCCAAATCTGATTCAGAGATTAGGCTCACATATTCTGTGATTCTTGGATTATGAAAAGTAGTTGGCACTAAGAAGATAAATGAATTTAGTCTCAGAAAGCTTGTAATATTTTATATCCTGTTTCAAGCAAAAATCTGAATATTAGGGTTAGTTCCAAAATTAAGTGAAAGTCAGTTTCAGAGTCCCAGACTTTCTCATTAAATTGAAATTTTGAGTCCTGACCAGCCTTATTTCTGATGAAATAAAGCTGGCTGAGTTCTCAGACTGTCTGGGTACACGGAGGCTGATGCCTTTGTAATGCAAGCACTTGTGAAATGTGCTTATGTTGAGGTTCTCACTTCTCTCAAATAGCTCAGGTGTAGCTCAGTGCCTTGCAGAATCACAATATTCAATTTTACTCTAGCTCTGCACCAAACCATGTTGCCAGAATTGAAACTCGTTACTAGGGCTGTGCAAAATGGGCCCTATTTGATTTGGATTTGGATTAGACCAGAATCGGGGACAGTGATTTGATTTGTTGATTCGGATCACTGTCCCCGATGTGATTTGGCTGAATCTGAAGATTCGATGCTGATTCAGAGAATCAGCGATTTGGCCATAGACACAGCTTTAAATGTTTTTTTTCTACATACCTTGAGGTACCAGGCATGGCTCATGATTGCTTTGATAATGGGGCAGATGGAGTGTCCCACAGGAGTGCGGCGGGGGGGGAAATGCTCCCCGGTGGACCCCGAAGTGGACCAGAAGTAGTTCCAGTGCACTTCCATGTCCACCAGGGAACATGCAGGGGCTCCTGCCACTGTGCCCCTGTCGGCGATCAGCTACCGGGGGACCCCAGGTTCCCTCCCAGACCCAGGAGGCACCAGTCACTGAGGCACTGCTCCCCAGTTGCCCTGGAAGTCCTTCTTCTTCACTTCTGCATCTGCTGCCAAGCATGCTGGGGAGTCCGCCATGCTCCCATGCCCCCCACGCTCCATCCACCCCAGCATCTCAGCATTCATGAGCCACCTGCTACCTTGGGGTATGTAGCAATACATTTAAACCTGCATCCATGTCTTACTCGCTGAATCTTTCCAGATCTCTCTGAATCGATTCAGAGGGGTCCATTTCAATTAAGAGAGGTTAAAGGGTCCTCTGATTTGATTCAGATTTGGAGATTTGGTCACCGAATTGGGCCGAAACACCACCAAATCGAATCAGGTACCAATGCTTTGCACAGCCCTTTGCACAGCCCTTAATGCTTTGCACTAGCTGCATGAATGTGAAACTTGCAACTTCAAATACCATCACATTATCAGTGGTGCTCTTAGGGCAGAAGCAGACATCACCAAATGAAGTGTGTCCCTTGTGCTCGGATGAATCCCAGCACAGCTGATCCACTTCAGTGAGCACAACATGCATCTGTTGTCCCACCAAATGTTGCTCAGGGGCAATGGGTGACATTCTCCTGTGCTTGCGGGGCCTGATTCTGCACACCTGGGGAATTCCCATGCAGGATTGATTCCTCAATCCTGGAGCAGCTTCCTGCCTTTCACTTTTTACAAAGATGCAAACCTGTAATCTCTGGGGTGCAAGCAGAGAAAGATAAGCAGTCCTTCTCAGGCCTTGAAGGCCTGATCCTGCATGGGAATTTCTGGGGTGCGCAGGATTGGGCCCCTCAAGCTCCCCGAATGCCTGCCTAGTGTGGCCAGGGAACATAGGCAGCTCAGGGCTGCTCACACTCAAGTACCAAAAATAAACAGATATTTGCTGCTAAACAGCAGCACAAATTGATACCACCTTCATCGTGGCCACACTTGTGGCATGACAGAAGCCTGGAAATCTGTTTGGTCTTTGTGTTGCCATAACATTTTTTATGGTGGCACAAAGGTGATAAAAGGTGATGCCTGTCCTTGTCATTGGGAGTATTGTGGCAATGGGAGTGATGTGCCCATTGCCCTCCTTTATCCCTTTTCATATATGCTGGAGGGTGCACAAGTGCCGCTCACCTGAAGAGACTATGTTTTGCCAGTTCCAAGACTCCTCACCTGTCTTGCAGGAGGGAATCCAAAGCATTTGGGTTGTCTCTTCACCTTGTTGACCTGGCTGAGCTCACGACACTGAGGCAGGTTCTTACTTGCTTGCCTGAATAATTAACAAATAATTTAAGAGTCACAAATGACTTCCTGCTCCTCTGATGAAAAACTGTGGTTTATTTTATATTACAGGTCTCCTGGTTCAGAAACAATGGCTACCAGTGAGCTATCCTTGGAGATTCTACGCAGAAAACGACAGGAACTGATCAAAAGTATTCAAAGGGACTCAGCTAATATCTTAGATGAATCATTCGCCCAATGCCTTATCACAGAGAAGGAATATGACACCTTAATTAATACAGCAGATATAGAGGTGCAAAGTAGGAAATTGGTCATTTTAATACAGAAAAAAGGGGAAGTGGTCTGTCAGAAATTTCTGAAGTCTTTAGAAAATGTTCTTCCAGAAATTAATCAGGTGTTACAACCTCAAAATGGTAAGTTGTTTCAGTTTTGTTTTATTTTTGTGACGGCAAAGTTATGGTTCAGACTTAAACTTATTATTCCCCCAACACTTACAGGAACAAAGACATTACCAAAGAGATCGCTCTGTGTTATGTATAAGACAACAATTTACCGATCTATTCTGTGGAACCTCTGTGGTAGACTTTTACTTTTACCAATAGGACTCTTTTTGCCTGAGACCCTCTAAGGATTGACACGGCCCTTTTCTCTGACTTGGTATCTAGTGAACTTTAATAGTAGCCCCTAACCACTATTACAAGTTTCCTCCCTATAAAACGAGCTGGCAAGTGGCTCCTCTAGACGTGTTAGCAGTGACCTTTGGTGGTACCGGCCTTGGGTCCTCCACTAGGTGTATAGCAAGTTTGCTTGTGACTTTCCAGCTATTCAAGCAGAAACCCATGGCTGCCCCTGCCTCCCTAGAGAGACAGCGCAAAAACACCCTGTTTCTTTGTTTGTCCATTACTTTTGTAACTTTCTCATCCCAAATTGTCCGGTCTTCAGGTTGCATACATTAACTTTTTAGATAAGGTGTTCCACCCGTACTGAGTTTTTGGTTTTCTTGCCTTATAGGGAAACTCTTGTATCTGGTTCACCCACCATACCAGTCACAGCACTTATTTTTTCCACTGCCTCACAAGGCACTTTGTACAATTGTATTGCTTAGTTCCAGGAAGAGCTAGACTCAGTTTACCTGGTACATTTACCGGTACAATAGAAACAGACACAAAAATCCACACCTTTAGCTGGTGGAGGTAGGTGTCTCATTGATTTCAGTAGATGTGGAAGAAGTCGTATAAGTGTTTCATAAATCTCTCAAACCAATAGGCAATTTCAACATAAAAGAAATGTTTGTGAAATGACCCTGGAAGCAGCTAGATTTTCCATTATTCCACCTCTCCATTAACTCGTAGGTGTCAAGCATATGGTCTGTAGGCTAGATCTGTCCTTTGGAGCCCTGCCATCTGGCCCTTGATGCTGCCCGTGAACCTAAGCAGATTCACACAGTGCTGCACATCCTGGATCAGTGCTGTGGGAAGTGCCCAGGATTCATGTCACATGTGGTGCCTGCTCTGGCCACGCTGGGACTGCACAGCACTGGTGGGTGCATATACATTTGTCGTGTATCCCAGAGCATCAAGAACAGGTGCTGCATGTGGTGTAGTCCAGCCGTGGGCATGTAGTGTGGATTGCAGCAGGGGTCTGAAACCTGCTGTGCAGGTGCTGGATCTGGTATGTTGGGGGAAGGAGAAGAGGAAAGGGAGGGGGTCTGTTGTCCCCATCTGGCCAGTGCACCAGCCACATGACACATCCAGCCTGTGGGGCTGGATGAGTTTTGCAATGCTGCATTAAATAATGCTTGGCCTTAGAGATGTCTATGTCAACAGCACATCAATCTGGTTAGGAAAGTTAAATCCCAGTGCACTGATAAATTTTCATTCAATGATATGCAGTGTTCTGTGTATCCTAACACTTGCTCCCGAAGTGTGCCTCAAAACCTCATGCTTTTCATTAAAGGGGAAGATGTTTTAGCCTTTTTGTTTGTAACAATGACTGGAAGTATGAATGTGCTGCATGGCTTTCCTGATTTCTTAGCCAGGGAATATGTTTTCTCAAGGTGCCCTAGAGTCCACTATTTTTGCTCAAATCAGGCTATCCATTTTTGAAAATATGGAGGAGAGGCTCAGGCAGAGTCCATGTGAAGCTATCTGAAGAAGAAGGTTCAGCCAAATTGTGAAGAACTGGGGCACAGGTGGCCTGACGTAGTGGGTGGGCCACTAGGAGAGGGCTAGGGATAGGAGCTGGGGGACCCAGAGCCATACAGGGGGCACGAGCATCTGTAATTATAGCACTTTGGAGCGGACTCAAGTAATGAGTCTGTTTGTGCATGGTAATTACTGCTGTCCAGCAGACTCTAGCATCATCTCTAGCAGCAACCCCAAGCTGAAATGTGGCAATAGGGGTGCTTTAACTAAAGATTGTTGAACAGTGTTAGTTAAAGTGCCGCCGGCATTTTTCAGCATGGGGACACTGATACACATGATGCTCTGGGCATTTTAGAGTGGCTGTCGGAGCTGCTTTAAGTAAAGCGCCCTCCCTGCCCCACTCCCAGATCACGTATAAACGCCTCTTAACAGTAGCCAGGATGGAGTGGGGCCGTTAGTTAAAGTCAGGTTTGGCAAGCTGGGCATTTAGTCCTGACTAAGCTGCCACCGACACAAGCCTCAGAGTTAGCACGTTGGGGCACAAAACCCAATAATAATGCGCCAAAAAACCCCATGTGGATTCAGCGCCATGTGTTTTGATGTCCCCTGGTTCACAGAGTAATGGTGGAACTGTTTGTCAAAGACAGCCCAATGTACATCACCAGAGTTTACTGGAAACAGACTGGAGAACATGGATAGAAACTGGGCTAGTGAGAGTCCAGTGAAGAGAGCGCCATCTTGGAGCGCCAAACTCCAGTATTTCAGTATGTGACACAGGCTTGGGTTACATTACAAATTGTTGCTGGAAGAGCTATATGGACAGCAGTATGGAAAAATTATACCCCTTAGCAAAACAAGTCCATGCCAGAATAATCACCGATATAACACAGCTCTGTCCACACAAGATGGCTTCAGCGGTTTTAGCTTGTACTATTCGGGGACCTGGGATAGCTATGCTGTCAGAAAAAAAGTTCACGCTTCGTTACCAATACAGGGCACTGCTGACAGCTATCTTGGCACAGCTGTAGTGGTAGAGGGCTGAGAATTAACCCCTGTGCTGTACTGCCTCCATCAGAGTTTCTAGGAGAAGTTTCACGGAGCAGTGAACCAGCTGTGCTGGGCAATCCAGGGCTCTGCTACCACGTAGGAACTGTGCATTGGGCAGCAGAGGCAGTACTTACCTCTACCTCATAGAGCAAGCACACCCAATAGAGGAAGTGATTACAGGGGATAAGTCTGTAATTAATATAAGCATCTGGTTTTCTTGATAGATGGATTAAATCAAGAATCAGAGGATCCACAAACCCCAGCAGTACAAGGGAAAGAAGTCTTGTGCCCAGGACTGGCATTAGATGCTCACCGAGTCCAAGAGCCAGAAGAGACAGGCTGTGCCAGAGGTATTTCCTCTCCTGACTGCTTTTCACCATGGAATTGAAGCCTTACGTAAGGGTTGGGAGATGCCAGGAGTGAGCGGTCCCCGTGTAAGAGATGATGGGCTGAGGGTGACAGTGAGCAGGAGGGAGGCAGACTTTACCAGGCATTGAACTCATGGGAACAGCAGTCCTGGGCAGCATGAGTAAAGACACTGCCTGTTGCCCATTCCCACTGTGGCCTTTGTAAAGTAAACAGGATCATGCCAATAATGTATCTGCATCTTCTTACCAATTTCCCCGCTTAATGGAAACAAGACAGCAAGTCCCCAGAAACTGGCTAACCACGGAGGGTAACAAGCAGTCGCATTCAACCTTAGTTCTTGCCTCAGTTTAAGATAACAAGAGTAAAACTGGGGCAAAGAAAAGACAGAAGAAAAATCTCTCACTGTCTGCAGTGAATAACAGCTAAACTATACTGACTGAGTCACAGATAGGTCCAGCTATGCCTATTGCTCCACCTGACTGAGGATAGGAGGTGGGCACCTAGGAGGGCACAGTTTACAGCCCTGTAAACTGGCTGTAACCACACTTGTTGGTTAGTTAGAGCTTCTACTGCTTCTACTTGCACTTCACAATCCCCCTAATATTGTAAAATCAACATTAAAACGTCAACATTTATACTTGAAAACTTATTCCACTCCACAGCCCTGTTTACATCGCCTCCTCTTCCTGCAGAGAGACAGAAAGCATGCCAGGACCTCGAGTCAAAGTTAGAAATGTCAGAGTACAGAAAGAAGAAGCTCCAGATGTCTGATGTTCTGGAGATCAGTTCAGAAAGCATAGGGGACTGGACTCCTCAGACACTGAAGGATTTGCTTTGGTTTTTCCTGAGGAACATCATGGTTCTGCATGGAGGGGCCAGAAATTCAAGCCTGCTGCACAACATACTTGATGATCAAGAGAGAAGGGTGGACAATGAGGATATTGGTGATGACATTTTTGCCTGCAGTGACATTGACTCTGGCCTATCTGTGAACCCCCTGGACCTGATCTGTGCCATCCTCCATTGCTCAGATGCTTTCCTTCAGCAGGAGATCCTGTCCAAAATGTCCATGTGCCAGTT
This sequence comes from Caiman crocodilus, assembly GCA_030014935.1. Classification (NCBI taxonomy): domain Eukaryota; kingdom Metazoa; phylum Chordata; order Crocodylia; family Alligatoridae; genus Caiman; species Caiman crocodilus. The sequence goes on from JAGPOW010201499.1 coordinate 11,113, forward strand.
TGCCCTCCCTCTGCTGCTTACTGCCCTTGAGACCCCTGAGTGCACCCTCCTGCTTTGGTCCATGAGGAGTATTGTGAAGCAGTGGACACCACAGTCCCTGGCAGAGAAAAGGGGGTTCAGAGAGGAGAGGCTGGTGCATGCTAAAATGCCAACCATTTCCTTTGTGCGGCTGGGGCGCTGCAGCCTCTCCAAATCCAGACTCCTCAATGAGGTTCTCAGCCCCAGCCAGCAGTACAACAATTTCTTTGTCCACAAGGACATGGTGTCTGGGAATGTCCCTCGGACACTGGCAGACGGGTTGGTGGAGATATCTTGGTATTTCCCTGGGGTGCGGAAGACTTTGGATCTTTTCCCAGAGCCCATTGCAGTTGCAAACCTGCGGGGAGACATCAAATCATTTCCACTGCAGTTTCACTTTTTAACAAGGGTCTCCTCAGCAGTGTTCATTATTACTGACAGTGTGAGCCAGGCAGAATATGAGTTTCTATTATCTCTGCAGGGATCAACAGCTGACTATTACTTCATCCTCACCTGCCAGGATGGGAATACCCAGGAAACAGTGGAATCGCTAAGACAGCTAACCCCAGTGCTGAAACTCAACAGAACACACCTCCTAGTGAGACAGAGAAATATCAGCGAAGTAGATTTTGTGAGAAAGATACAGTCAAATATGAGAAACCTAATGAAGGCTTCTCACAAGAAAATGAGCATCACAGATATGGCTGCTGCAGCACGTGAACTTGGAATTCGGGTGGACGAAGACTTGGGGGCATGTCAGGAGGGGAAAAAATGGTCAGAAGGCATTACCATGGAAATAAGAGATGTGGCGAAGTACAAAAGGGAAGTGCTGAGGCTTCAAGGAGACTTGTGGAAAAGGTTGGCTAAAGTGGAAAAAGAGGTGTGCCGAATGAGAGACCAAGGGAACATCTCACCCGAGAAATATAGATCCCAGCTGAGAGCAGAGCAGTCTAAGTTACGTAGAGAGCAACACAGTTATGAGCTTACTCCTGGTGTGATTAAATTTATTACTGCTCTAGGACAGCTTCCTGCAGTGGAGAAACACTACTTCCTGAAATGGCTGAAGTTTCAGCTGGATGACATTGCTAGGAAGCATCTCTCTGGGCTACAGGCACAATATAAGGAGAAATGTAAATGTGGAGGGGATGCTCCACAGCAAGTAAAGGAGCTAGATAAATTAATTTCAGCCAGTTCCCTAGGGATGGAGCATTTCATGAGAGAGCTGGGGCAGGTCTATGAGGCTGAATACTCAATGGTGAAGGAAAGAAAAAAGGCAGAAAGGCAAAGGCAGTTCACCCACCTTGCAGGCATTGCAGCTGATTTGATGCTGGAAGGGTTTCCTCTGGAGCTTATCGATGGAGATGCCTCCAACATCCCGCTGCAGTGGGTGACAGATGTGCTGACTCAAGTCCACACCAAGCTGGGGAAAAGGTCCCGGATGCTGGTGCTAACGGTGCTGGGGGTACAGAGCACAGGGAAATCCACCCTGCTCAACACCATGTTTGGCCTGCAGTTTGCCGTGAGCAGTGGGCGATGCACACGTGGAGCCTTCATGTTGCTTATTAAAATTAGGGAGGACTTTAAACAGAAGCTGGGCTGTGATTTCATTCTGGTGATTGACACAGAAGGCTTGAAAGCCCCAGAACTGGCCAAGCTGGAGGACAGCTATGAACATGACAATGAGCTGGCTACCCTGGTGATCGGGTTGAGTAATATCACCATTGTGAACATGGCCATGGAGAATGCCACCGAGATGAAGGATGTTCTGCAAATTGCAGTCCACTCCTTTCTTAGGATGGAGCAAATTGGGATAAAACCCAACTGCCAGTTTGTGCATCAGAATGTCAGTGCTGTGTCTGCCCATGACCAAAACATGAGAGATAGGAAAAACCTGCTGGAGCAACTGAATGAAATGACTAAAGCTGCAACAAGGATGGAAAACTTAAAAAAGCAATTGAAATTTTCAGACATTATGGACTATGATGCAGAGAAACACAACTGGTACATCCCTGGGCTGTGGCATGGCGATCCCCCCATGGCTTCTGTGAACATACCATACAGCGAGCGTTTGAGCGAGCTGAAGAAATATTTGTTTGACTTCATGAGCAAACAGCTTAAAGCAGGACATGTCAAAGACATTCCCCAGCTTATTGAATGGATGAAGAGTCTGTGGAATGCTGTGAAACACGAGAACTTCATCTTCAGCTTCAGAAACAGCCTCGTGGCTGAAGCCTATAGCGAGCTGTCCAAAAAGTATGGAGAGTGGGAATGGGGCTTCCGCAAGGCCATGCACCTCTGGGTGTCTGAAAAGGAGACTTACATCCAAAATCAGCCACCAGATGTGCTAGACGCCAGTGTCTTACCCAGACTTCAGAGTGAGACACAGGAGAAGCTGAGGCAGGAAACAGATAAAATCTTGCATAGTTTGAAACTTTATTTTGAAGGTGGGGTACCAAATCTGCACCTGATTGTGAAGTACCGGGAAGATTTTAACAGGAGTGCACAAGGTCTCAGAACTGACCTGCAGCATTACTCGTTCAGCAAGTGCCAAGAAGCAGTTCGAATTGCCAAAGGCCGACACAGGATAGATGCCGCTCTATTAGAGTACAATAAAAAGGTTGGCAAGAAAGTTGATAGTCTGCTGCAGCACTGCATGGAAAGCCGAGACAAGCTAACCAGTAAGGCACTTGATGAAGAATTTGAAACTACGTGGAGGGAAATTTTGTCAGAGTTATCACTTACTCCTTTACATAAACGTAACATATATAAAGAAATGGAGATGTGTCTGAGAAGAGACATGGAAAACAAAGGGAGCGCAGTACAGCAGATATTAGGAGGGGCCCAGAGATTGTCTGCTTACAATATGGGATCTTTCAAAATGAGACACGAATACCTAGATTTAACAGAGAACAAAAGTAGGACACAATCCTTAGTCTTACGTTTGAAGTTACATTTTCTACCGGACTGTTTTCATAAGGTAGATGCTATGGCGAAATCTGTAATGGATGAATGCAAGAACTATATTGCACAAAAGGTCAGTTCCAAAGCTGATTACGATGAAACTTATTGCAGGGAGCTGTTGCGTATGATTAATGAGCACCTTCACCGTATTAATGATCAAAACAGAAGAACTAGTGCACGCTTTGAAACTGAACTGAAACTTCACATTCTGGGGGAGGCAGCTCAAGCGTTCCAGACGATGCATGAAAACTTCATTAGAGAAAATGACCCTCAGCACCGCCTGGAGAAGCTGAAGCCTCAGTACCTCTCCACATTCCAAGATCTTTACTTCGAGAGAGATGGAGGTCAAGAGAGGGCCAGGAATTTCTGCACCCAGTGCTTGAGACCTGCACTGGAGGACTATGTGAACAAGAGGCTTGGGACAGAAATTGTGGATGATTTTCTGCACAGTGAACAGTCAACTGAGTACAACAACCGGACTTTTTTCCAATTTTCTGTCCTGAAAAAGCTGTTGGAAAAGAACAACTTTGACAGCTATGTGAGCTACATAACGAATTACATGGATTTTGTCAAAGCCTGGATACAAGAAAAGTTGTTAACTCATTACAGAAAGCGGGCAAGGTGTAAAGACTTGGAGGAAAGGATTTTGTCTGCCATTACCAAGAAAGTCAGTGATGTTCTGACCAACGCCACAGGTGAGAGTGAAACAGTCTCCGCCTTTTTACACTACTTCTGTGAGGCATTGCAGCAGGACCTTGTCATTCCCAAGGAGAGTTTTGGAGTGATACTTTTCAAAAACAAAGAAAGTGCGGGCAATTTTTCAGATTTTCTACTGAAATGTATTCCTGATCTGAAAAGAGAAATCTTAGACAGCTTTAAAAAGCAGAAGTTGAAGTCAAAACTCTCCAGACTTCCAGTGAGACCCCAGGATGAAATATTTAAACGAGTGTTTGGCTGCGGGGAACAGTGTCCATTCTGCAAAGTTCCCTGTGAGGGAGGAGGCAAAGACCACAGCGAGCACTTTGCATCCATCCATCGCCCTCAAGGTTTAGGAAGTTACCGCTGGTTTGAAACAAAGTTACTCAACTATGACATATGCTCCTCTGCTGTGGTTTCCAGCTACTCTTTTAGGTGTGCAAAAACAAATGGAGAATTTCATCCCTATAAAGATTATCGCCGGTTTTTTCCAGATTGGCGTATCCAGCCAGATCCTAGCATTAATGCTTCTGATTACTGGAAGTTTGTTTTTAAGGAGTTCAATCAGCAGTTTGCTAAGGAATATGATGCTTGCCCTGCTGATCTCCCAGAGGACTGGTATAAAATAACAAAACAGGAGGCACTGCAGAGCCTTCACGAAAGCTTTAATGAGAAGCCGGAAAGAGGCTGAGTAAATCCTTTATAAGAGACAGTTACAATATTACATCTTCTTTTGATGTGGCAATCTGCTATTTTCCAAAAAAATAAATTTCATACTCTTTCAATCAAAGATTTTGAAGCATTTACAAAGAGGTCTGTAAAGAGCCAGGTGTCCTATGATTAGAAGTGGATTGACATGGGAAAGAGAGAAAGTAAAACATGTCTTCTACATAGAGGCAAGGATCCAGAGGCAAGGTTACCTTCTTGCCTAAGCTCTCCTGAACTTTTTCGGACCCTACTTTTATAGACTGAGAAAGAGACACACTCTTTAACCTGAGAAGCATGATTAAGATATATTGTACTTACTTCACCCTGTGGCAAAATTGCCACCCTGGGCGCCCTCCTGCACAAGCGTCTGTCTGTGCCAGCCTGAGGGGCGGCTGGAGAATCCCTCAGGGCAGGGATTTCAACCCGGGTCAC
>JAGPOW010202453.1:0-15878 GCA_030014935.1 Caiman crocodilus
GGGAGAGGGAGAGGGAGAGGGAGAGGGAGAGGGAGAGGGAGAGGGAGAGGGAGCATGACTGCTTCACTATGCTAACCAGAGCGCGAGGTCGTGGGTAAGCTAGGGTGAGTAAGAGCAACAGAATGAGGGCAAGCTGGAGAGAGTGAGGCTGTGCAAGCGTATAGGCGAGATATCCATCATTTCTTTTCTGTAGATATACATATATGGTAGACTCTTTGCCATTTTCTTGGTAACTCAGAAAAAAAACCAAGTCTCTGATCAGCCACTGCAATTAATAGGTTTCTTTTTAGTTTTTTTCTGAAAACTACACCTCCAGCAGGTGTTAAGCGATGTTAAGTGTCCCCTCACACACCCATGCAAATTTGGGATTCTTATAGAAGAATAAGAATCCCTCTAGGCTGTCTCTCTCTCCCCACCCACCCCCCCATCACCTCCACATGCAAACAGGAAATTCCCTCTGCAGGCCTCTCTCCCTGAAGTACAAGCCTTTCCAGCACAGAGAACTTCCCTCTGCAGGTCCCTGAACAGGCTAGAAGCAGACTGGTACACCACTGTGACTGGCAGCTTCTCAATTGATGGGGCTGCCAGCCACAGGGGAGCACCTGGCCACATGTTCAATTAATGGTATGATAACAGCAAACAAATTATTGCAAATTGTGATGGTGCACTTGCAGTGCTTGCTACTCTAAGGGTGGAGTCAAGCAGCCAGCAGGTGCTTGATTGTGGCAGTCATTTTAAAATCCTGGCTGCCTATATAAACACAGCAGTTTTCTGCTGACAGTCAGGCAGAAACATTTCCTGGCTGAATTAAACATCTTGGAGGTAAGGGTAGTAGCTTATGGGGATGGTTTGGAGGCTCCTGGTCCTGGGAATAACCTAAAACTGCACCCTACCAGACATGGGTGATCTGGTGGGGTTCCTGGTAACATGGAAGCCCCCAGGAAATACCAGGCCAGTTGCCACTGGTGAAAGGTTGGTTTGGGCACTTTAACCCCTAGACCCCACAACACTGTGGATACAAGGGGGCCAGGCACAGCTACAGCCACCAGAGCCCAGACATGGTGTAAGACCAGGGTGGGGTCAGGCATGGCTGCAGCCACCTGGGCCTCTCGGGGAAGGGAAACCCCAGAGCCCTGTAGGAGGGAGTAGATGAGTAATCCCAGAGAAGAAGCAATAGTGAGGGCCTGAAAGAGGGTTGAGTAGGGCTGAGGGTTGGTCTGAAGGGCAGCCGAAAGTGTTCTGAAGGGCAGCACATGGGCTGACCCCTGGAGAGCAAGTTGAAGGAAGTGTGGAGCCCCAGAAAGGAGGAAGAGAGGGCTGGGAGTTCAGTATATGGGGCCAGGGGCCCAGTGTATGTGTATATTTATGTGAAGATTCCCTGGGAGAGGCCAGGGCAAGCTTGGCCCAGGTCAGAAACTTGGCTGGCCACTACATAAGTGAAAGTTGCTGGAAAACCAGAAGTCAGATTCTGAGGGCCCAGATCCGGGTTCGGTGAGCCAGAAAACCCAGAAACTGGACTCCGGGTACCTGAATCCTGGTCCGGTGAGCCAGAACACAAGGAAAACACATTCCAGGGGTGCAGCTCCAGGTCCGGTAAGCTGGTGAAACCTGGAAACTGCACTCTGGGGACCCAGATCCAGGTTCATTGAGTGAGAAAATCCAGAAAACGGATTCTGGGGGCCTGGATTTGGGTCCGATGAACCAGAAAACCTGGAAAGTGGACTCCTGGGGCCCTGATCCAGGTCTAGTGAGCCAGAAACCAGACTCTGGGGGACTGGATTCGGGCATGATGAGCTGGAAAACCCAGAAACTGGCTCCAGAAGCCCGATTCCTGTTCCGGTAAGTTGGAAAACATGGAAACTGGACTTTGGGGATTGGGATCCAGGTCTGATAAGCCAGAAAACGGAGAAGCTGAACTCTGGGGGACTGGATCTGGGTCGTGTGAACCGGAAAAGCCAGAAACCAGAATCTGGGGGCCCGGATCTGGGTCCAGTGAGCCAAAAAACCTGGAAACCGGACTCCGGGAGGCCAGACTCGGGTCCAGTGAGCTGGAAAGCCCAGATGGTGGACTTTGGGGGCCCAGATCCAGATCTGATGAGCTGAAGAACCAAGAAGCCAGACTCTGGGGATTGGGATCCAGGTCTGGTGAGCCGGAAATAATGGAAAGCGGACTCTGGGGGGCCTGGATCCAGGTCTGGGGACCCAGAAACCGGACTCCAGAAGGCCAGACCTGGGTCTGGTAAGACAAAAACCTGGAAATCGGACTCCAGGGGCCAGACCTGGGTTCGCTGAGTTAACAAATCTGGAAACCGGACTCTGAGGGTCCAGATCTGGCTCTGGTGAGCCAGAAAACCTGGACACCAGACTCCGGGAGGCCAGACTCGGGTTTGATGAACTGGAAAACCTGGAAACCAGACTTTGGGGGCCCGGATCTGGTGAACCAGAAAACCCAGAAGGCGGACTTTGGAGGCCCGGATCTGGGTCTGGTGAGCTGAAAAACCCAAAAGCCAGACTCCAGGGGCCTGGATTTGGGTCTGGTAAGCTGGAAAACCCAGAAACCAGACTCCGGGGGCCCAATTGCTGGTCTGGTGAGCCAGAAAACACGGAACCTGAACTCATGGGGACTGGCATCCAGGTCCGGTGAGCTGGAAAACCTTGAAAATGGACTCCGGGGCCCTGGATCCAGGTACAGTGAGCCAGAAAACCTGGAAACCATACTCTGGAGTACTGGATCTGGGTCTGGTGACCCAGGAAAAACAGAAACTGGACTCTGAGGTCCGTATCTGGGTATAGTGAGCTGGAAAATGCAGAAACCGAACTCCAGGAGGTGGGATCCATGTCTGGTGAGCCAGAAAGGACACCTGGAGTCCAGTTTCCAGGTTGAGCTGGGCTCAGTGACCTGGAAAACCTAAAACCAGATTTTTGGGGTCCAGATCTGGGTCTGGTGAGCTGAAAAACCCAAAAACCAGAATCTGGGGGCCTGGATCCAGATCTGGTGAACCAGAAAACCTGGAAGCCAGACTCCTGGGGCCCAGATCAAGGTCTGGAGAACCAGAGAACCAAGAGACTGGACTCTGGAGGCCTGGATCCAGTGAGCCAGAAAACCCAGAACCCTGACTCTAGGGGACTGGCTCCAGGTCTGGTGAGCTGGAAAACCTGGAAACTGTACTCTGGGAGGCCAAATAAGGGTCTGATGAGCCAGAAAACACAAAACTGGATTCCAGGGGCCAGGATTTGGGTCCAGTGAGCTGGAAAATCCAGAAATGGGGGTCTGGGGAACCAGATCTGGGTACAGTAAGCTAGCAACCAGACTCCGGAAGCCCAGATCCAGGTCCAGTCAGCCGGAAAACCTGGGAACTGGACTCTGGTGGCCCAGATCCGGGTCCGGTGAGCCAGAAAACCCTGAAACAGGAGTCCAGGGGGCCAGATCTGGGTCTGGTGAGCCTGGAAATCTAGAAACCAGACTCTGGGGCCTGGATCTGGGTCCAGTGAACTGGAAAACAGGCTCTAGGGCCCGGATCTGGTTCCGGTGAACCAGAAAACGGACTCCAGGGGCCCAGATCTGGGTACAGAGAGCTGGAAAACCTGGAAACTGGACTACTGCCAGAATTACTTCTACCTGGGCTTTAACTCCCACTCAAGTACAGAAGGTGATGGCAAAGCACCCGCACAGCCACCAGGGGCTTAAGCCTCCAGAAAGTGCCCCCCACCCCAGCTTTAGCCTCCATCTGTCACCGATCTTCCCCCCCACCACTTCCCTGAGTCCCCTTGCTCCCAGGCACCTCGGGCAGGGAAGACCCCACCCAGAGGTCCACAGTAGGCTCTAGGGGGTGGCAGCAGGGAAAGGCATGCAGGTGGACTTGGCAGTAGCCCCAGCAACTGCATGTGGCAGTGCTCCAAAGGCTTTCCGGGTGGCTGGCACTCAGGGCCCAATCCTGCTGCCTGGCCCCAGGCAAAGGCAGGGCCAGCTCTGTCTCACTCTCGCACAAGAGGGCAGGCAGCCTCTGGTAGTCCCAGGCAGTCTCCCATCCAGGTAAAAACCAGGCCTGTATCTGCTTAGTTAACAACATCACATAGCTATCAGTCCTATCTGGCCATCAGGATGGTGAGGTGGCAGTCCCCATAGCCTTAAATAGTGTGGACATGGTGACTGGAAGTCCCCTTTGAAATGCATGGGCTTCACACTGTGCCTGCAAGTCCCCATTGCAATGTGTGGGGGTTAACCTGGTGCTAGATAGTCCCCATAGGCTTACATGGGGTTAACATTGTGCCTGGAAGCCCTCATAGGCTAGCAAGGGGCTGACTTGGTGCCCAAAATTCCCCATTGGCTTGCATGGGGTTGACATTGTCTCTGGAAGCCCCCATAGCAATGCATGGGGTTGACCTGGTGTCTGGAATTCCTGCTGTCTGGGCTTTAACTCCCAATCAAGTACAGGGGGTGCAGACAAAGCACCCGCATAGCCACCAGAGCTTACTCCTCCAAAAAGTGCCCCCCCCCCAGCTTTATCCTCCATCTGTCAGCGTTCCCCCCCACACACACTTTCCTGGGTTCCCTTGCCTCCAGGCACCTCGGGCAGCAATGAGTGTGTGAAGGGGGCCTGACAATGAGGGCTAAGCTTGGCCTGGCTCTAGGCCAGGAGCATAATGACACCATACATGCCATCTACAAGGCATGGGTTGCAGTGTGGAGGAGGTTCAGAACCACGGATAGTGCCCCCCGGCATCAGGGCATGTAGTGGGCTGTCTCCCACATTTACCACCAGTTATGAAGACAGCAAAGTTGTGGCAGGTGAGACAGGGCAGAGTGACACATAGAGACAGGCGGGTGGGCTGGCATGAGTCTCAGCCCTGAGCCTGCCCCCTGTCACACATGTTTTGTGGAATAACTTTCTTGTGGATCATTGCTTGTTTTATTGTCCCATTAATTTATTAAATGTATAGCTGGGTTACAACATAAAGTATTAACTGATGAATCACACCTTTAAGTGTAATAGGTAAATGGGACTATAGAATCCATACAATAACCTTACTGTGGGGTTATTCCTCTTTCATAATATTACAACACCTCTTTCATTATATTAATAATCAAGGCATTTTATATTTAAGTATTGTAGAGAGTGGTTTTCCAAACCATGAATGGCGGTAAAGGGCACCTGTATGCACACTGAGGCTGCTCTCCTGCACTGTAATTGCAACATATTGGAGCATACTATGCTCCAGCAGACTTGATTAATTGGGTAAGTACTGCACTCCAGCAGACTGCAGCATCATTTGTATTGGTGATCCTGTGCTGAAAAATGGCAACAGGGGTGCTTTAACTAAAGCTCATTGAACGAGCTTTAGTCAAAGTGTCCCCATTGCTATTTTTCAGTTAAAGGATGCTGATACATTTGAAACTCCAGGCATTTTAATTGGAGCAGAACTCAGACCTGCTCTAATTAAATCAGGCCCCTTTTTCCCCACCTCCTCTTGTAACAAGTATATAAATGCCCAAAGTGTCTAGCTCTCATTAACTTTTTACAGGAACTATACCTGAGAAATGCCTATGTGATTTGAAAAATTTCCCCTTAGCAGTTTCAGTAACTTAACCTTAAGGAAACTTTGCCGATTTTTATGGGATCTTTACTGTGCCTAATAAAATATCTTTTCATAAGAAGTTGTACCCCTGTTGCTTTTACTTCTGGGTGGGTTTAGACTTTACTATCTGTTCTGCAACGCTCTATTTTCTTATACCATGTTTAACACAAAACACATTGTGAAATAGAGACACCACAGGAGATGGTTTTCCCTGCAGGGAAACCAGACTCCCCTAGGCTTGCCTGGAAATGTTGGGAGACAGGAAAGAGGAGAGGGCTGTCTGGGAGTGAATACTGACTCCAGATAAGCTAGCAGAGCTCAGCTCAAAGCTCAGGAGTAGGGGAAGCCCTAAGCTAGGCAACAAAACCAGCAGCCCTGAGCCAGGGCAAGACAAGGGGAGGTGCCTCAGGCTGAGGAGAAAAGCCAGGAAGAGTGGTGAGGGAGAAAACACCCAGGGGATGTGGCTGGAAAAAAAAACAGGCTGACACTGGTGCCCAAGATGGAGAAGAAGGAGCAGACATGCTCTGAAGAGGAGAAACATGAAGAACAACCAGGAAGTAGGCTGTGGAAGAGTCCCAGGAAGCAGGGGATGAAGGAGAGACAAGCCTGCAGGCAACAGTTGATGCTAGCTGCTGAGAGGAGCCCCACAATTAGTTAAGAGACATGCTGGAGGGTAGCCAGAGGGAGTGGCAGCCCAATGATGACACCTGGGATGGAGGAAGAAATAAAAGCCGTATAGGTTTAAACATAAGAAGAGCCACAGGCAGCGGTTAAAATGGGACTTAATTTTGTATGCTTATATTTTGGTCTGGACTGGACTTTATTTTGTTTGCTTAGTGTTTTGGGATTGTTTCAGGTTGCATTAACACCCAGAAAGGAATCCTGGGTGTCAGGTGGCATGAGACTGGGGTGCAGGGGATGGTGGAGAGCCAATTTTTCCACTGGATATTTTTCACATCATTAAAAGTCTTCTTCTGTCCTGGGTCATGATGAACATCCTCTTGTCACAAACTGTGTACACAACCCTGTAATAAATAAGAACCAAAATACTTACCATCAAAGTCATGGCAGGAAAATTTTTGTATCAACAGGGAAGGTTTAAAGGTATACATACACAATATAACAGGAAAAAAAAGACATCATCTTGGAAAGGGCATGCCCTATAGCACCCACTATCAACACACATTTGCTTGAATGTTAACAGATTAGTAATATAACAACATTAAATTGTTCTGGAAGCTGTTAATAACTACTCTTAACAGCTCTGGCCTACAGACAACCTCAAACCTAGTTAAAACAGATGTATATACTAAACTCCTTCTTTTCAGATAAATAGAAGAAATAATTAAATATATATAATGTGTGTATACATGTATACATGTATATATATGCGTGTGTGTGCATACACATGTGTGTGTGTATAAGGGGTGTGTGTATGTATAGGGGTGTATAAGGTTTGTGTGTATATGTAAGGGGTGTATGTCTGTGTGTGCATGCAAGTGTGTGTATGGGTGTGTCTCTGTATATGAGATACTCTGTGTGTCTGTGTGCATGTGTGTATATGCACATGTGTGTCTGTGTGTGCATGCATATGTGTCTGTGTATGTGTTCATGAATGTGTATGTGTGTGTCTGTGTATGTGTGTGTATATGTATGTGTGTGTCTGTCTCTGTGTGTGTGCATGTATGTGTGTGTGTGGTCTGTGTGCATGCATATGTGTCTGTCTGTGTGAGTTTGTATTTGTGTGTCTGTCTCTGTGTGTGTCTGTCTGTGTGTATGTGTAAGTGTGTTTGAATGTGTGTGTCTGAATGCCTGTTTGTGTGTGTATATCTGTGTCTGGGTCTCTGTGTGTGTATCTGTGTGTGTGTCTTTCTCTGCATGTCTGTGTGTGTATCTGTCTCTGTGTGTCTGTATATGCCTGTGTGTGACTGTTTGTCTGTGTGTGTATGTGTCTGTCTCTGTGTGTCTGTGTGCATGTGTGTGCATGCATATGTGTATATGTGTGTGTATGTGTTCATGAATGTGTATGTGCGTGTTTATGTGTGTCTGTGTGTGTCTCTGTATCTGTGTGTGTATGTCTGTGTGTAGGTGTATGTGTCTGTCTCTGTGTGTCTGCCTGTATGTGTGTGTATGTGTGTCTGTCTGTGTGGCTGTGTATGTCTGTGTGTGGAGGGGTGTGGGTGTCTGTATGTGTGTTTTCATGTGTATATGTGCATGTGCATGTGTGTCTGTCTGTGTGCCTGTGAGTCTGGGTCTGTGTGTCTGTCTCTGAATGTGTACGTGTGTGGGTCTATGTCTCTGTGTGTGTCTCTGTGTGTGTCTGTGTTTGTCTGTCACTGTGTGTTTCTCTGTGTCTCTGTGCCTGTGTCTCTGTGTGTATCTGTACATGTCTGTGTGTCTGTCTGTGTGTGTCTCTGTGCGTCTGTATTTTGTGTTTGTATGTGTGTGTGTGTGTCTGTCTCTGCGTGGCTGTGTATGTGTGTGGGGGGGTGTCTGGATGTGTCTGTATCTGTGTGTTTTCATGTGTATATGTGCATGTACATGTGCATATGTGTGTGTGTCTGTCTGTCTCTGTGTGGGATTGTGTGTGTGTGCGCATATGTGCATGTATGTGTGTGTGCATGTGTGTATGCATGTGTGCCCTAGTGCATATGTGTGTGCATGTGTGACTGTGTTTGTATGTGTGTGCATATGTATGTGTGTAGAAGTGTGTATGTGTGTATATATGTGTGTGTATGCTCCTGTGTGTCTGTGTGTCTGTGTGTATATGTGTGTCTGTATATTTGTGTATACGTGTCTGTGTGTGTCTCTGTAAGTGTGTGTCTGTGTGTGTGTCTGTGCTTTTATTTGTGTATGTCTGTCTGTGTGCGTCTGTGTGTATGAGTGTTTCTGTGTGTGCCTGTCTATGTGTGTGTGTGTGGTGTGTATGTATATGTATACATATGTATGTGTATGCATGTGTGCACGTGTTTATATGTATGTGCACCTTTATATGTGTGTATATGTGTATAGACATATGTGTGTATATGTGTGTATGTCTATATATGTGTCTGTATGTGTGTATGTGTCTGTACATGTGTATGTGTCTATATGTGTGCATATATGTGTGCATATGTATATGTGTGCATATATGTGTGCATATGTATATGTGTGTCTGTATGTGTGTATGTGTGTATGTGAGTATATGTATATGTGTGTCTATATGTGCGTGTATTTGTCTATGTGTGTATATGTATGTGTGTCTGTATTTGTGTGTCTGCGTCTGTGTGAGTCTGTGTGTGTTTCTGTGTGTCTGTATGGGTGTGTGTCTGTATACATGTATGTATGTGTGTATGTGTCTGTGTATGTATGTGTGTATATGTGTGTTTGTGTGTGTCTACGTGTGTGTGTCTGTCTGTGTCTGTCTGTGTGTATGTGTGTGTCTGTCTGTTAGTGTATGTATGTGTGTCAGTCTGTGTGTGTCTGTATATTTGTGTGTCTGTATATGTGTGTGCATATGTATGTGTGTGCCTGTATATGTGTGTGTCTGTGTGTATATGTATATGTGTGTGTCTGTGTGTCTGTGTGTAAGTGTGTGTCTATCTGTGTCTCTTGTGTGTTTGTGTGTGCCTGTGTGTATGTGTGTGTCTCTGTGTATGTATGTGTGTGGTGTGTGTGTATATATGTGTGTATATGTATCTGTATATGTGCATGTATATGTATGTGTGTGTGTTTATATTCGTGTGTACCTGTATATGTGTGTATGTGTATATGTATGTTTCTTTATATATATGTGTGTGTGTTTGTGTGTGTATGTATCTGTGTGCATCTGTCTGTGTGTGTGCCTGTGTGTCTGTGTGTGTATGTATGTGTATATATGTGTGTGTACATTTGTGTGGGTCTGTATATGAGTGTGCATATGTATGTGTGTCTGTACATGTGTGTGCCTGTACATGTGTGCCTGTGTGTGTCTGTCTCTGTGTGCAAGTATGTGTCTCTCTTTCTGTGTCTGTGTGTGTGAGTCAGTGTGTATATATAAGTGTATGCATATATGTTTCTATACATCTATGTGGGTGTGTTTGTATATGTATGTGTTTTATGTGTGTGTCTGTGTGTGCTTCTGTGTTTGTAAGTGTGTGTGTCTCTCTCTAGGTGTGTATCTGTCTCTCTGTGTGCCTGTGTGTGTAAGTGTGTGGGTTTGTCTGCATGTGTCTGTGTGTATATTTGTGTATATGTATGTTTGTCTGTGTGTGTGTCTGTCTGTGTGTGTATTTGTGTGTATATGTTTATATGTGTATGTGTGTCTGTATATGTGTGTATGTGTATATGTATGTGTCTGTATACGTATGTGTATATGTGTGTATGTGCCTGTATGTCTGAGTCTGTGTGTGAGTCAGTCTGTGTCTTTTTGTGTGTCTCTGTGTGTGTCTGTGTGTATACGTGTGTGTGTCTGTATATTACTGTATATATGTATGTGTGTATATGTGTGCCTGTATGTAAGTGTTTGTGTCTGTGTGTGCCTCTTTGTGTAAGTGTGTCTGCCTGCATGTGTAAGTTTGTCTGTGTTTAGGTGTGTATACATATGTGTGTGTCTGTATATGTGTGTATATGTGTATGCGTGTAACTGTGTCTGTCTGTGTGCATGTGTATATGTGTGTGCATGTGTTTATATGTATATGTGTGCCTGTATATGTGTGTATATGTAAGTGTGTATGTATGTATATGTGTGTAGGTGTCTGTGTGTCTTTCTGTCTTTGTGTATCTGTCTGTGTCTATGAGTATGTGTGTGTATGTGTCTGTACATGTGTGTGTCTGTATATGTGTGTATATATGAGTACATGTATATGTGTTTGTCTGTGTGTTTGTCTCTGTGTGTGCCTGCGTGTATATGTGTGTCTCTGTATTTTTGTGTATATATTTATGTGTGTATATGGGTGTCTGTCAGTGTCTGTGTGTATGTGTGTGTCTGTCTCTGTGTGTGCATATGCGCGCATGTATTTGCATGTGTGTGTATATCTGTGGGTGTATGTGTGCATATGTATATGTGTGCGCATGGGTGCGTGTCTTTGTGGGTCTATGTGTGTGTAGTTGTGTATATGTGTGTTTCTGTGTGTGTGGTGTGTGCATGCTTATGTATGTATGTGTATGTGTATGTGTGTGCATGCGCATGCATATGTGTGTATTTGTATATGTATGTTTGTATGTGTATATGTGTGTATGTTTATATGTATATGTGTGTATGTGTTTATATGTATATGTGTATCTATATATGTGTGTATAGGTGTGATGTGTGTATATGTATATATGTGTCTGTATATGCATGTGTATGTGTGTATCCATCCGTCTGTTGTGTGTGATTCTGTCTGTGTGCCTATGTGTCTGTGTCTGTAAGTGTGTCTGTATATGTGTCTCTGTGTATGTGTGTGCCTGTGTGTCTGTATATATGTGTGTCTGTCTGTCTCTGTGTGTAAGTGAATGTGTCTGTCTGAGCATGTCTCTCTGTGTGTTAGTGTGTGTCTGCATGTGTGTGTCTGTATGTGTACATGTGTATATGTGTTAGTGTACATGTGTGCATGTGTGTGTGTTTGTGTGTGTCTGTGTGTACAAGTGTACATGTATTAGTGTGTGTGTCTGCATGTGTTTCTGTGTGTCTGTGTGAGTGTCTGTCTGTATGTGTGTGGGCATGGGTGTGTATCTGTATGTGTGTACATGTGTGTGTACATGTGTGTATGTGTGTCTGTGTGTCTGTGCCTATGCCTGTCTTTGTGTGTCTTTGGGTTTATGTGTGTATATGTGTCTGTCTCATTGTGCATGTCTGTGTATGTGTCTGTCTGTGTGTGTCTGTGTATATATGTGTGTGTGTCTGTTTGCATGTGTGTGTCTGCCTGTGTATGTGTGTGTGTCTGTGTGTGTCTGTCTATGTGTGTTTGCCTGTGTTTCTGTCTCTGTGTCTGTTTGTGTGTCTGTCTGAGTGTGTTTTTGTATATGTGCGGGTCTCTCTGTACATGCGTATGTCTATGTGTGTGTTTGTGTGTCTCTGTCTCTCTCTCTATGTCTGTGTCTGTGTTCTGTCTCTGCGTATCTGTCTGTGTCTGGGTGTCTGTCTGTGTCTGTCTGTCACTGTGTGTGTGCCTATCTGTCTGTCTTTGTGTCTGTCTCTGTCTATGTGTGTATGTATGTGTGTCTGTCTGTGTATGTGCCTGTTTGTGTGTCTGTCTGCATGTGTCTTTGTGTATGTGTGTGTATCTCTGTATGTGTGTGTCTATATGTGTGTGTGTCTGTCTGTGTCTGTTTGTATGTGTGTCTATGTGTATGTGTGTGTGTCTGTCTGTGTGTGTACATGTGTATATGTTTGTGTATATGTGTGTGTCTGGGTGTATGTGTGTTTCTATACTGACTGCGTGCACGTGCGTGTCTATGTCTGTCTTTGTGTGCATCTGTGTGTGCCTGTCTGTCTGTGTGTGTTTATGTGTCTATATGTTTGTGTATGTGTCTGTCTGTGTGTGGGTGGGTGTCGGGGTCTATGTGTGTGTGTCTGTGTGCGTGTGCATGTCTTTGTCTCTGTGTGTGTGTCTGTATGTCTGCCTGTGTGGCTGTCTGCATATGTTTGTGTGTGTCTGTATATGTGTCTGTATGTGAGTATGGGTGTCGGTGTGGGTGTCTATGTGCCTGTGTCTGTGTGCAAATCTATGTGTGTATGTCTGTGTGTGTACAAGTGCATATGTGCCTGTGTGTGTCTGTGTCTCTGTGTGTCTGTCTGTGTGTGTCTCTGTGTGCCTGTGTAAGTGTCTCTCTGTGTGTATATGTGTGTATGCATCTGTATGTGTGTATTCATGTGTAGATGTGTATGTGTGTATATGTAGATGTGTGCATGTCTGTGTTTATGTACATGTGGATGTGTGTGTATTTGCATGTGTGTATATTTGCATGTGTGCATTTGTGTCTGTGTGTGTGTGTGGGTGTTTATGTATATCTGCATGTATGTGTATTTATATGTGGATGTTTATATGTGTACGTGTGTATAATGATATGTGTGTATGTACATGTATGTGTGCATGTGTGTTCATGTGTGTCTGTGTGTACATGTGTGTCTGTGAATGTGTACATGGGTGTGTATGTCTGTATATGTATATGAGTGTATATCTGTATATGTGTATATGTATGTGTGTACTTATGCATATGTGTATGTGTCCGGGTGTATGTGTGTGTCTATATCTGTCTGTGTGCGCACGTGTCTATGTCTGTCTTTGTGTGCATCTGTGTGTGCCTGTCTGTCTGTGTGTGTTTATGTGTCTATATGTTTGTGTCTGTGTGTCAATGTGTATGTGTGTCAATATGCAATATGCATTTATGTCTCAGTGTGTGCATTGTGTATATATGTATATATGCCTGTGTATGTGTGTATATATGTGTATGTATGTGTGTATCTGTATATGTGTATGTGGGTTTATATGTGTGTGTCTGTGTAAATATAAGTGTCTATGTCCATAAGTGTATATGTGTGTCTGTGTATGTGTGTGTATAGGTGTGTATGTGTTTGTATATGTGTATGTGTGTCTATGTGTGTACATGTATATATGGATGTTTGTGTATATTTAAATGTGTCTGTGTGTATGTATATATGTGTACATATATCTCTGTGTACATGTGTGTCTGTGTGCCTGTATGTATATCTGGGTGTCTATATGTTTGTATCTGTATGTATGTGTGTACATGTATATGTGTACATGTGTGTTTATGTGTGCACATGTGTTGATGTGTGTCTGTGTGTATGTGTATATGGGTGTATATATTTATGTGTATATGTGTGTGTATTTATGAGTGTATGTGTGTATTTGTATGTGTGTATATGTATATATGTGTGTGTGCATGCATATGTATGTGTCTGTGTGTGCATTGTGTATATGTATATTTGTCTGTTTGCGTATGTGTGTGTTTATGTATATGTGTATGTGTATATCTGTGTATGCGGGTTTATATATATAGATGTGTGTGTGTACATATGTGTGTGCATAAGTATATATGCATGTGTGTATGTGTGTATATGTTTCTATGTATGTGTGTGTGTATGCATAGATGTCTGTTGGTGTATTGTGTGTATATATGTGTGTGTATATGTATTCATGCCTATTTGTGTATGTGTGTGTATGTGTGTGTCTGTATACGTATGTGTCTATGTGTATATCTGTGAATGTGGGTATACGTATGGGTGTGTATGTGTATATCTGTGTATGTGGGTTTATATATATGTGTATATGCATATATATGCATATATATATGTATGTATGTGTGTATATGTGTATGTATTTATTTGTGTGTATGTGTCTGTATATGTATATATGTGTGTGTGTGCATTGATATGTGCATTGATATGTGTGCATGTGTATATGTGTGCATACCTGTACATGTGTGGTTGCATATGTGTGTATATGTGAGTGTATGTATATGTGAGTGTGTATGTGTGCTTCTGTATATGTTTGTGTGTTTATTTATGTGTGTATATGGATGTGTATGTATATGAGTGTGCATGTGGGTGTATATATGATTGTGTTTATGTGTGTGTGTATATGTCTGTGTATGTGTGGGTTTGCATATGTATGTGTGTGTATGTACATATATATATATATGCATGTATTCATGTGTAGGTGTTTCTATATGTATATGTATATATGAGTGTGTGTGTATGCCTGTATGTGTTTGTATATATACATATATCTGTTTGTATATATATGTGTGTGTGTATATATTATTTGTGTGTGTATATGTGTGTGTGTGTCTACATATATGTGTGTGTATGTCTATGTATGTGTGTGTGAGTCTATGTATGTGTGTGTGGGGTGACATATCTACCTATCTCTCTAGATAAAAATTTACAGAGATAGAGAGGTATTTAGAGATATATATGCTGACACACACACTCATATATACATACATATATAAATGCCCACACATAATTACACACACACTTAAATATATATACATATATGTATATGTGTGTATGTGTATGTGTGTATATATGTGTATGTTTATGTGCATGTGTATGTGTGTGTGTATATATGTATATATCTGTGTGTGGGTGTGTATGTATATGTATGTGTATATGTGTATATATCTGTGTGTTTTATATATATGTGTGAATGTGTACGTATGTGTTTGTATGTGTGTATATGTGTATAGATGTCTGTTTATTCATATGTGTCTATATTTGTGTGCCTGTGTATATATTTTGTGTGTGTCTTTGTGTGTATATATGTGTGTGTGTGCGTGTGCATATATATGTGTATGTGTGTGTATATATATGTGTGTATGTGTATGTTTGTGTGTGTATTTGTGTGCATATATATTTGTGTGTATATGTGTGTATGTGTGTATACATGTGTGTATATGTATATATTTGTGTGTTTTGTATACATGTATATGTGCTTATATGTGTATATATCTGTGCTTTGTATGTGTGTACATATGCGTGTGTATATATATGTGTGTGTATATGTGTATATATTTGTCTATATGTATATTTGCATGCATATGTGTGTATATGTATATGTGTGCATATGTGTATATATGTGTGTCTTATGTATATATGTGTATATAAGTGTGTGTGTGCATATTTGTATAGGGCATGATTCAGCACCAGAGAGGGCGCAGCAATGCAGCGTGAGGAGACCTCAGGCCCGAGAGGGGCAGCTATGGGGAAGCGCTAGCAGGGGGCAGTCTTTGAGAAGCCCTAGGCAAGGGGCAATGTTCTAAGGAGTCCCAGAGAGGCAATGAGAAGCCCTAGAGGGGGCAGCATTGAGGAGCCTGAGAAGGGGCCAGCATTGAGGAGCCCAAGGGAGGGCAGCATTGAGGAGCCTGGGAGGGGCCACGCAGGGAAGGCTCAAGTCGAGCATGGTAGGCCTCAGAAAGGGGGCCATCTGATGGAGAGACCCAAGACAGGGGCAGAAGGACTCAGTTAACATCTGAGAGGTTTGGGCTGGTGTATTGGAGAGAAAGGAGCCGCAGATAGTGCCCCAGGCACTGGGGGGCGCGAGTGGGCAGCCTCCCGCTAATTAACATCAATCAATTAATCACCATCAAAGGCATGGCAAGCAAGATGAGGTGGGCGGTTGCCCAAGGACAGGTGCGTGGGCCGGATGGAGGGCAGACCTGTCACAGCAGGAAAGAGTGCTGGGTCTAGATGACCCCAGCTAGATGCATATCCAACCTCCTCTTGAAGGCCCCTGGGGTAGGGGAGAGCACCACCTCCCTTGGGAGCCCGTTCCAGACCTTGGCCACTCTAACTGTGAAGAAGTTCTTCCTAATGTCCAGTCTAAATCTGCTCT
>JAGPOW010203843.1:0-15813 GCA_030014935.1 Caiman crocodilus
ACTTTGCCAAGGATGGAGGTGAGACTGGCTGGCCTATAGTTGCCTGGGTCCTCCTTCCTCCCCTTCTTGAAAATGGGGACCACATTGGCCCTTTTCCAGTCCTCCGGGACCTTGCCTGTGCACCGTGAGCATTCAAATAGTCCTGCCAGTGGCTCTGCAATGATGTCGGCCAGTGCCATCAGGACCCTCGGATGGAGCTCATCTGGGCCTGCCGACTTAAAGGCATCCAGTTCCTCCAAGTGACTCTGCACCATCTCAGGGTCTATGCATGACAGTCTGGTGCCTTGCTGCTGCCTCTCTACGGTCCCAGTGACAGCCTTGTCCTGCCCCTGGCTTAGGAACACTGAGGCAAAGAACTCATTGAGGAGTTCAGCCTTGTTCCCCCTGGCTGTCACCAATTTTTTCTGGCAGCTTCCTGTGGCTTCAGCTGCCTCTGGCTTCAGCATGGTTGCCAAGGACTTGCAGCCATGTGACTGGAGGCTGGAGATCCCCACAGTGGTCACAGGGGCACATGGCAGGGTTCTTTTACCTGAGACTAAATTTAGTCCTAGGTCACCTGCATGTGTAAACACTTGCCTAGTCCTACTTACTGAGCAGTAATTTGCTGTGCAGTAAATTTAAGCCAGTAAATTTAATGCATGTGCAGGTTGCCCTATATGTAGCAGCTGAATTTTGGTAGCTCTATATGTGACATCAAATTCAAAACTTTAGAGCTGGCTGAAATTATTTTTCAATTTAAAATTGATATTCTGCAGAATCAAATGCAAATAGTAAGTTTTTCTCATTTTTCCCCTATTTTTTTTTTAAATAGAGAAAAAGTATTTGAATGCAAGTCAGTCCAACTAAAAAATATTTCTGTGCGATTAACTGATTAAAAAGTCTAACTTCCAGTCTATTCAACATTAAACTCTTGCCACATTTCCTGTGGAGGTTACTGTCTGGGTCCCGTTGACTCCTTTGTCATATATGTTGTTTCTTGAGTAAACTACATCCCCAAATATTAACTATGATCTTCCTCCTAAGAAGACTGTCTGTGGCTTCATGGACATGAGTAAGAAAACCAGCTTGGGAACCTAGATACTGGGAAGGCTGAGGAGGCTGAATTGCCAAGAAATGTTTAATCATTTACCAATGATTTTTTTTTCAAAACTTTCTGTATGAAGAAAAGTCTCCGGATTTTTTGTTCTGATTTGGGATAAAATGTATGTTGAAATACTGGATTTTTTCACAGAACACACATTCTAATTTTTGCTCAGCTCTTCGATCTTTTAGCTAATAAGCATATCACTAAATGATTTGCCTATGGCCTTTGTACATGCCACATTTTTTGCCCTTTCTTGCACTGCAACTATGTGACTGCTTGCACAGGTGGGATTTCCAGATGCATTAAAAGTCTTTCTGGTGCATTAAAACAAAACTACTTGGATATAGTTTAGTTTTGCTCACCGGGAATAAGGCATCAGGCCCATGGACTCATTGCATTCAAACAGAAAGGCACTCACAAATTTTTAATGAGCTTCTTTGTCCACCAGATGGCTCTGTGGCTTTTTTGTAGTTCACTCCTTCCTCTACCAGATTTCACTTGGATTAGCAGATTGGAGACAAAGAAGACACCTGCAATTTGCTAGTATTTCTGTGTAATGTTTCTTTTTGGCCACCAGGAGAGCATCTTAGCCCAACATGAATCAATCTTCTGTTCACCTACCTGCCATAGACACTGTGTCTTCGCATCCCCCGCCTTCCCTCGTCCCAAACCTGTAATCATATCTAAATGGATAGAGCCTTTTGCTCCTATAAACTCTATAGCAATGCAGCAGGATTCTCACACAATACAATTGCAAGTTCAGGACTTATCTACTAGTTTAGTTCCTACTGGCTAACCCAGAAAAGATGAGAAATAGAGCAGTTGTACTTAACTTAATTCATTCTGTATGAAAAGAGCTGCTTCTAACAGTCAAACAAATGTTTGCAAATATATTTCTATTAGAAGCTAGAAGCATTCAAATCCCCAAGCTGACCTGCAGTTTTTGACCATAATTACTGGTTCTGCCAGTTTTTTGCATCTCGGGGGAATATGCAAAACAATGGTCCTTTAAAGGGCTTGCGCCACAGGACATGAGGTTCCAGCCTGGAACTGAGGACATGAGGTTTCACACTTTTCCATCCCTTTCCCACCCGCTCCTATCTCTACTCATTGTCTTCCAAGCTTCCACCTAGTTACATTTTTTACAGGTTCTTTTCTATCAAAACAGTAGCAGTCTTGAAGGTTGCTTGTGTCTGAAAGCTTGCAAAGAACATTTTTCCAACTATTTAATTGGTTTAATGAAAGATATCACATAGTTTTATAGTTCCATAGTAGCTAGGGTCAGGAGGGAACTGAATAGATCATCTAGCCTGACCCCCTGCCGGAGGCAGGAATGAATGCTGGGTTCACAAGACCCCAGACAGGTGATTGTCCAACCTCCTCTTGAATTTGTCCAAGGTAGGGGCAAGGAGCACTTCCCTGGGAAGTTGGTTCCAGATTTGGCCACCCTAACCGTAATATATTGCCTTCTGATCTCTAACCTAAACCTATTCTCTGTCAGCTTATGACCATTGTTCCTCGTCACCCCAGGTGGTGCTGTGGAGAAAAGGGCTCTACCTGTTTGCTGATGATCTCCCCTGATGAGCTTGTAGGCAGCCACTAGGTCTCCCCTCAGCCTCCTCTTGCTGAGGCTGAACAGGTTCAGGTCCCTCAGTCTCTCCTCATAGGGACTGTCCTGCTGCCCTGTCACCAAGCGAGTGCCCCTCCTCGGAACCCTCTCCAGGCTGGCCACATCCCTTTTGAAGTGCAGCACCCAGTACTGGACACAGTACTCCAATATCTCATAAAGGGGGAGTATCACCTCTCTGGACCGGCTTGAGAGGCACTTTTGGATGCATGACAAGGTACGGCTGGCCTTGCTGGCTGTGGTCTGGCATCGGTGGCTCTTGTTCATCTTGGAATCAATAATGACTCCGAGATCCCTTTCTGCCTCTGTGCTTTCAAGAAGGGAACTCCCCAGCCCTATGTATGCTGTGGATTCCTTCTCCCGAGGTGCAGCACCCTGCATTTGTCTACGTTGAACCCCATCCTATTCTCATCAGCCCAATTTTGTAGTCTGTCTAAATCTAGTTGCAGCCTCTCTCTCCCTTCAAGTGTGTCCACCTTGCCCCACATCTTAGTGTCATCAGCAAACTTGGATAGCATGCTTTCCACCCCCTCGTCCAAGTCACCTCACCAGGTCATCCCGCATGGCCAGGAACAGGTCCAGCAACGTGTTACCCCTAGTGGGGCTGTGCACTTCCCGGATAAGGTGAAGGTCCTGTAGTAGAGCCAGGAACCTACATGAGTGTTCACCTACCCAAAGAACCTTGCCTGCCTTTGTCTTTGCCACAAAATTCCTTGTGCTTGCTCCTAAGTTGCTGAGCACTCATGCACTAAGTCTGTTATGATAAAAGTTATAATCTAGAGCTGTTCCCTGTGTGTGCAAGGGTGTGGGCTGTGTGGACAGCAGGGCTGAGAGGTGGAGGGCTTTGGGTCAGGAGTGAGGGGCACCAGCAGGGCTGGGGAGTGGGAGGACTGTGGATTAGGAATAAGAAACAGAGGCACGGCATGGGCATATCAGTGACTCCCACCCCACCCCACCCCCAAATAATTATATACTCTTTCCCCTTCTCCTCCTCCCCACCCCCTCTTTTTTGATACTGGAAAAATGATAACCCTATTACAGGCTCTTGCACATGCTAATCAGAAGTGACTTCAAAGTAATATACCAAGGACCTTTCCTGTGATTTTTCCTTCCCTTTGATATTTCTATATTGCAGATTGTATTGTAGTGCAAAAATAGTCAAATTCGTATGAGCTAACCTGGGTACTGGGAGCACTCGAGCTGAGCAGCGTGGAACTCAGGGAGGGCTCAGTTACCTCACTGAAAAAGAAAATACATTCCAGGACCTGAACTATTTCAGTTAGGGAGAGAGGTGTTTAGTCACATTAGTCGGAAGCTTAGGCAGAAGGCAGGGCAGTGTGACATCTTCTAGACTAACTCATTCAGAGAGGTATGTGCTTTTGTATGTTACATCCTACTTCATCATATACATGAATAGCATTTCATGAAAGCCCACACTTCTCAGACTTAGTCTGCAAGGTGACACACTGCCCTGCTTACCTCATTTACAGCTAGCCTGTGCATCTCTCTACTACATTGTGGTTAGCAGTGTAGACATACATTGCTACTTGCATCGCTGTTTAATTTGAGATATACTTTTTTGAATTAAGAAGAATGACGCCTGTGCCTGTGCACCGTAGAGCCACAGAACTGATTCTGTAACAGGTATTTATAAGAGGCCTGATCTGTGAAGATGCTGAGACCCTTCAACTTTTACTGATTTCCACATAACTTGACACTGCTCCACACCTTTTGGGATCAGCCCCTACAGCCTGTGAGTTGCATCCAGTTCCACTAAATATGCTCCAATATTACTTTTAGCTACATCACTCTTCTAAAATGAGTGAATGTCTTGCATATTTCAGTAGCTGTACTGTTTATATTATGACCAATGATGTTGATACTGTGGCAAGTCATTACCAGCAATGTAAAAAACAAAGTTTATGTTATCATCAGTTATTTATTAGTAGCAATATTTTTCAGTTATAAGAATTAGGTTTACAACTTGCAGTAAACCTAATGGTAATATTAGCAATGAATCATTCAGGTTACCATATTTCCAGCATCAAAAAAGAAGACACCTGGGGGAGGGGGGGAGCAGGGAGAAGTGCATATGACTGGGGGGGTGGGCAGTGATATACCCGTACCTTGCCCTTCACTCCTAAGCCCCTGCTCTCCCAGCCTTTTTAGTACCCCTCACTGCTGACCTGCACCCCTGCCTTGCCCCCAAGCCCTGCCAGTGCCCCTCTCCAGATCCGCAGCCCCTTCCCCCCCCCGAGCGCTGTTGGTGTCATGTATTCTGGACCTGCAGCCTTTGCCCCCCGCCCCTCCCACCCTGCCGATGCCCCTCACTCCCAACCTGCAGCCCCTGCCCCCACACAGCCCTGCTGCCCAAGCACCTCCTGCATTGCACCTGCGCTTTCTCTCTCCCTCTCTCTCTGGCTTGCTGACAGCCAGTCACCTTGTCCACTACTCCCAGGCCGAAGCAGCCAGCCCTGGAACACAAAGGAACAGCAGAAGACCTGGACACTTTGCTCGTATTTTAAAAACCTGCCCAGACACAGCACAGGGGGCCCAAAGAGAGGACATGTCTGGAAAAACCCACACGTATGGTAATCCTAAGGTGTATAGGTAGAAAGGGTACAGTTTGAATGAAAGGCAGATCTGATAGCATGCCACCTATTACTAAAGGCTGCCAGACATTTCCCATGGTAAGGAATATAGTTGCTAATAATCACTAAACTTTAACAAATCAGAGTAATGTCTAATGTGTTGCATATCTTCCTCTGATCTGTGGTTTTGGAAGAATTCAGCCAAAAGAGCTTGGCTGTTTTTGGGAAGAAAGGTAGGGACAAACAAACTGTGTTTCAATGTTAAAAAAACAATCCCCTCACCCCCTGTGACCTACAGGCATGAGGCTGGACTTTCCCCATCTTGACTCTAAAACTGAGAGCAGGAAACTTGTCTTTTTTGAGCTCTCACTGACATATCCCCTGTCCTTCTGGCACTGAGATAATGAAGCCATATAATTCAATACAGAGGGCCAAGGTGCACTGTGGGCTTGGAGTGGGCAGTATATTGGTAAAGGAGTATGGGGCTGAATTAGAAGCAGAAGCTGGCAGGGAAGGAAACCAACTGAGGGGGCAAGGAGAGAAGGAGAGCAGACAGCCATAACCTGGGACCCCATAGCCTGGCTTGCTGGGGCCACATGCCTGCTAGGGCCGAGAACCAGCAGACTTGCTTCACGTGTGAGACAGGGAAGCCTGAGAGCCCAGGTGTGGTGGCACACATGTTGTTCTAGGCGTGTTCCCTTTCCTTCTCCAAGCAGTATAAAAGCCTACACAGCCTTTAAGTTTCACAAGTAAGTTGATACAAACTGTCCCATGCCCCACCTGTAATTTGCCTTGATCAAAACCTGGCTTTGCCCCCTCCCCCAGTGCTGCCCAGGGGGCGAGGCAGCTGGCCAAAGGAGCCTGCTGAAGGAAGAATACGGTCGTTAGCAGCAAATTAACCTAAACAGGGGCGGGGTAGATACTGGGAGAATCAGTAATTTTAATAAAAACTGCAGGTCGGCTGGGGATGGGGCAGGAAACCCTGCACACACTGGAAAATAAATTAATTTAATATAATGCCTCTCATTTTGGACCTACCCTGTTTGGACCTGGGGAGTCCTGTGAGTGGCAGGGGACCATTTGCATTGAAGGGCAAACGAAAGCACTCCAAGACGCACACCTTAGGTGACCAAGCAGTTATTCATTCTTTGATGGAACCAAGTGTGAATTATGGGGTGATGGCGCCACTGTCAGTAAGCACAGTCTTTGGATAGTTGCAAGCAGCAAGGCACAGGGCAGGGCATCCATGCCAGGCTATACTGGAGGGTGCGGGGGAGATGACCATGCAGGCAACTGTAGCTTGGTGTGGGACAGCTGCGGCTTGCTGGGGCAGGGTGGGTGTGGGTGTTCTGGGAGTGAGGGGATTACTGGTTTGCTGGCACCCCCTGCTGTACCTGAGTAGCAAAGAGATCAGCAGGATGGACTATTATATGGCTCTCCCTAATGGAATTTCCAGGGAATTGTACACTAGGCTTAATTCATTTGAAAGCCCTGTATGTGCAAAAACTGATGCAGTGCTCGAAAAAAACAAGTTCAAATGTTATAAACCCATTTAATTTAATTAGGACTAAACCCATAGCACGTACAGGTGCCCTATGGTACTATTCAGGTTATGTTCACAAACATTCATATAAGTGACAGAGAGAGGCACCTCAAACCGAGTGACAATTACTTATGAGTTTAAAAAGTAGGTTGCTTATAAGACTTTGAAAATCTGCGTTATACCATTGTGATTGCTCTTTGTTATTTTTAAATTTGGTTGCTCTGAATAAGACAGAGCCCTTTCAGATTGATTACTGAACATCAAGATTGTTCCCTTTTCCATGGGTCGCCAAAGGATTGAGTTTGTCAATAGGTGGATGGAATAAAAAAATTATGGGCAAGAAAAATAGCCAAAGAGTACTGGACATTTCAGCATTTGTACTGATCTAAAAGTCTCAGGACTTCAGGAGCACTCTCAGCCACCTTTTGCTCATTTTCAGTAGTTAAGAAATTAAGACAGGGGTGAAGCTTAAAATTTAATTATCTATTTCTTTAATACCCTCCAGTGAATTGTCATGGCAATCACCCTCCTTATTCTTTTTTTCATCATGGACTAACACTTTACACACGCTTCTATTGTTTTGACGCCTATTTCGTTTTTGTCCTGGTGTCCTTTTCCGAAGAGATGTTGGGGTTTGTCCCTGTAAAGCAAGCAAAACAGTTAGGCAACATTGATGATAGTGGGTTTTTTTTTGGACAGGGCTTTCAAAATCAAGTAACTTGCATGATAAACTGTCAAGGAGTATAAACACGACTGATTAAGGAACACACTAAGAAGGCTGATGCTGCTTTCAAGATGTGACAGTTGTATAATTACATGAAGGATACTGTCGGCCTCACTGGAACGCTGATTAATACGTATGCTGCATGCACAAAGGCTTTGCTAAATGGTTGGCCAGAGTAGATCTGATCAGCAAACCTGAGTGACGCATGAACTCCTTGCATAACCAAAACTTGGAATGTGGCCCAGATGTTCACTCCTGTCGGGAGATGGGAGTGGGAAAGATTGCTGGACATGGTGTAGGATAGACCAGAACCAGGATGAAGAAGCTGGAGTGGGAACACCCAGTTCAGGAGGGGGAACAAACCTATGGTACAAGAAAGCTCAAGATATTGAAGATATTGATGGAGTGTAGTACATAATTTGTTTTGATCACTGTATAAAAGGAGTATTAGAAATTATAGGAACTTTGTTTTGCGCTTGGGAAGTCTACATGAAGTTGTGCCAATATCTTGTGATGGACAAACGTGTTAACATGTTGCGTGTCAGGTCACAAGTGTGTTGGGTCCTTGCCTTGTAGACAATAAAACTTGCTGAGCTTTTGCCAGCAAACTGGGACTGTGGTCATTCTTTCAGACAGGATTGCAGTTGGGATCTCTTGGCTGCGATCTTTTGCTGGCCTTGCAGTCCCTGAGATTTCAGAGCTGAAGAAAGATCAATTACATCTGACAAAGAGAGCATCAAAAACAAATGCCAGTACACATTTTATAGTAATTCAGAGTGTTGTAGTTCTGGTGGTCCCAGACATATGAGAGAAGCAAAGTCTGTGGTAATACTTTTTATGAGACTACTTGTATAGTTGGAGAAAAAGTTAGGCAAGCTAACTTTGCTTCTTTCCTAGACCTGTGGAAAGGCACTTTGTGCACAAAGCCTTTTTTCTCAAAACTATACAGTGGGTCCAATAAAAAATATCACCAAAAGAAAAAGTGCCTTGTTTCTCACACTAGTCACATTATCCTCTTTCCTATCTATGTAACCAAGAGAGCAGAACAATCATTTTCGAGAAAGCAACTGTGGGCTCATCATGATATGCCACTAAGGCAATGTGATAAACTCTGGCACAGTTTGCACTTGAGTCTATGACAGTGCCTTAGTGGCACATGTAGATGCTCATTCTGCTGTAGTCCAGGGCGTACATGAAGCTACTACAGCAGTCTGAGCTGGAGTGAAGCAGCCCAGCCGGGCAGGTGGTCAAGGGGGTCAGGCAGAGGCTCCAGGAGTCCAGAGGGGCTAGCTGGGGCACAGGAATACCCCAGTATGCAGAGCCATGTGGCTAGGGTCAGTAGGCAGGGGTCTGGTTGCCTGCTGCCTGCTGACTGGGCTGAACAGGCACAGTGTACACTCAGGTCCACAATGTACACCCAGAACCCACTTGGGCTTACACACAGTTCTTTTTGATGTCATAATAAATTTTTCTCGACAGTACTATCTTATAGATGCAAAGATTAGTTTGCTGCAGTCTAATAGTATTGCATATGTAGACTGCAACACTTTACACTGCAACAAATTAGTCTACTATGCAGTTAACTACACATGCAGGTGCACCTGGTAATGCTAATTTTTAGTCTCATATGTATACTCAACTCCTCCTTTTCTAATCTCTGGTTTCCCCCCACTTGCATCTGTTTTTAGGAAAAGAAAGCCTTTTCAGGCTCAGCCTGTGCTTACTCTGCAATCCGAACTATGACAGTGGTAAATGTCAACACCCTCGCAATGCGCCTTACCTCACTCAGGAAGCTGTGGTAACAATGACAGAGCACAGGCTAGCTGCTAAGGACCCAGGCTCATGGATGGGTTTTTACACCCTCAGTTGCAGTTTATGTGCTTCAGGTTCAATACTATGGATATCCAAGGGGCTTGGTTTTGCTGATGTTTTCAAGAAGGGGAGGACCATTTTCAAGACGGGGAGAAAGGAGGACCCGGGCAACTATAGGCCAGTCAGTCTCACCTCCACCCTTGCCAAGATCTTTGAAAAAATTATCAAGGCTCACATTTGTGAGAGCCAAGCAGGCTTAATTATGCTGAAGAGATACCAGCACGGGTTCGTAGCAGGTAGATCATTGCTGACTAATCCTGCCTCTTTTTATGACCAGGTCACGAAACACCTGGACACAGGAGTAGAGGTTGATGTCGTATACTTAGACTTCAGGAAGGCCTCCAATATGATATCCCACCCCATACTGGTGAACAAATTAAGAGGCTGTGACTTGGATGACTACACAGTCCAGTGGCTAGAGGGTCACACCCAGAGAATCATGGTGGATGGGTCAATTTTGACCTGGAAGGGTGTGGGCAGTGGGGTCCCACAGGGTTTGGTCCTAGGACCGATACTCTTCAATGTCTTCATTAGCAACTTGGATGAGGGAGTGGAGTGTACTCTGTCCAAGTTTGCGGATGACACAAAACTGTGGGGAGAAGTGGACATGCCAGAGGGCATGGAACAACTGCAAACAGACCTGGATAGATTGGAGAAGTGGGCAGAAAACAACAGAATGCAATTCAACAGGGAGAAATGTAAAGTGCTGCACCTAGGAAGGAAAAATGTCCAGCATACCTACTGCCTAGGGAATGACCTCCTTGGTGGTACGGAAGCGGAAAGGGATCTTGGAGTCCTAGTGGACTCCAAGATGAACATGAGTCGTCAGTGTGACGAAGCCATCAGAAAAGCTAATGGCACTTTACCATGCATCAGCAGATGCATGACAAAAAGATCCAAAGAGGTGATACTTCCCCTCTATCGGGCACTGGTCAGACCACAGTTAGAGTACTGTGTGCAATTCTGGGCACTGCACTGCAAGGGGGATGCAGATAACCTGGAGAGGGTGCAGAGCAGGTGCACTCGTATGGTTAAGGGCTTGCAGGCCAAGCCTTACGAGGAGAGACTAGAGAACCTGGACCTTTTCAGCCTCCACAAGAGAAGGTTGAGAGGTGACCTTGTGGCTGCCTATAAGTTCATCACAGGGGCACAAAAGGGAATTGGTGACACTTTACTCACCAAGGTGCCCCCAGGGGTTACAAGAAATAATGGCCATAAGCTAGCAGAGAGCAGATTTAGATTGGACATTAGGAAGAACTTCTTCACAGTTAGAGTGGCCAAGGTCTGAAACAGGCTCCCAAGGGAGGTGGTGTTCTCCCCTACCCTGGGGGTCTTCAAGAGGAGGTTGGATATGCATCTAGCTGGGATCATCTAAACCCAGCACTCTTTCCTGCCTATGCAGGGGGTCGGACTCGATGATCTATTGTGGTCCCTTCCAACCCTAACATCTATGACTCTATTATGTTAGCTGAAATCATATGTCTAACAGTAATACATACATAGCGTATTCATTAGTTCCATCAGGACACAACAGACAACCAGTTTCCTGGATCTTGAAAAAGAAGCCAATGGGCACCACTGAACCAGGTGATATCAGAGG
Organism: Caiman crocodilus; assembly: GCA_030014935.1. Classification (NCBI taxonomy): domain Eukaryota; kingdom Metazoa; phylum Chordata; order Crocodylia; family Alligatoridae; genus Caiman; species Caiman crocodilus. The sequence continues at coordinate 11,042 of JAGPOW010203843.1, forward strand.
TAGTTTCCTTTATGTGCTCTGCTAGTCATTTGCTGTGAAATCTGGGACAAGTCACTCACATTTCCACATTTTACAACTAGGATAACAACTTTCCATTTTGGCAGCATCAGGTGTGTTACCTACACAAGGGCTTTCCATAATCAAAGGGGTCTCTGTCAGCCCTGAGCCAACGCTCTGATGCAGGGCAGGCGAGGGTTGGGAAGAACTATAATGAAGGGTTGGGAAGAACTGCAATGATAATGACTTGGGACAATTGGTGGGGGTATTCCCCCCCCACCAATCAGAAGAACATAGGAAAGAGCTTGACTTAAGGGCGAGGTGAAGAAAAGGACCTGAGGGGAAACTAACTAACAGGCTTTCCCATTGGTCCATTTCCAATCTGGGGGTGATGCCTCCATGAATAAAAGCCCATATGCCCAGGACATGGGTGGCTTCAACAAGGGACAATGAAGAAGGGCTGCAAAAGAGCTGTCCAGTGGGGCGGAACAGCTGCCCTACAAGTATCCTGAAGAAGCATACACCGAGAGGAAGTAGGAGCATCAGTGCGCAGATGGGCGCAGAGAGAGTCCAGGGAATGGACGTGACCTTGGTGGCTGCATGAGGCAGCGCAGGTCCCCAACTCTGCACAAGGCAGGAGTGCTCGGTGCATGGAGTGGTGCACAAGGGTGGAGAGCTGGAGGAATCACCGTGGCTGCACAAGGCAGGCACCCTTTCGGTGCACAGTGCAGTGCACAGGGCTGAGAGAGGGCTGACAGGCCCAGTGGGTTCATAATGCAGCTTGGGCCTTTGTGCAGCAAGCAGTAACTGGATGGGTCAACCACCCCAGAGAGGGAGGACACCCACATCCAACCCACAGATAGAGACAAGGCTAACCCTCCAAAGATGCTTGGAGTCATGAGTTACCCAGGAAAGGGATTACCACAGGGTAGACGTGGCCCTCCCCACTTTGGGTGATCAAAGGGAAGCCCTAACAGGGAGGGGAACCATTTGTCCTTAGGTGTAGAGAGAAATCAAGGGCCCCTGTTTGTTAAAGGGTGGTTTCATGGTTACAAGGCCTCTACTAGTTGTGTGACCTAAGAGAGGGGGATGATGTTCCTTTAAGGTAATGGGTTCCTTTCCCAGGTACCATTTCCTCTTTGGGCACAGCCTCTGTGCCATTGTTGTGTCCTGGTTCCTGGTGTTGTTGGGAATTTTGGTGTAAACTTCCATCCTTATTATTGTATTATGAGAGGATTGTAAGCTTCTCTATTTAGCCTGCTAGTAGGGTCTGCTAGCTCAGCCCTGACTCTATACCTGGGTTCATTGTATTGGTTATCTTTATGCATTTGTCTCTCATTTGCTATACTCTCACCGTGTATGTTCAGTTATTGTCCCATCACTGCCAGACTTTCCTTTGTTGATTTGCTGTCTAACCTGTGTTTTATCATTGACTGTTCCCTCGTCTGCTGCCTGGAGGGCCCTATTAAAGGCAGGGGCCACATACTAACTGGAAGGCCACAGAGGATCAAGGCCTGTGCCTGAGTTCAGGGTTAATACGAGTTACTGTCTTTGTAAACCTATATTTGTAACTAACACGCACGTGTGTGTATTTTATATATAAATATATCAAATATGTATATAAGTATATAATATAGTACAATTAAACCTGTAAATAGTTAAGTATCACTGGGTGTCCCTGGTATCTGCTCTGCTCTGCAGGGAAAGTGGGTGAGCTGGTCTGCAGCTAAGCAGTCTCTCTCCCACAGCGTACATGCACCCGCTGATATCCCTTCAGTTGAAAGAGGGTGTACCAGCTGCATACCACCAGGGTTACATGAAAAAGAAGCCATTGAACTAGGAGATACCAGACTTTATTTCCTTTACCTGCTCTGCTACTCATTTTCTCTGAAACCTGGGACAAGTCACTCATGTTTCCATATTTTAAAACTAGGATAACAACTTTCCACACTGGCAGTATCACATGTGCTACCTAGACAAGGGCTCTCCAAGTCTCTGTAATGAAAGGGTTCCCTATTAGCCCTGAGCCAAGGCCCTGAAGTAGGGCAGAGAGGGTTGGGAAGAAAGAGAGCTGACTGTCTTACTTCTGTTCTCCAGTTCCCAGCTCAGATCCGTCCTATATCTCACAATAAGAGCCGTGTGAAAAATGGCTTAAAACCACCGGCTCCCTATTGCTGTGCCATATATTGGGATATGGTAACAAAGAATCAGATTCCATGCCTCTTGTCCCTTCCCCTCCCCATCTTTGCTTCTTCCTCCTCCACGTTTTACTGAAAAGAAATAGTTACAGTGATCTGAGATAAGTACAGGAAGCTCAAGATATTTAGGATATCGGTGGAGTGTGATGCATCATTTGTTTTGATCGCTGTATAAAAGGAGTATTAGAAATTACAGCAACTTTGTTTTGGCCTGGAGGAGTCTACAAAAGTTGTGCCAATACCCAGGGAAGTGTGATGAGAGCTCACTGTCTTCCTTCTGTTCTCCATTTCCAAGGTGAGATCCCTTGTATCTCAAAATAAGAGTGGTGTAAAGATGGCTTAAAACCACCTTCTCCCTGCTCTTTATTGCTATCCAATTTACTGGGATATGGTAACTGAGAATCAGGTTCCATGCCTGTTGCCCCTTCCTCTCCTCATCTCTCCTTCTTTCTCCTCCACATTTTATTGAAAAGAAATAGTTACAGGGATATGAGAGAGACTCATATGTCTTAAGTGTCTGGAGCTGAAGTTCAAGCAGCCTGTCTAATGGCTACTGCTACAGCAGGCTGCAGGACTCAGGGAAAGGGACACTGGTCCAGTAATCAAACACTGTGATTTTGCCTGCCAACGTCTCACTGGACAATATTGTCCAAAGACAGCAACTTCCCCAGGCCTAAGGTGCCCTAACTGGTGATAAATGTTTTTCCACCTCTTGTACTCAGGGAACAGTCAGTGCAGAGCACTGGGTACTTGCTGCCTATGGAAGGTTTGGGGTCTCTACATCATAAGAGAGGTTAAAGTATGAAGCAAATGTAGGTATATTTTGATTTTGGTCTTCATCATCACTTTAAAATGGACCAAAACAAGCTTGAACTTTATTTTCCTAATATCTTTTTTGTTCCAAAACCTTATTACTATACTCACAAAGACCATGACAAGTCCTTTGTTGACCTGATGTTACAAGAAGATGTAACCTAAAGTTACAGGTTCTTGCAAAATCACCGCAGGGGATTACCAGCCTCCATGGAATTTTTATTTTTTTAATTTGGTTTCAATCTACAGTCCCCGTGGGTGGCTCTGGAGGCACAGCACTCACTTTTTTAGGGTATGTGGCCCCAGGGGAGCACAAATATTTGGCCAGATTTGGGGCTGCAGATCAGGCTTGCAGAACTTCAAGTTCCAGTTCTCAGCTCCACAACAACAAGGTTGGGATCACTGGGTCTTCAGGCAGGACTTTGGAGCACCAAGCCTGGAAACCCTGTCTACCCTTGAACCAATGACTTCCCTCGAGCCACAGACCTTGAACCTTGTGAGTGCCCCACAGAAGGCGGGCAGGGTTCAGCTGATATCCTACGGCTGAGTTGCTGAACGTTCATTGAGCCCGAGGTGTTCCAGATGGAACTACTAACTCGTGTATAAGAAAAAGGTGTCTTTTGAAACAAAACCAAAAACCCAACCAAATAATTTACAACAGGCTCTAAGCACTTAATTTCACCCAGAGCGCACTAAAAACAATCATGTTTCCTTCATCTTTAAAGCCAGGTACAGACATTCAAAAAGCCTGAGGCAGAATTGGTCTAAACTATGGTTTTCTGTAAGTGGCATAGTTTAAATCAGTAGTGCATATAACACATTCACCCTTTGGTGAGGGCATGGGGGGGCACCATTTTTTCTCTTCTGTTCTTGGTATAGACTATTTTTGAAAGCAAAACTTCTGTTCTGTCACAGATATAGATTGATTTCCAAACACTTCCATTGGAAAAAGTGTAATTTCTCTAGCTGACCGAAATGTCTTCCTAGAGTTTTCCAGCAAAGACAGGAAACAAGGTCTTGATTTTCTCTTACATTAAATGCTATGAGATCAATGGACAACCCTCTAACCCCTTTCAGAAAAAAAGTAAAAAAGAACCTAGTACACCATACGCAAACAAGCTTTCATATGATAAAGGAGTGGTATTTTTTCTCACTCTACATCTTTTGAATATCCCAGCAGATAATGAAGTCAATTTACCAGTTGAAAGAAAGTTAATTTAAAATGTTTAAATTACTACTTTAATGAGGACTGGAATATTGCAGCTATCTCAGGCACCCACTGGCATATTCTTGCTCAGGTGTTTTCCTGTTGAAATTATTACCTCATTTTGATAGGAAACATCCTGGTTTTGTGGTGTCTGCAGGTTCTGGGAACTCTTGACCTTGTCTTCATTAAAAAATGCTTCCTTTGCAGGAGTGCTGGGCACACTGAAAACTTGGGACCTAGCATATTGAGATGAGACATTTATAAGTGACTGGAAGTATGCTACACATTTAACAAAACAAATTGAAGACGCATGTATCTGCCTCTTGTATCAAAGGAATTTAACATCTAGATAGAGACAATGAATACAGTAGGCTGATAACAATAGGGATAACAGAAGGGAATTAATCTCAGGACCCCTCTTTTGTTATCTAGTAACACTTCTAACAGAGCTGTTAATTTGGACTGCCACTCCCAGAAACCCCCAGGGGCTGGGGGCCAAGGATGAAGGAAAAAGGAAGCTTAAGGCTGGAGTAGGGGAAGAGAGAGCAGTGCGCACA
>JAGPOW010205014.1:0-15761 GCA_030014935.1 Caiman crocodilus
ATCGGCAACCTCTGCCGCGCCAACCGCATCGACGACGGCATCCGCGACATGTGGATCAGCTCGGGCGCCTCCGTGGCCCAGGTGTCCGACGAGCTCGTCCGCCTGCTGGAAGAGCGCGGCCGCTCCAACCCCACCAGCGCCGCGGCCATCGGCATGAGCTCCGCCGAGGCGCGCCGCTTCTCGATCCTGCGCGCCATCCAGGCCGTCGTCGACAACAACTGGTCGCGCGCCGGCTTCGAGTCCGAGGCGTCCCGCGCCGTGGCGGAGCGTCTGAACCGCACGCCCGACCCGCGCCGCTTCTTCGTGCCCTTCGAGGTGCAGCGGCGCGAGATGCCGGTGATGGGCCGTGACCTCACCGCCGCCGGCGTCACCACCGGCCGCGAGCTGGTGGCCACCGAGGTGATGAGCTTCATCGAGATGCTGCGCAACCGGTCGGTGGCCTACTCGATGGGGGCGCGCCGGCTGGCTGGCCTGGTGGGCAACGTCACGATCCCGCGCCAGACCGGGGGCGCGACCTTCCAGTGGCTGGGCACCGAGTCGACGCAGATCAACGAGAGCAACCAGGTGTTCTCGCAGATCAACCTGTCGCCCAAGAACGCCGGCGCCTACACCGAGATCAGCCGCCAGCTCATGCTGCAGAGCTCGCCCGACGCCGAGGCGCTGGTGCAGGCCGACCTGGCCAAGACGGCGGCGCTGGGTGTCGACGCGGCCGTGCTGGCGGCCGACGGCCAGGGCGGCAAGCCGCTGGGCATCATGAAGACGCCGGGCATCGGCTCGGTGGTGGGGGCCAACCTCGGCTACGCGGGGCTGCTGGAGTGCCAGACCGACATCGCCGTGGCGAACGTCGTGCCCGAGTCCGGCGGCTACGTCACGACGGCGCAGGTCGCGGCCAAGCTGATGACCCGCACCAAGTGGGATGGCACCGAGACGCCGCTGTGGGACGGCAACGTCTGGGACGGCCGTGTCAGCGGCTTCCGCGGCATGTCGTCCAACCAGATGCCGGCCGACGCCATGCTGTTCGGCGACTGGGCCCAGGCCGTGATCGCCGAGTGGGGTGTGCTGGAGATCGAGGTGAACCCCTACGCCAACTTCCAGGCCGGCATCGTCGGCGTCCGCGCCATGGTGTCGGTGGACGTGGCGCTGCGGCACGCGGCCGCGTTCTCGCTGGCCGAGTCGATCACCTGACGGAGGGGGCATGCTGACCATCGACAACGCCGCGGCCCTCGCCGGCCGCGCCTCCGTCGAGGAGACCAGGCCCATGCGCAAGGTCGTCCTCACGCGGGCCACCGTGCTCGCAGGCAAGCCCCGCAAGGCTGGCACCGCGCTCGATCTCCCCGCGGGCTTCGCGGCGGAGCTGATCAACGCCTGCAAGGCGACCGATGCGCCGCCGAAGCCGGTCGCCGCCGAACAGCCGCCGATCAAGCCGACCACGCCGCCGCCGGCGGCCAAGGTCTGAGCGTGTTCGCGGAGCCGCTGGACATCTTCATGCGCGACTTCGGCGTCGACGGCTTGCTCGCGGGCGCGCCGGTGCGTGTCATCTACGACGCGCCCGGCGTGCAGGCTGTCGGGGTGGCGTCCACCGAGCCCCAGGTGCAGATCCGCAGCGACCAAGTCCCTGATGCCTGGCACACCGTCGAGCTGGTGGTCCCGGCCGGGACGTTCCGGGTGCGCGAGCACATGCCCAACGGCACCGGCATGAGCCTGCTGCTGCTGGAGCGGATCTGATGGCCGCGTTCACCGACATGGTGACCCGCCTCCTGGGCGATCTCCGCGCCCGGATGGGGGCGCCCGACGCCGTCGTCGATATCAACCGCGGCACGCCGCTGCCAGCATCCGCCGTGCTTGGCGTCTGGGTGCGGATGCCGCGATCCAACGGCGTCGACGCCACGCTGGACGGATCCCTGCTGCAGTGGACCACCTCCATCGAGGTGATCTGCGCCGCCCGCACCTCGGCGGGTGTGACGGCCGAAGCGCGGATCACGTCCGCGATCGCAGACGTCTTCACGAGCATCGCGGCCGCCGCAGCGCCTGGCGAGTCTTGGTCGGCCAACGTCTCGATCGACTGGCAGTCCGACGCGCTGGAGACGTCCCTCAGCAACGCCACCGTCATGGTGCGCGTCGACCACTTCACCACCAAGCTGCTCGAGGCACCGCCCGAGCCTACCTGAGACCCCCACCATGTCCAGCCAATCCTTTTCCCCCACGCTCGCTCCGGGCACGCAGGTCAGCGTGGCGGCCGCGTATTCCGACGAGGTCGTCATCGAAGCCGCATCGAACGTCGCGGAGTGCGTGATTCGTCTGGCGGCCGAGATCGAGGGTCTTGAAGCGGGCAAGTTCCTGGAACTCGTCAGCGGCTGGCCTGGCCTGAACGCGCAGATCGCGCGCGTGAAGGCGGTCGCCCAACTGGACGTGACGCTCGAGGGCGTGGACACGCGGGACAAGGATCGCTACCCCGAAGGTGCCGGCGTCGGGTCTGCCAGGATGGTGACCGGCTGGCTGCCGGTGTCCATGCTGACGCGCGACTACCAGGTCAGCGGCGGCAAGCAGCGCTACGCGGACGCCTCGACGCTGGACGACATCCAGGACAAGGAGGTGCCTACCACGCGCGAGCCGATCAAGGTGTCGTTCCCGTTCTACGACGACGTGCGGCTGCCGTGGTACGCCCGCGTGAAGCATCTTTCCGACGAAGCCTCGCCGGCCGGCGTCCTGCTGGTGTTCACGAACCGCACCCGCCTGGTGGCGAACGCGCGCTGGTCCATGCAGGAGGTTCCCACCAACCAGGACAGCACGATGCGCAGCAGCATCGACCTCGCCTTCGTCGCGCGGCCGCGTCGCTACACCAACTGAGGGCCGTTGCGATGGATGTTCAGGAGCTTCAGCAGCGCGTGCTGGCCGCGCGCGAGCGCCGCATCAAGCTGGACGATGTCACCTACGTCGTCCGCCTTCCCACCAAGCACGAGACGCTGGTGGCCAGCTACCGGGCCGGCTTGAACGGCGGAGGCGACGACGTGGCGGCCGCCGTGGTGATGCAGCGCGCCCTCCTGGAGCGCGCGGTCGTCGGGTGGATGGGGCTGCGCACGCGGGACATCGTTGCGGGCCTCGATGACGATGCCGGCTCGGAGCCGCTGGGCTTCGACGCGGCGCTGGTCCCATACGTGCTCGATGAGCGGCCGCAGGATGAGCGGCGGCTCGCGGCGCGACTGGTGCAGGAGATCAACGAACGCACCAAGCTGACCGAGGCGGCGTCGGGAAACTGACGGCGCATGTCCAACGTGAGCTCGGGCGCCAGGACATGCGCAACCTCGAGGAGGCGGGGCTCGAGGGCCTACTCGCCGAGCCCGATCCGCTCCGGCCGGATTGCGTGCTCGCGCTTTCCTGCTGGGAGTTCTGCGGCGGCTGGGCTCCCGAGCGCCTGCCGATCTACGGGGCGCTGCATGACGTCCCCGACTGGGATCTCATGCTCCAACTCCTGGCGCAGCTGCGCAACCTGCTGAGGGGTCGCGCGTGAGCGAGCAATTCCACAAGGTCATCATCGCTGCGGAGGACCGCACCGCCGGCGCGCTGCTGGCCGTGACCGGCCACATGCGCGAGATGGGCGGGACAGCCAGCCGCCTGGCCCAGAGCGTTGGCATGCTCAACCCCGTGATGGCGAGCTTGGCGTCGGCCGGCGGGCTGGCCTTGTTCATCAAGGCCAACCTGGATGCCGTCGACGCCCTGAACGATGTGGCGGATGCAACCGGGGCCACCATCGAAAGCGTCAGCGGTCTGGAGCGGGTGGCGCGGCTGAACGGCGCCACGCTCGACGACGTCAACTCGATGCTGGTGAAGTTCAACGCCAGCCTGACGGCGGCGAAGAACCCCACGTCGGATCAGGCCGCGGTGTTCGCCCGGCTCAACCTGTCGGTGGAGGAGCTGCTTCGGCTCGACCCTGCGGAGGCCATGCAGCGAACCGCTGCGGCGCTGGCGACGTTCGCCAACGACGGCGACAAGGCTCGCGCGGTGGCCGAGCTGTTCGGCAAGAGCATCAAGGACGCGGGCCCCTTCCTGAAGGACCTGGCCGAGTCTGGCAAGCTGGTGGCCACGGTCACCCGGCAGCAGGCCGAGGAAGCGGAGCGTTACAACAAGATCCTCTTCGCGCTGCGCACGGAAACCGAGGACGTGGGTCGCGCGCTGGTGAACAACGTCGGCGGCGCCCTGGCCGAGCTGATCCGGCGCTACCGCGAGGCCCAGCGCGTGTTCGGCACCCCGCTCGGCGTGCTCAAGGCCGGCATCACCCAGCAGCTCAACGCCGAGTCCCCCCAGCAGGGGCTGGACGCCTACGCCAACAAGCTGCAGGCCCTGGACGCCAAGATCGGCAACATCCGCAGCGGCCGCAGCGGCCTTCCCCAAGGCTGGGCCGCTGAGCGGTTGTCGCAGCTCGAGGCCGACCGTGCGGAGGTCGCCAAGGTGGCCGACTACTACCGCAACCTGCTCAACGAGGGCGGCCCCGGCGGCGGCCGCGGCCAGGGCTATCAGGCTCCCGCGCCGTCCCTCACGCTTCCGCCCCGAAGCTCCGGTTCCGGGCGCGCGGCAGCGCGGGGACAGGCCGCTGCGCCGCGCCAGGAGGTGGACGACAACGCGAGGTCGCTGGCCCAATACGTTGAGCAACTGCGCCGCCAAGTTGCTGCGACCGAGGATCTCACCGAAGCCGAAAAGGCTCGTGACGTCCTGCGCTCCCTCGGCAAGCTCGGCGAGATGCCGCAGGTCCAGGAGCTCGTGCTGGGCCTCGCGCGCGAGGCCGACGCGGCCAAGCAAGCGGCAGCCGCGCAGCGCGAGCTCGCCGAGGCCCGGCAGCGAGTCGCGGATCTGGATGCGCAGATCGACCGCTACAGCGGCCGCGCCGGCGACGCCGCCAAGCGCGAATCGACGGCCCGGCTCGAAGAACGGCTCGGCGCCGGGGAGGTGTTCACCCCGGAGGAGCTTGACCGCATCGTCAAGGGCATCGCCGGCATCGGCACCCAGGCCGAGGCTTCCTTCGGGCAGGCCGACCAGAGCCTTGAGCAGTTCCGGCAGTCGATGCAGGAGACGTTCGGCGACACCCTGCAGGCCGCGCTGAAGGGCGACTTCGATTCCATCGAACGCATGTGGTTGGACATGCTGGTGCGCATGGCCGCGCAGGCCCTGGCCGCGGATCTGACGCGCGCCGTCTTCCCCACCCTGTCCGGCGGCGCGAGCATCTTCGGCTCGCTGCTCGGCGCTGTCACCGGAGGCCTGGCCGGCGGCTCGCCGGCGGCCGCCGCCCCGGCCGCTCCCACCGTCGTGCAGCACGTCACCGTGCAGTCAGGCGTCGGCGTGAACCAGTTGATGGAGGCGATGCGCGTGTCCGAGGTCAGCGCTGTCTCCGCGATCACGCGGCGCCAGGAGAGGGTCTACGGATGAAGGTGCTGGCTTGGCCTGCGGGCCCCATCTTCCGGCCGACGAACGCGCGCTTGCAGTACGTGCATACAGCGCAGCGTGTCAATGAGAGCCCGCTGTCGGGCGCCGTGCAGACACGCGCTACGCCCGGCGCGCGATGGGCCTGGGAACTGGACTTTCCCGCCCAGATGAGGCGTGACCGGGAGCGGCTGGAGGCATTCCTGCTGAGCCTGGACGGCCGGGTCAACCGGGTGCTGATGTTCGACTTCTTCCGAGCCCGGCCGCGCGGTACGTGCGCGGTCCAGGGCGTGACGATCGACTCGCCTGCGGCGCCCCACGCGGAGGTGGTCTCGCTCGCCGGCTGCGGCGCCGGCGCGAGCCTTGCTGCTGGCGACTGGATCGGCCTGCAGACGGGCCAGCTCGTGATGAGCGTGGGGCCCGCGACCGCCGATGCGGCCGGGCGCCTCACCGCCACCGTGTTCCCGATGCTGCGCCGGGCGGTGCCGGCGGGCGCCGCGGTCACGTTGCTGCAGCCGACCGCACGCTACATGCGCACCGAATCGGCGTTGACGCTGCCGCGCACGCGCGGCGAGTCCGACCCGGGTTTCACCGTCGGCTTCGTGGAGGCCTTCCCGTGACGGCCAGCGCGGAATTCCTCGCCGCCGCGGCGCAGCCCAACGTCCAGGACTTCGTGTTGGTGCGCATGAGCCTGGATTCTGGCCCGTTGTGCATGACCAGCTGCGGGTACGACGTGGACTGGCTGGGCGAGACCTACCGGTCGTTGGCGGGCATCGCGACCATGGAGCCGATTCGCGAATCTGGCCAGGAGGCGACTGGCATCGCCTTCACCATGCCAGCCGTCAACGACAGCGCCGTGGCCGCCATCCTTAACGAGCCGTTGCAGGGCCGGAAGGTCGAGGTGATGCTGGCCATCGTTTCCGACGGCCGGCTGCTTGTGCACCCGAACGCTTGGGTTGGATTCCTGGACGTGCCATCGCTCGAACTGGGCGCGAGGAACATCGCGCGGGTGACCGCCGAGCACGCCATGGTCCGCTGGCAGGTCCCCGCCGGCAAGCTGTTCAGCGACGAAGACCAGCAGGCCGACCACCCTGGCGACCGGTTCTTCGAGTACGCGGCCGAGCTGGCGGACAAGGTGATTCACTGGCCGCGCAAGGAGTTCTTCCAGCGATGACCCGGCCACCGGACTGGCCGGCGCTGTTGGCCGGCTACCTGCAGGACGCCGCGCTCCGGCCATTCGCCTGGGGCAGGCACGACTGCGCAACGTTCGCGGCTGGCTGGGCGCGCCTGATGGGCGAGGAGATCGCGCTGCCGCCGGAATGGTGGAGCGCTGCCCAGGCGGGGCGCGTGCTGCGCGCGAGCGGAGGCTTGGCGGGTGTTGCGTCACGCCACCTGCCTCGCATTCCCCCGCCGCAGGCGTGGCGCGGGGACATCGCACTCGTCCGCCCCCACGGCAGCACCCGAGCCTGGTTGGCCGTGCTCGACGCAAGCGGCTGGAGGGCTCCGGGCGCGCGCGGCCTGGCGTGGGGACCGCGCGCGGACGTGCGCGCGGCCTGGGGGGTCGGACGTGGCTGAGGCCGTCACCGCTGCGGTGGCGTGGCTCGGCGCCGAGATCGGTGGCACCGTGGGTGCCCACATGATCATGTACGCCACCGAGATCGCGTACACCGCAGCCGCAGTCGCAACCCTGTCGACCGGTGAATCGCAGCGGCGCCGGGCAGCGCGGCGTGCTCGCGATCTCGCGAACGCATCGCAGCGCGACCGGGAAGTGATGATCCGCAGCGCGATCGCGCCACGGCGTTGCATCTATGGCACCGATCGGGTCAGCGGCCCGCTTGTTTTCGCCGAAACGTCCGGCGACGCTGGCGAGATCCTGCACCTTGTGATCGCTCTTGCTGGGCATCGATGCGGCGGTATGCGCAGCGTGTGGTTCGGGGATGTTGAACTCCCCCAGCCCGACGCCGACGGCTACATCCGCTCTGGGCCGTTCGTGGAGTGGACTGCGGCTGAAGAGTCCCTCGCGCTCCACTCTGATGCTTCGGGCCGTGTGACCCTGCCCTCGCCGCAATCGTTGGGCGGGACGACGCTGGGGGTGACGGCCATTCTGCAGGGCGCCGTCGTCTTGCCCGAAAGCGGCGCCCCCGACGCTGTCTCGGGCTGGACGCAGGGCAACGATTCAATCACCGGCCTGGCGCCCGATACGGACTACCTGGTCTACCTGACGGTCAACTCCGGCAGGCCGATGGTGCGGGTGCGATTCTGGGACGGGCGAGACGATGGCATGCCGTTCCCCGAACTCGCGGCAGCGTGCCCGGATCGGTGGAACCCGTCGCGGCACCTCGGCCGGGGCGTGTCAGCGCTCTACGTCGAGTTGCGCTACGTTCACGATGTGCTCGCTCAGATCGGCCTGCCGGCCATCAGCGCGGTGGTCGATGGCAAGCCGGTCTGGGATCCCCGCACACGAACGCACGTCAGCTCGAACAACAGCGCACTGGTCACGGCCGACTGGCTGCGCGACTCCGTGTATGGCATGGGCGCCGCAGGGCTTGAGGTGCCGGACGATGAGCTCGCCGGCGAGGCGAACATCTGCGATGAGCCGGTCTCTGTCGGTGACGGCCAGACTCAGCGCCGCTACACCTTCGACGGGTCGTTCACGACCGACCAGGCCCCCGCCGACGTGCTGCAGGCGCTCTTGGGAAGCATGTCGGGTGACGCGGTATGGACGGGGGGGCGCTGGAAGATCCGCGCGGGCGCCCACCGCGCGCCCGTGCACACCATCACCGAGGACGATCTCGCCGGCGAATCAATCAAGGTCGTCGTGAGGCCGGGGCGAGCGGCCCTCTACAACGGCGTGCGCGCCGTCCATCGTGATCCGTCTCGGGGATGGGCGGAAGTCCAGGCTCCGGTCGTGACGAGCGACTTCTACCGAGACGAGGACGGCGGCACGGCGGTCACGCGCACGATCACCGTGTCCACGGCCGCCGACACCTGGCGCGCCCAGCGTCTCGCGCGCATCGAACTCGAGCGGGCCCGGCAGGCCATGACGGTCGAGCTGCACACCAGCCTGCGCGGCTACGGGCTTCCGGTGGCCGACACGGTTGGCCTGAAGCTGGCGGCGCTCGGATCTGGCGACAACGCCAAGGTGTTCGTGCTGCGTGAACGGACGTATGACGTCGACGCCGGGCGAATCACCGCCGTGCTTCGCGAGACGAGTGCAGACGTTTGGGATTGGAACGGCGGCACGCCGGCCTCCGCCGACACCGCCCCCAACACGTCGTTGCCGAGCCCTTACGTCAGGCCTCCCGCGCTGCGGGACCTGGCTTGCGCCAGCGGAACGCAGCACCTGCTCCGACAGGCGGACGGGACCATCATCAGCCGAGCGCTCGTGACCTGGGGCGCATCCAGCGACCGGTTCGTGATCGGTGGTGGCCACATCGAATGCGAGTGGCGTGATCTGGCCAGCAGCCAGGACTGGCAGCCAACGCCCCGGCTGACGGGCGACTCCGTCGAGTGCTACATCGGGCCGCTGCCTGACGGCAGGCCCATCATGGTCCGCGTTCGGCAGGTCAACTCGGTGGGTCGCACATCGGCATGGGCCACCCGTGCGACCCTCGTCGTTGGCAAGACCGAGCCGCCGTCAACGGTGGTCGGGGCTGCCTACGCGCAGTCCGGGCACGACATCCACTTGAGCTGGGAGCGCCCGCCGGATCTCGACTACGCCGACACGATCCTGCGCGTCGGCCCGTCATTCGGAGCCGGCATCACCTTGTTCCAGGGGGCCGCGACCTCGGCCTCCTGGCCATCTCCAGCCGTCGGCGCGCACGTGGTCTGGATGGCCCACCGCGACAGCAGCGGCAACATTGGACCAGCAACCCGTCTGGACGTTGTGGTGGCGCGTGCTGATGACGCACCGGGCGCGCTGGCGATCCTCGACACACGAAGCGTGTCGCTAGGCCCCAAGGACTACCCGGCTGGGCAGCGAACGACCGAGTTCAAGTACTGCTCCGTCCTGGGGATCATGGGCGCTTCCCAGCCCTACTGCACGCTGGAGACCCTCAAGTCGTGGAGCGATGCGTCGGGTGGCCACGCGATCCAGTGGGCCTATGTCACTTCCGCGGAGGTCTGGAAGCGCAGCGCGCGGCACGACGGTGAGGGCTGGGAGGCCTGGGTGCGAGACGTCGACCGCAGCCTCTACACCGGCGACCTCGATGCCCTCAACGACATCGTCATCGACGATGTCGACGAGGTCGGCTACTCGTTCTCATCGGCTGCCTGATGGCCTACGACACGTCCCGCAGCTTCGACCGGGCGCTCAGCTTGCAGGTCACCCTGACAGGCACGTTCACGTCGACCGCGCAGCGTCTTTACCCGCGGCCTGCAGGCAGCACCAGCCCGTACTGCTACGTGCGCTGCCTTGTCTCGGTGGACGGTGAAGCGCCAGTCGTCGGCGTCATCCAATTCGAGTCGACGACGTGCGTGCTCGACGCTTTCGTGCCGGCCGGCTCGGTGGCCAGGGTGTGGACGGAGTTGATTTCCATCGGCGGTAGCGGTGAGGTGCGGTGCAAGCCGATCCGGGTCCGTTGGCGCTTGAGCAAGCCTCGCATTGCGTGAAAGGGCGCATCCAGTGATCCAGGAACCACATTCGACGGCCGCCGCGGCAAGCTCCGCCGCTTCGGCCGCGGCCGCGGCCGTGGCGGGCAAGAACACCGCGCTGGGCGGCGGAGCCGTGGCGGCCATTGGCGGCTTCATGCACAACGAGTGGGCAGCCATCGCCGGCGTCGTGATCGGCCTCGCGGGTCTGGCGTTGCAGTGGCACTCCAAGCGCCGCCACCAGGAGCTGCTGGAACGGGAGGATGCCCGTCAGGAGCGCGAGCACCAGGCGCGGATGCGTCGCCTGGAGGCTGAGCAATGAGTCGCGGCCCCCGCATCGCCGTTGCCGGGTTGGCCCTGAGTGCCCTGGCGTTCGTGTCGCTCGTCCGGGATGAGTCCTACACGGATCAGGCCGTGATCCCGCTGCCTGGTGACCGACCTACGCTCGGCTTCGGCAGCACGACGCACGCTGACGGGTCGCCCGTGCAGATCGGCGACACGACCACGCCGCCGAAGGCATTGGACCGCGCCATGCAGGATGTCGGGCAGTTCGAGGGCGCCCTGCGGCAGTGCGTGCACGTGCCGCTGCACCAGCACGAGTACGACAGCTACGTGCGGTTCTCCTACAACGTGGGCTCGAGGGCATTCTGCAGCTCGACGCTGGTTCGGCTGCTGAACGCCGGTGACTACGCGGGAGCCTGCGCCCAGATGGATCGGTGGACACACTTCCGCGGCCGCGATTGCAGGATCCGCGCCAACCGGTGTTGGGGGCTCGTGACCCGGCGGGCGGCCGAGCGGGCGGCGTGTGAAGGGCGCACGGGATGATCGCGCTTCCCCCTCCGGCGGCGACCGTTCTCGCTCCGCTTGCCGCTCGGGCCGTGGTGGGTCGCGCCGTTCCATGGCTGCTGGCCGCGTCGGTGATGGGCCACCTGGCGCAGTACGCCGCCCTCCAGCAGGCCCAAGCGGGCCGCGCTCGCGCTGGCAAGGCAGTGCAGGAGTGCGCCGCTGACGCGGCGCGCAAGGGCGAGGACCAGGCTCGCGCCGACGCCGGTGCATCCGAGAGTTTTCGCGCCACCGAGCGCACCCAGGCGGCCGCGGCCGCGAGGATCGACCATGAACAACTCACGACGCAGGCGCGCCGGCGCGCTGCTGACGCTGCTGGCTTGCGCTTGGCTGGCCGCGAGCTGCGCAACGCCTCCGCCGCCAGCATCCGCGCAACCGCCGCGACCCTCGGCCGCCGTCCGGCCGCCGCAAGCCCCGCCGCTGCCGGCCGGCGCGCGTCAGCCGAAGCCGTCGCCGCTATGCACGCCGACGTGCTCGGCCGGTGTGCAACGGCTCTTGCACGCCTGGCCGTCGAGGCTGATGCCGCCCGAGACGCCGGATTCGCCTGCGAGCGCTACGTCGACGAGGTGATCCAGCCGATCAAGCCCATCGTGGACATCGAGTTGCCTGCCGCGGTGGATGTTGATCTCCCGGCCGTCGTGGACATCGACCTCAGCGACTAGCACTTCAGGGATGCGGCCTAAGCGACGCTGCGCCCATCGGCCAGCAGCTCGCGCACCCGGAGGCCGGCGGCGCTCGCCGCGTGGGAACGATCCTGCCGCGTGCCGCGCGGATACTGCGTGGGCGCGTGGCGCAAAATTCCCACCACCGTGGCTGCGACCCGCATTAATCCTGGAATTTATGTGATGATTGTGATTCTGGTTGTCGTGGGTTCGAGTCCCATCAGCCACCCCACCTAACCCATTGATTCGCCAGCAACTTTGCTGGCGTTTCTGTTTCAGGTCGTGACGGATATTCCCGCGGTGGGTATACGCTCTACAGCGCGCGGCGCTTCGCCACCGACGTCCGGTCGTAGACCCGTGCGGTCGTGGCGGGGTTGCGGTGCAGGTCTGGCAGCGATCCGCGCTGCGCCTTGTGCTGGGTCGCGTAGTAGGCCCGCAGGTCGTGGAAGGTGAAGCGGCGGGTGATGACGCCAGCCCCAAGCGCCGCCGCCATCACCCGCTGCCACATCGTGGCGAAGCCGCGCGAGCGGTAGGCGTCGCCTCGGTTCGATGGGAAGACCGGCCCGACGCGGCCGTCGATGGCGGTTGCGCGCTGCACCGCCAGCAGCTCGGCCCCACGTGGGGTGATCTCGACCTCATCCCACACCTCGCGGCCGCCGCGCTGCTTGCTGCGCCGGAGGCGGATGGTGGTGGCCTGCACCTGCGTCCAGCACAGGCCCAGGAACTCGCCACGGCGCGAGCCCACCAGCGCGGCAAACTCAGCCATTCGCGCGATCCGTCTGGCGGCCTCACTGCGCTGCGTCGCAGCCCAGGCCACGAAGGCGGCCAGCGCCTCGGGCGCCACCGCCTCAGTGCGCGGGGCCTCCGGGTTGCGCCGCACTTCGCGGCACGGGTTGCGGTCGATGTCGCCCCGCTCTACCGATAGGTTCATGAGGTTGCTCAGCAGCGCCACCTCGCGATTCGCCGACACCGGTGCGCCGGCGCGCTCCTGGCGCAGGTAGCGTGCTACGTGCTGCGGCCGGATTTCCGCCGGGCTTGCGGCACCGAACACCCTCAGCAGCGGCGCCGACTGTTCGGTGTAAGCCGCCCGCGTCGTCTCAGCCAGCCTCGCCCAGGCCGGGGTGCGCTGATAGAGCGCCCACAACTCGGCCACGGTGCCGCTGTCGTGCGCCTGGCCAAGCATTCGGGCGACCTCGCGGATGGCTGCTGCCCGGTCGGTGCCAAGCGGTATCGGCTTGGCGCCGAACGGGTGATATCGGTAGCTGACGGTCACGCCGTCTTTGTGCGGCCGCGCCTCCATCCGAGGCAGCAGGCCCATGCCGGAGGCGCGTTCGCGGCGGCGAGGGGCCATCATCGGCTCCAGCGAATGCCTGTCGCAGACTCCGCGCTGCGCGTCCCGGACAACGCTGCCTCGACCTGCGCGCGAGACACCACCGGCGACCCGTCCGGGCGCAACGGAGGCACGATGCGCAAGTGTTCGCGCAGCCACGCGACCTGCCGCGTCCGTGCGCGGTAGCCGGTGAGCTCCCGGACCTCATCGCGGCTGAGGATGATGGCGGTCATGGCGGATAGATGTAGGCTGGCAATCTGGATAACGTTAGATGTACCCGGCTAGAAGCGCCTGGGCGGTGACGCCGAAATGGCGTTAAGCCGCACGGAACACCGGCGCGCCAGCTCTACCAGCCACTGGGCCAGCTCTGGTGGTGTGTGTTCGCGCTCGGCCTTCGTGATGTGCGGGCGGTAGTACTCCATCACGGGCACGGTGGCCAGGCCGGCCTCCAGCGCCGCCAGGCGCCGGCGGTGGCCGAACACCAGCTCCAGCGTGCCGGCGGCCGTGGGCCGGGCGCGCAGCGGCTGCAGCACGCCCTGGCCGGCCATGTCCTGCGCCAACTCCTGGATCGCCTGGTCGACCACTCGGTCGCGGCCGGGCGGGTTGAAGGGTGAGACCTTCAGGTCGCCGGGCGGCACCTGCAGGGCAGTGTCGGCCGTGTCGCTGTAGGCGTCGTCGTGGGCGTCGGTCATGCGGTCCTCCAGATCCCGGCGGTGTTGGTGTCGATGGCACGCACGGCGAACTTGCGGCCGCGCGGCTTGCCGAAGCGGACGGCCTTGTCGATCAGGCTCTTGGATGCGCTGGACGCGCAAAGGAAGCTGTCGCCGACCTCCATGCGCTCGAAGACGGGCGTGTAGGGGCAGGGCGTCGCGCAGCGGCCGCCTTGGACCCTGGGCAACGGCTTGCCGCTGACCACCTGCAGGGTCTGCGGCGGCGGCAGGTCCGCCGGCGGTCGCGGGCTCTTGCGGTCGCGCCTGGGCGGCGGATTGGCCGGCGCGGCCGGCTCCGCGGCCGGCGGCTGCAGCTCGGGCCCGGCGCGGAACACCATCAACGCGCCCTCTTCGCTGCGGCCGTGCATCAGCAGGCCGTGGGCCAGCGCCGGCACCAGCAGGCTGCGCACGGACGAAGGCGCCACGTCGAACTTTATGCCCAGGTCCTTGGCGCTCAGCTCCTCGTCGGGGTTGGCGCGGAAGAACGCCAGCACGCGGGCAGCGAAGGAGTCGGGTTCGGGGTTGTAGGGCTTGGTGGTCATGTCAGGTCGCCTTTGGGTCTTGGGCCGTCGGCCGGTGCGACAGCAGCCACCGGAAGACGATTTCGTTGCGCGCGGAGCCCCAGCGCGTCGTCGTTGGCCAGCACGTCGCCGGGCTTGTCGGTCGGGCTGGGGCAGATCACGGCGTCGCGCAGCCGGTCATGCTCGACGGCGAGCTGACGGTCCGTCAGCCGGCCCAAGGGGGTGTTGCTCATGTTGTTGCCATGCATGGCAGTGCTCCTCACACCACCCGCATCAGCGGGTGAGCCGGCGGGTTGACCAGCACCTCCAGCACCCGCTGCGTCTCGTTGCGCAGATGGTCGAGCGTGCCGTCGTTGTGCAGGTCCACGTCGGCGCCGAGGCCGGCGTGGCGTTCGCTTTCGTGGCTGGCGGTGTCAGCGGCCAGCGGCGCGGCGTCGGGCCGGTGCACGCGCACGATGCGGCCAGCCATCGTCCGCAGCATGGCGGCCTCGTTGGGCATGCGCACGTCGGGCACCACCAGCAGGTTGCGGCCGAGCTGGTGCTGGCGGTGGATCCAGGCGCGCACCGGCCTCACCCAGTAGTCCGGGTCGGACAGCCGGCGCCACTGGCCCCACTGCTGCATCAGCCAGCGCGGGCTGCGCGGCTGCAGGAAGTCCCAGCCCTGCGCGGCCGCGTGCTTCATCCACATCGGGTGGCGGCCGCGGCCCACGCACAAGGCGAGCGTGGGCACCTCCTTGGTGGCGCGGGCCGACAGGGTGGTCTCGTCCACGCCCCAGGCGTCGCTCACCTCCCAGCGCAGCTCGTCGGCGAAGGCCATCCGCCGCCAGCCGGCGGCCTGCAGGATCTCGGCGACGCTGTCCTTGCCCGCGCCGGCGGCTCCGGTCAGACCTATCAGCATGCGCTGGCCTCCAGCTGCAGGTCGGGCAGCACCGGCCAGGGCTGGCGCTCATCGCGGTCCGCACCCGGCACCGGCGCGAGGGATTCGATGAAGGTCACGCCGCGGCAGGTCAGCGTCGGCGCGCGGCTGTTCGGGCGCGGTTGACCCTCGCCCCATGCGATGACCCATTCGCAGTGCACGGCCACCATGTCGCCCTTGCGCAGCGTCTTGGCCTTGGTCGTGGCGGCCAGCGCTGCGACGGGCGTGCTGCCGGCAGCCCACGCCGCGCTGATCAGCGTGCCCCAGGCGCCATCGTCATCCGGCGCGGACAGCACCACATGCACGGAGGCGTGGCCCGAGGGCTTGACGAAGTACTGGGCGTCGCGGGCGAGCCGCCCGATGATCTTGGAGGTGGTCATGCGAAGCTCCTGAAGTTGTCCAGCCAGCCCAGCAGCAGCCCGGCGACGAAGGCCACCGGCAGCACGATGCACAGCAGCGGCTCCCTGCGGGCTCGCCACCACGCGGCGCGCTGCGCCTCCAGGCGGTAGGGGCCGGTGATGGGGTCGCACTGCGCCGGCGCGGGCCGGGCGGTGCGGGCGAAGCGTTCCTGGTGCTCGGGCACCGGCTCGGTGGGGGTGATGCGCTGCATGGCCAGCCTCAAGCGCACAGGCGCGGATCGAAGCAGCGGCTGATCGGTGCGGCGGGCGGGGCGCTTTCGTCGCCCTCATCGGCCACACCACCACCGCAGCCGGTCAGCACCACGACGGCCCAGGCGCCCGCCAGCATCAGCGAGATCAGCAGCCACCAGTTGCGGCC
>JAGPOW010213312.1:0-15377 GCA_030014935.1 Caiman crocodilus
GCAGCAGGGGGGCTGCGTCGTGACGGGCTCCGGGAAGGAACGGGATCTTCTCACCGACTCTCATGCGCCCACCGACTTGGCAGGCGCCGAGCAGGTAAGGGTAGAACGGGCTCTGCCGCCGGCCAGTCTCTAACTGTACGTCCTCATGTTTTAAATCTAGAGTGTAAAATATCGAAAAAAAATTCATCACTAGTCAAAATCCTCTGTCCTTTAACATGGACATAGAAATTAGTGATTCTTGCAGATTAAACGATGTTTTCCTTTAGATTATTTTCAGTACTTTCACTGATCTAGGTAATGTGTACCCCAGAGCATTAATCGCTAAATTAAACAATGTTGATGTTGCTTATAGTGCGTTGTGTAGGTATGTTATCAGGAAATAGCTAGCGGGTTTTTGTCGGAATACGTTAATGCCTTTTATTAGTGGGTGTTTTTCTTTCTTGGAAGATGTCAAGCCAGGCTTTCTATTCCTTACCTTATTTGTAGCGTGAAAGCTAAACATAATATCAATACGAGATAATACAGGCAGATTCCGGAGTTAAAAAGTTGTTGACTTCTTTCATTGGAATATTTTTCCCAAGGGGGAAGTTTAAGCAGTTAAGGCATTTATTATTAGGAAATCCTGTTTGTTTACAGTTTTCAGCATAGAGAGCACACTGCCTTTCCCATTCCTTCCTTGTGACTTTCTCTTTCTCATGGCTCAGTCCCATGTTTGCGTCAACCTGGGCGGGCTGCAGCCCGGAGGCTGGAAACAGCTGCTGTCTCCCCGCCCCCGCCAGGCCCCAGTTGCCTCCCGGCCCTAGGCTCCAGGGAGGCACCAGATAAGGGCGATGCTCCCAGCTGTGCTGCCCTCCTGGCTTCTGCAAAGCAGAGTGTGGGACCCCACGGGGCAGGGCACATTTGCCTGCCACTGGGAGATCCCTGCTGCCCTGGTTACACTTCCCCTGCAGGCAGGAGCAGCAGTGACGGGCAGAACCCTGTGTGCTGCCCACGCTGCACCCATGTCACATCTCACAGAGGGGATGAGAGACCCGGGCAGCACGGAGCTTGCAGCAGCAGGAAGCTTCCGTGTGCGGCCCTTCTGCGTGCTGCCGCTCCAGGTCGCACACGCTGCGCTCCAATCCGGAGGGGCCGGGGAGGGCAGCAGGGTCAGGAGCACAGCATGTGCGACCCAGAGCGGCAGCTCACAGCGGGGCCACACAGGAAAGCTGCCTGCTGCTGCAAGCTCTGTGCTGCCCGGAGCACTCTTCCCCTGTGTGCATGGGAGCAGCGTGGGCAGCAGGCAAGGTTGTGTTCCTCGTTGCTGATCCCGCCTGCAGGGGGCAGTGGGGAGCTCGGAGCTGCAGGCAGCTTTCTGTGCCCCGGGCTGTGCTCTGCCGAGTCGGGTCCCACACGCTGCTAGGGCAGCACAGCGGGGAGTATCGCGGGTATCTGCTGCCTTCCTGGAGCCCAGGGGCAGGTCTCGGGCTGGGAGGCAGCTGGGACTCTGGCAGGGAGGCTGCAGCTGGCCCAGGTTCTGGGTAGCTGCTGATAGCCACGGAGCCTGGGCTGGGGTCAGGGGCTCTGGGTGCGGGCAAGGGGCACAAGCAGGGCTAGGGGACTGGGGCTTTGGGTCGGGGCAAGGGCCGCAGGGCTGGGGTACAGGGGTTTGGCTGGGGGCAAGGGGCACAAGCAGGGCATCCTGCCATGTACCCCGCCCCCACCTCATTTTGTTTTTCTGGCTTGCCAGCACTCCAGCACCTTCCAAGGTAAGCATTGTGGGTTTTTTCGGCACTCCGGCCAAAGAGTGTTGCTTGCCCCTGTCCTACATGCTCATTCCAAGTCTTTTGGCCAAACTAACTATGGCTTTAAACCCCGCACCAGTTCCAGCGAAACTTGCTATTAAAAGAGCTTTTCATTTATGTTTAAAACTCTGGGTTTACAAATAGTTATAAATGCAATATGCTTAAAATGTTCTGAAAATAGTAAAGTAACCCGTTAAGAGATTGCATTTCGCTACAAATGTATATTAGAACACACCTTTTCTCCTTACGATAGATAAAACAAAATATATCTAGCATTACTAAGCTACACGAAACAAAATATGTTAAAAAATATGTTCCGGTATTTGTGCCAGAAAGCTTGCAAATAAAGAAGTTTTTTTTCCTAAAAATCTTGTTGGTCTAATAAAAAATATCATCTCTACTACGAGTCCTGATTGCCTTTTCCTCTAGACCAATACAGCTACAACCTGGACACCTGACACACAGATGATACCAAATTTTAGCCGATTTTTAAAAATGAAGTCTTCATATTTTCCCAAGCAGGAAGAAGCTGGGACCACCTGATACCTGAAACCCTGCCCCGTCCTTTGTTTCAAGGTAATTTCCATCATCACAGGTCCTCACAGAGGTGAGAAGCTTCATACCAGCTATGAACTGGCTTCCCAGAGAAGTTTTCCATCTATTGACTCCCCTGTGAAACCCTATGAAATATGAACTTCCATTTCTACCCAGGAGAACTTTTACAATCTTTACTCCAATGCCTGATGACAGGAGTTTGTGCCTGAAACCTTGCAATTAAAGACTTTTTTTGCAAAAAATCTTGTTGGTCTAATGAAAGATATCATCTCTACTAGGAGTCTGGATACTATTAACAATGGTTTTCTATAAATATTTAGTGATTGCCCAAAACATAAGCTGTCTTACATTTCAAAGCATTTTTTTCTGATTCTTACCGAGCTTTCTTGAAAAAACAATCTGCTGCAAGATGACAGGGCAGGAGAACTTTAGAGAACATTGGCTGCTTTGTGGGAAAGGCAAGAACAAGATGCTTAAAAGAGTTTCTGCAAGGAAGTTCCCTTTAGTGTTAAGTGTTTAATGGCTGCTGTTTTTCTATGGTTCTAAGTCATAATAGTCCTTGTTTAAAAGACGTTTCAGTTCAAAAAACAAAGTAAAAATGATATTCTGGACTTCAATGGACCAAGGAATACCTGTAAAAAAGTGAACAAAATTTTCTTACAAGTAATTTTAGGATATTGATGCAGTTGTAGGTTTAGTCAGCATAATAATTTGTCCTGAATTTTAACACTAGTGTGGATAATATAGAATTACCAGAAGAATCTGCAACCACCTATTCTGCATTATAACATTAGCAACCAATTGGAAATCTCCTCATACTATGCCTGAAGTCACTAATCACTGTATTAACTGCTCCCACTTGCTGGGACCCAGAGGCCTGTGGGCCTGGGTTTTCCTTCTCTTAACTTTGCTTACCCTAAATCTTTGAGCTGGGAAATTTAACCTCAGTTTCAACTGAGCTGCAAAGCGTTAACTCAGCAACAAAATATGACAGGAGAGTTACTTTGACCATGATCCCTTCTTGACAAAGAAAAGAAGTCTTGAAATATCTTTTCTGGATGACCAACGTCAAAAGAAGTGAACCAATCAAAAAATGGAAATTTGGCTTGTGAAAACTGAGACAATCAACAGTGACACTGACCTCCACCTAAGAGTGAAATAAGTATCTAAAATTGGGAAATTTAGTTAAGATTAATCATATATGATAAGATTAGGCTTATTAATATGCATTGGGGGAACAGCTAAAATTCTGCTACTGGGTGATGCCAGTGCATGCATTGGAGATGACTACACCACTTGGAACAGAGTTGTGAGGAAATTCAGACATGAATCTCTAATTACAAATGGAGAATTACTCCTGAAACTCTGCATAGCTTTGACTTTGCTATAATGAACACCCTTTTCAACATACCAGAAAAGTGGTTCTTCTCTTGGAAACATCCTCCGTCAAAATGATAATACCTTTTAAACTTCATCATCATCACTCATTGTAGTGACCTGAATGCTGCTTACATTACCAGGGCTATGTGAGGCATAGAATGCCCTAATGGATCACCAGTTTATCCATATTCAATTGGACATCAGGATACATACTGTAAAACCAAAGATTGCTCCAAAAACAAAGCAATGTGTAGATGTTTCAAAATTTTGCATGAAAGAGAGGAGAACGCAGTTATCAACTTGTCGTCATACTGAAATATTAAACTGTGGCACTTGAAGAATAAGTGGAACTCTCAATTAAGATGGGTGCCTTTCAAACTGCAGTGAAATCAGCTCCTAAAGAAGTTCCTTGATGTCCTAACTCAATGAAATGTGGACTACTTCTATGCAAATGACAATATTTAAACCCTCCTTGTGGCCCATCGTGTTATGCACCAAGTTAAATTGAGCAAACTTTCCTCTTTTTGAGCTGCAGAAGACTTCAAGAAATCAAAACCTGAAGCACAGAAAAAGCTCCTGACAGCACCACCCTCCTGATTGAGCACAGTATGATATTCGAAAGATGAAAAGAATATGTTGCAATCCTCATCCACCGTGAGTCCAGCACAGATAATCAAATAGTAGATTCAATTGAGCAAAGATCAGTTCGATATGAACTCAAAGATCCCCCAGCTCTGAAGAAGACTTAGAACATGCTTATGGAAATGACAGAAAGGAAGCTGGAGCTGAGGCAATCTTAACTGAAGTTCTTAAATATGGTGGCCCTACACTTCACAAAGCTTTGCTAAACCTATTTACTTTCTGCTAGGAAAATAAGACTTTACTCAGGATTTTAAAGATGCCAAAATTGTAACTATCTACAAGTGCAAAGGAGGCAGACATGACTGCAGCAACCATCATGGCATTTTGCTCCTTTCCATCACTGGTAAGACCCTTGGTATGCTGTTGCTAAGAAGGCTCCAGGTTTTTGAAAATGATGTATTCCCTGAATTCCAATGCCGTTTTTGTTCATCACACAACACTGCTGCCATGATATTTACCCTATGCTAATTACAGGAGAAAGGTGCCAAAAAACAAATGTCCCTGTATCTTGCATTTGTCAACTTCAGTAAGATGTTCAATTCTGTTGGATACTCTGCTCCCTGATGCCTTCTTGCAAATATCAGCTGCCCAGGCCAACTAATTAACCTCATACACTGCTTCCATGACAACATGCAGGCCCATGTATCAGTGGATGCCAACTCCTCTGATCCCTTTCCTGTAGTTCATGGGGCTAAACAGGGCTGCACACTTGGCCTCTATATTATTTACTCTGTTCTTTGCTGGAGTGCTAGGAATCACCACAAATACTACCACTACTCATGTCACCTTAACAACACAATTTAATCACGGAATTCTAAACCTCTTCTAATTCAAGGCAAAAAAGCAAATCCCAACAAAGTGAAGTAAAGGATCCAATGTATGCCAAAGACGCAGCATTTCTTACCCTTTTTGAGAATGTCCTGCAACATTTTCTGAATGCCTTTGCCCATGCTACATCAGTTTTTGGCTTC
This sequence comes from Caiman crocodilus, assembly GCA_030014935.1. Taxonomy (NCBI): domain Eukaryota; kingdom Metazoa; phylum Chordata; order Crocodylia; family Alligatoridae; genus Caiman; species Caiman crocodilus. The sequence goes on from JAGPOW010213312.1 coordinate 5,333, forward strand.
TGTAATAAGAAAACCAAAGTTCTATACCAGCCACCTCATGGCAGAAACCTATCACCTTCATCACCAACAGAAATAAATGTAAATAGCAGCCAATTAAACAAAGTAAAGTCCTTTTGCTACCTAGGTATCAGAATTGCTGATGACACCAGCATTGACAACGAACTTTCAGCATGTTTAGAGTCAGCTGCCTCAGCTTTTGGTCACCTATAGCAAAGACTATGGACAAGATGGTGGTGCAAAGCGGGCAAAGTGTCTACAAAATGCCAGATTTACAGAGCTGTTTTGCTTCCTTGTCTTCAATATTCGTTAGAGATCTGGTCCCTTTATCATCGCCATATCAAAAAACTTAATTGCTTGCAACAGTGCCACATATACAGTGTAATGGGTATTAAATGGTTTGACAAAATGACCAACAACAGAGTACTATGACTGGCAGCTCTGCCAAGTGTGGAAGCTATGCTAGCACAGAGGCAAATGACCTAGGTGGTCATGTCACACATATGGGCAACAATCGACTGCCTAAGAGAGTTCTGTACAGTGAATTTGAAAAAGACAGTAGGAAGGTTACCTGTTCCAAACTCAGCTACAAGAACTGCCTTGATCAACAGTAAGAGCCTTACCCTCTTCTAATTTTACAGAGCTAAATGAGAAAGACGTAGGAATTTTCTACTATTTGGCAGGGATACTATCAGATTGAAGATTTTTACTCTCAGGACCCTGTTGTGATCAGCTAATAGTGGAGTTTTGGTAGATACCAAGAGAGGAAATTTCAAATTTGAGCATTCTAGTTGATACCTCCCTTTATGATTTTTAAGAACTATTGTTTTTGGGAAAGAAACAGCTACTCTTGTTCTCCATACTTCTGGTATCCATGGATATCTAGTTTATGCCAAACCATTCAAAATTCTTTATAAACTGGAAGCAGTGAGGACAGTGGAAAAAACAAGGAAAAACTCAGTCAGGAGATATGTGTAAGGACTGGATCTGGAATTTGCAATATATACTTTTTAATTCCATTTCTATCTTGTGAGCACTTGAATCGCATCATACAAGTTTCCTTACCTACAAAACTCCCACATGGTAAAGTGAAAGTATTATATTCACTGCAGAGGGAAGGGAATTTTAATTTCTATGAAATAGGATAGTTCTTACTGATAATTTTTCTAATGTATCCATACAATACAACATCCCAGGTAAGAATCAGAGACAAACATAATTACAGATTTTAATATGCAGTCATCTACAGGGTGACCTGCAGGATGCAAATGTGGAAGTAGGGGATGTGGACTATCACATCCCTGAAGGGACAGATCCCTCAGCAAGCTGTGAGGATGCCTCAGATAACTAAGTGATGGCCATATTGATTGTCAGAAGCCATGTTTCTGGGGGCCAAGGGAGAAAGGGTTTCTACCTTTCAGGACATCTTCCTTTTGCCTTAAAATCAAGCTTTGGAATTAACATGTCTTAATTATCTGGGGTCCATTGCATGCACAGAGAAATATCATCTTGTAATTTGTCACCTGATGCAACAGAGTTCAATTCTCCCACCTTTCACCAGAGACAATAATTTTGGAAGGGTCAAGTATTAATGATTTTTCTCCACCTCCTTCAATTTACTGAAATATCCTACATTTATCTCCAAGGAAATGATAACCTGGCTGTAATGAAACACAAGGCCACCAGTTTAGCATCAGAGCACAATGCCACACTGTATTAAATGGTTTGACAAAATGACCAACAACAGAGTACTATGACTGGCAGCTCTGCCAAGTGTGGAAGCTATGCTAGTATCCATTAAGATCATACTGACTAGGATGTATATACACTGCAATCCCTTGGACTTGGGGTAGATGAGGGAAGCATGGTTGCCAACCCAAGACATCTTAATGACAGTTTTTAAGCTTTTAACCAAGAGCATTTTTTTACTGACACTTATTCTTAATTCTATGTTTTACACAATGTAAATGTACCTCTTCTACCAAGCCCTGCTCTCCTCCTAGGACTCAGTAGAAGGGCTGCATTCAGATTCAGGCATTCAACATCAACCATAGTAAAGAAAAGGAAAAACACTGTCGGTAAAAAGCTGACAGTAAAAATTAATTTTTTGGGTTGGCAGCCCAGCTTGATTACAGTGATCATTTCACACTGTGCTTCCCACTCACACTCCATGTCTTGATGCCCCAAACTGCATACTGCTGCTCCGCAGCAGTCTCCCATTCTTACCTCTGCTACTTTTGTTCCCCTCTATCACAGCATATACCCCTGAAAGAAACCTGTGTGAGATGCATTACTCCTAGGGGCAGCTGGGATGCAAAAGCAACAGTTCATGGCTGAAACCACTCCGTGCAGGGTGCTGCAGCACCACCACTGGTACATTGCAACACGTTGCTTTTCTCTTTTTGCCCCAGCTGCAGCTGCTTAGTATTTTTATTGTTACTAAAGATTTTTTATGGACCTTACTGAAAGCCATTTTTAGCCTGATTCCTTACTGAAAGTTAGTAAATTAACTGACAGTTGGCAGTAATGGAAGGGGTGTCTTCCTAGAGTACCATAGCATAGGTCCCTGAACTCTGGTTTGAGGCAGTTATGCCTGCTAGTGTATTATACAAAAATGATAATGTACCAATTGTGTTACACCTGGAGGGTGTAATGCAATTGCTTTTGGCTCCCTTACGAGTTCCCCCACAGTCATTCTTTTGGCACCCCCACAGGCTCTGGCCAATTCTGCTCCACTTATACCATTAGATCTGCAGAACATCAGCCTTCAGCCGCCAAGTATCCTGCCTGGCCAAACCAGGTGACTTGATGTCCAAGGAATGATAGATGCAGACATGGAGCAGAATGCCTGGCTCTCCTACCAGCTATTCAAGACCACAGACACTAGTCTCTCACCATGACACTCCGGACAGGCCAAGTTAGGATCCAAAGGCTAATAACAGATGAGGACTAGGTGAAGCATGGCTTGTTGTGCTTATTAGAGAGATAGGCGTGTAACACCATTCTTCTACCTCAACTTTGCAATATGCTTCCAGTGAATGGATATAATGGAGAGGCAAAGGCTACTCTTATTTAAAGGTGAAGGAACAGCAGGGAGATTCTCAGGCAAGGAAAGCTGCCCATTACAAGCTGCAGGGGAATAGGTACCTGCTACAAATACTTACTACTGAAGAAGCTGTGCTCCAGTAGCATACTGGGCTAGGGTCGTGGAAGTATATAAACACCGGCCCTGTTACAGGAGGGGCAGTCTGGCCTTGGAGGCTACAGAAGCATGGAGCACCAAATCAGGGAGACGCCGGAGAGCTCCTAGCTAGCACCTGCCTGGAGAAAGGCAAACAGACTGCTTCCTTGCAAAGGAATATGGTCTGAGGTAAAGGGAACCCTGGTTGTGCAGGAAGGTAGTCATTGTTTATGTTCAGGCAAAGAGGGGATTTAGTTTGTGTTGCAGCCAGAAGGTTGGAGGCTGAGAAGACCAAGACCCTAACAAGGGTGAAAGCCTGAGGTGGCCTGATACCAGATTGGAGCTAAGTGCCAACCCAGATTCTGAAGTGATAATTCCTGCAAGGCATGGGCATGAGTGTAGGGAAGGTTGGAGGCCATGATTAGCCCTTACGGCTAGCTGGTGCCCTGGGAAAGAGCAATGGTGGGCCACTAGGGTCCATCTAATGAGGACAAGGTGTAGAACAGACCAAGTTTGGAAGAGCTAGCTGGCATCTAGAGGCACTGGGGTTCACTCTGGGACCCATTGGGCAGCCTCCCTTCCATTCAAACAGTTATATCGAGGTGTAGCAGGTGAATAAGAAATGGAGGGCACTCTAGAGCTGAAATCAGGTAAGGTTTGTGTGACCACCAAGGGGCATCACTGTCATCCTCGGAGCCCTAACCTAGTTACAAACTGGATTTCATATGTCAAAGTGCAATTTGTTTCTTCATTTAAGGAACACAAGGAAGAATAGAATACTACATAAACTGTGCCCGTATAAGTGTTTTCTCTTTAATTTAATCATCTTTTCTGACATTGGTTGTAAGGACTGAAGGAATCCTGAATTTCCTGTTTTTATAACAGAAAGATCTCAACAGATTGGAATGCTGGGAGGGAGTCAACAGGAAAAAGCTGAATGCCAAGAAATTCAAAGCACTTTAACCATGGGAAGAATACTCAAAAATACAATTACAAAATTGGCAACACCTGACTTGGATTCATCAATAGAAGTATTAGGTGCAAAACATGGAACATGTTAGTGCCTCTCCTCTCAGCCCTGGTTGCGTGTCATCTAAAGTACTGTATATAGTTTTGGGCTGAAAATTTCAAAAAGGATGTGGAGCAGTTACATAGGGGCCAAAGGTCAGCACCAAAGATGATAAAGGAATTTTAAAGCAAGGCATACAAGGAGAAGCTGAAAGAGCAAAGCACATTCAGTGTGTGGACAGGGCATTTTAGCAAGGATATGATAACAGTCTCCAAGTACTTGAAGATCTCTTTTGCTGCAGAGCCTGGGACACAATCCCATGGTTTGAAGTTGCAGCAAAGTAGATTTAGATTGGATATCAGGAAAAACTTCAGTGCTAGTACAGTGACAGAGTGGAATAGATTGCATTGGGAATTTTTAGCGTTTCCATCATTGGGGTGTTCAGGAAGAGGTTGGATAGCTACTGGTTGGGGATGGTTTAAGCATAGCCATGCAGATGCCTCACCATGGATATTGCCTATGCTTCTTGGTTCTGCTTATTGCTGCATGGGTTTGGGATGGAATTCCACCCCTACCACAACCACATATAGCCCTCACTTTTCTGCAACATATATCAGTGTCTTTAGAACATACTCAGAAACACTGGGTGTCTCCCCAAGGGTGAGGATTTTTGCAGGGGGGGTTTCACTGCTTCTGCTGGGACATAATGTAGGAGCTTCCTTGCCCTTTCCTTTGGAGTCAGAGAAATTCCCAAATTGAGGGGGCGAGGGGTGTTATCCCGTGGTCATATTGGCCAGGGAGGCAGGGGAGGGAGTGTGGGCTTAGGATTGCCTTCTTCTGTACCCAGGGCATGGCCATTTACCTGGGGAATCTTGATTGCCTATTCACAATCTTTTACAAAATTCAGATGTTGACTGACATGACTTCCCTGCTTTACATAGGGTGTTTTGTCATTTATTGCATCAAGTTTGACAGTAGTTTTACTAGAAGGTAAAAAGAAGGGTATTTATAAGATTTGACAAGGAATGCTGGTTAGATGACATGACCTCTGGAGGGGCATTCCAACCCTATTTTCCTTTGGTTTCTAACTGAGGTAGATTGGATTTTGACCTGATCAACAGGATGCTTTCTGTATTCATACAGAACAGGAAAGGAGAAAAGGAGAAAGGAGTGAAAGGAAAAAAAGCAAGTGAAAGAATGAATACATGTTGAAGAGCTACTTCCCAGCACACATAGGAGAGTTCATAAAGACCAATAGAAGAGTATCTCACTGAGGAATATGGCTAAACTTTCTCTGGACCTTGATAAGCTATTTGTGAGAAACAATGTCAAAAGTGCAGCAAGTAGAAAAAACAAGATAGGACAAGAGAAAACAAGAAAAAAGAAAAGAAAAAAACCCAGGAATGTCAGGTAGAAAAAAACAATTGTTTTTCACAAGACGGTAGTGGTTTGGGATCCATTCTGGGGAAACTGATTGAAATCTAACCTGACTGAAAATAAAGAGGGCTACTTGGGATAAGATGTACATTAAATGTTTTTGTTGGTATTGTAGAAATAAAACAGCAATTCAGTTTCAGGAGACTGTTTGGTGGTCACTAGTTTTATCGCTGGTCACAGATACAAAAGAAAGAACAGCAGGTACCCTGATCAACAAACTGGCTTGGTCCAGGACTGGGAGAATTCCATGATTCTTGACCAGCAGAGCTGAAGACAGAAACCTGATATTTCAAACTGTGTTCTTGGCAGTTAATTTATCTACACCTCATCCTCTGATGCTCAAATGCACCTGCTACTGTGGGTTCTTCCTCAAAATATATTAATATAACAGCCCTTAATTAGCCGTATCTCTCAACAATGCTTTCAGCTCACCCAGAGGCTCCGGCCAATCCTGCTCCATTTCTACGAGTTAGGAAGGCAGTGGTGACAGAGCAGCTTACTGTGTCAGGGTTTCTCCTCCTGTTCTTCTGAAACAGTGACTTCTCTGTGTATTTTGCCCTTTATTTCAGAAAACATGTAATCCATTTAAACATAAGAAAGCTGAGCGTCAAGGGAGATGGAGTATGTAGCTTTAATATCACCGTCTATGTCACAGGGCACTAGAGTGTCCTGCTCCTTTTAAGGGCTGGAACTGCTAGGGTGAGAGCCCTAGCAGTCAGTTGGAAGCCCCAGCTGCTGGTTATCAGGTCAGCCAGAATGAGTTAGTTGGCCTGTACCTGCCAGTGGTCAGCTGACCAGAAGGGGCAGGGCCTGGCTCATATATGAACCCCAGGGCTGAGGCCAGGAAGGCAGTTCTCTCTTAGCAGCCAGAGTGGAAATAGCCTTCAGGGAGGAAGTGTCCAGTGATGCTGCAACTGCCTCGTATGCTGCACCTAAGGCTAAGGGGGCTCCAGGAGCTCCACAGGTACCCTTGCCTGCTAGACACTTAGTGCCAAAGACAAAATCTGATTCTCTTAAAGTGTCAGAGTGCATACCCTGATCTTTTGTATTATGTTATAGCCCAGGGGCTTACGTTTTGTTTGTTTTTGTATACTACCGGTGGTTTGGGTGATGCTATTTGGGGAAGGAGGAGGCCTCTTTGGGGCCCTCTGGCACCACAGAGGGCATGGTGTTTGGGGTGCACAGACCCCAGAGCCAGAAAGAGCTCAGTGTTTGAGGTGCACAGACCTCAATACCAGTGGGGACAGTGACAGGGCTGCAGAGAGCCCAGAGAGAGGACAAGGGGGCCAATTACAGCAAGGCCTAGACAGGACAACACTGGTGCCATCTGTGAGGCTTGGGGTGTGGTAAAAGGGCAGGTGGAGCCATGCAAATAGCTCATAAGGCTGGAGTGTCCTGTGACATCTGTTTAGGAATGGGACCTGCAAGGGATCCAGGAACCCACGGGGTTTAAGGAAATCCATCAGGACCATGTCCAATGGAACATGAAGGGAGCCTCCCTATATCATAAATCCATCAAGATGTGGCGGGCAAGAATAGTGGGTGCACAGTGGGCCAAATTGGCACAGTCAAGGGGCCTTAGGGGTAACACGGCCATCTCTAGGGACCCATCCCATGACAGTCCAGTATTGGATTGGGATGGATTTTGGAGCTCCATTTTGGAGATCTAAGCAGGTATTGGATGCAGACTCGAGACTCCTCAGGAAACTAGCCTTTGTGGAAGCATCCCTCTTTATGTAGTCAGGCTTAAGTTACCATTTTAGCTGAAACCCAAAATCAGACCCAATGATGTAGTAAAAGTATTTGGAACTTGGTTAAAGAATGAGTTTCTCCTGATGTGTGATAATGGACATCACACACAGGGAGGAGAGAGAGCTCAAACATATGGAAAGTGGAGCCCTCCATACAGGCAACACTTTTAAACGGAAGATTAAATGGGAGCAGACCTGACCTGAGGAAAACAAGTCAAAATTTTACTCCAGAAAATAGTCTTCTACTATATGCACCTTTTTCCTTGAAACTCACATTACATACATTACATACGTCCTCTGTGGTATAGAAATATACCAACAAGTAAGAACATAAGATGCATATTCTGTGCTTCTTCCAAACAAAGTATGGTTCTGACAGAGATGTCAAGGAGAAAAAAAAGTAGCCCGATTTTCAAAACAAAGGATTCTAGTCAGTATTGAATATCATTTATGGATAAAATTTTGAAACTTTTCATTTCTAAAACATGTTTAATCATAACAACAATGAAAACAAGAAAGTCAAATCAAAATATGATTATGTTGTCTGCTATAAACTTCCACATGGATGCAGAGAGAAGATCCACTGGATAAACATTTTCCATCAGAAGCTGCTTTTCTAGGAAGCTTCTACACAGGAAATGAAGACCACTAGATTTAAAATAATTTCTAAAATTGAAGAATAAGCCATATTACAGAGTTTAATTTTGAGTTAATTCTTCCAATTTTCTCATTAACACTTCATAATATACCCCACATAATCATGACATAACGGTGAAATAAATTAATCCTGTAGCTTCCATCTATTTCTTATTCAGGCATATATAACAAGGTAGAGACAAACGCATAATTTGGTTTATGTTGCTGTGTTGTGACCAAGACGCTTTGAAACAGACTTTTTAAAACGCTTTAAAAAACCCAAACCACCAAGGAACGTGACGTCCTGGCGCTCGGTGGCGCTGTTGACTAATACGAGGAAAGCAGCAGCGTCTGGCGTCCGGGCTGTCGGGCAGGAGTAGCAGTCAGGCCCTCAGGCTTTTCCCTCTGAGGGTCTCGGACGGAGAGTGAGGGAAGGGTGATAGCTACCTGTCCAATGGGTGATCGAGGTCCCGGTCCAATAACGCTTTTATACGGAAGTATCCAATTATAATCCAATCCAGTAGGTCACCCCTCTCACTGCTACGTTCACTGCTCATATGCCTCAGACACACAGGTATGATCATCAACCGAGTAAACTCACACACCGGTCAAACCTCAAGTACTCTCAAGCATCCATATTGCATTCGCCCCCCAAATCACGCCTCAGAATTCATTAAATACTCACCAAAATCACACCATATGTCACTTATTCTTCTCACCAAATGTACTCATGTGCACTGCACACCCTACTATGGTGCTCTCAGCACTCAGATGTAGCACACTGCACTCTAGCGGACCACACAAGCTACTGCACATGCTCCACAGGTGTAAGTGGGTTCCTGAAGTGGTCAAGGTGGACAGTTCAGCAATTCTAGAACCATCCCACCTCTAATCAGTGTGCACATGCTCAGGAGGGATCACGTCCAACACTCACATGTAGGGAAAATCAGGCATTACATACACGTAACACTTTTAACCGGAAGGCAGAAGGCTGTAACCCTGGCCTGAGTAAAAGTAGTCGAAAATTTACCCCAGATAATAGTCTACTATATGCATTTTTTCTTGAAACTCACATGACATACGTTCTCTTTTGTATGGAAACATACCAAAGTGATAACATAGGCTGGATAATCTGTGCCGCCTCCAAAACTTCACGGTTCTGGCAGGTATGTCAAAGAGAAAAAACGCTCTAGTCAGTAGTAATAATTAATCATTTATGGAGAATACATTTAAATGATCAAACTCCCAAACACCTAGGCAGGAAAAATAACAAAAAACAACTTACATCTAAACAAACAGAAACTTTTGTGTGTGTGTGTGTGCCCATTGTAAGTCCTCAAATCGGTGAAACTGGAGAAACCATCGGATAAGTATTTTCAATGCATATTTTTTCGAGGAGATTTATGATCCAAAGTGTATTTTAAAAATTCAGTCTCTTATATCTCGAGACATACCAGGTTTATTTCATAAGCATCTCCTAGAAAGGTGTTAGTAACTATAAGAATAAAAATAATTTCTGAAATCTTTTATTTAATTGAATACCAGTTTCTCTCTTCAATTTTCTTTCATTCACTCTTCCTATGATTCACACGATATAATGATGATGTAAAATTGAAATATTAATAAACCCGCCTTTTGGTTTTCTTTTTTATATATGTAAGTATAGAACTAGATTCAAACAAATGAAATATCGCTTAGGTAGCTACTCTGTGACTAGGACGCTTTCCAACATACTGGGCTACTCACTTTTAAGAATAGAACAGTAAGGAGCATAACGTCCTGTCGCTTGGTGGCGCTGTTCACTAATACAAAGAAAGCGTGATCTGCGGCAGCTGACAGCCCGGCTCTCCGGTACAAAAGCACTTCTTTCCAGGAAGCAAGAAGCAATCTTGTCTCTAGATTTTGAGAATATCACAGAAGATGTCTGCACAATCAGTGGCATCTCAAGCGAACCCTTAGCAGATCGGGCTGGTGGGATGAATCGGGACTAGCGCTATTTCTTCCGGATCGAGCCGTGCCGCCTCCTGCACACAC
>JAGPOW010222850.1:0-14950 GCA_030014935.1 Caiman crocodilus
TCTGCTTATCGCATTTATCTTTCTGTTAACTGTTGTATGTGTGTAAGCTATAGTAAATTTGCCTTTATTCCACTCCCTACTTGCCTCCTCGATCCAAATAAACATACTCACAGTGCCCAGCTGGCCTGTGACAGAGCTCTCACCAGGCCCACTAAGGTGACTGTGCAATTGTCCAATCTGTCCCATGGTGGCTCAGATCTCCACAACACCTTCTGCATTGACCTTTGGGAACCCACATGGGGATGGGGGTAAGGGCTACAATGGGGATCTGGGGGTCCAAGAACTCCAAGAACTCATTCCATGTGGCCTCTGCTTGGCCCCTGTATCTTGGCCCCTCTATCTTTACTCTGTCACCATCTGGGAGGGACCAAGATGGGCCCTCCATTGGGTTCTCCCCACCACTGCAGTCAGCCCCAGCAGTAGTGTGGTTTGCACTAGTAGAAGTCAGGTTGATACCACAGCCCTAGCACAGCACAAACTCTGCCAAATCATGGCTACAGCAGAGATCAGGATGGTGGGGAGGGCTGTCTTGGATATATGGGCAGGGGGAACATGACCTCAGTGGATCCCAGGCCTTAGTTGTACCAAGGGGCACCCACTTCGGAGTCCCTTATCCAGCCAGCCACTCAGCTAGACACATAGATAACAGGTGTCCAGAGCAACAGGAACAGCCTTTGGCTTCCCTTTCCCCTGAACTACCAAAAGCCTAGCCAGAGGCTGAGGTGAGTCCTGGGTTCTGGATACTCCAGGAGAGCATGTGTGCACCGTGCCTTTAAAGGCATTCTAGGTGGTGTGACCTCACAGGGAGTGGGCGGCCACAGAAGGGTCTAGGAAGCCAGCACTTGTGTCCAGCCAGAGCCAGAACCAACGTCACACCTGGGAACTTGGACCACAGCAGCTGTTGGATATCAACTTTCACTCAGCCCAGGTGCAGGCAGCAATCCCCTGCCTCTGAGCCTCAGCCCTCTGTCTGGCTCTTCTAAAAGCCACCCTGTGGGTTTGAGATCAGACACCAGATTCTCTCCACCCTGCCCCAGCCCTGCTGGAGTCCCTCATTCCTGACCTGTAGCCCCCTGTCCATCTCATCCCTGCCAGCGGCCCTTGCTCCTAAGCCACAGCCCCTTGCTCCTTAGGATTCCCAGAAAAACCTAGGCTTGAGGGCTTTCCTCTCCACCCTCATCAAGTCATGACTGTGAGCAGCCTCTTCTTCCTGACAGCATTGGCCCTCATCCACCACCCCCTGATGGTTAGTGACAGGTTGGACCCGGCCACAAGAGAACAGGTTCAGCAACGGGAGCAGCGCCTGAGTTTGGAAATGAAACACCTACAGATGGAGGCTGAGAAGGGGAGCTGCACAGAAGAGGAGGACTTCATAGTGGGGTTTATGGTGATGTCCAAGCCAGACCCCATGGGATGGGAGGCCTGGTGCTGCAGGGTCCTGCTAGCCCTGGCATTGTTTGTAGGCAAGAACCTGAAGCGCAACCAGGAGTATGATTCTAGCATCAACAATAACGAGGAAGAGGATGAGGACATGGACAAAAATGAGGCTGAAGCAGCTTCCAGAGGCTCCCCCATGCCCTGCTCTGCCCTGCACTCTTTCCAGTCCGTCCACCACCTTTCTGAAGCGCAGGGCCCAAACCTGGACACAGCACTTCAGACGAGGTCTCACCAGTGCCAAATAGAGGGAGAATCATTTTCCTTGATTTGCAAGAGACAATCCTGTTAATACAACAAGTATGCTCATGTCTTTGTTTGTAACAAGAGTATAGTGTAAGCTTCTGTTCAGCATATGGCCCACTGAGATCTCCAGGTACTTCTCCACAGTACTGCAGCCCAGCCAGTCCTTCCTTACTTGCATGTGCTATAGACGGGCGTTTCTCAGCCTGTGAGTCACAACCCAAAAACTGAGTTGCAAAAATATATGACAGGGTCATGAACAAACTTTAAAAATGTATCAACAAACTTTAAAAATGTTTTCTCCTTTAAAGGAAAAAATGTAGGCAACTGTGACTTTTTCCCTCACAGGTTGGCAGTACCAGCTTGCAAGGGGCTGCTTGGGGCCTCCCATGGCCCATATCCACCCCCTACCCCACACACTGGGGGGGGGGCTGAGGCTTGAGGGAGGGAGGCAGTGGGTTGGGAGTGAGGGATACTGGGCCAGGACTAGCCATCAATGTTTACAAATGGGTCCTGGTACAAAAAAGGCTGAGAACCAATGCTGGGGCTCTTGTACATATAACAAAATTTGCCCTTTCTTGCATTCCAACAGGGTTCGTGTTTGCATGTGCAGGTTTTTCTGAGGCTTTAAAAGTCTTTCTGGTGCACTAAAGTAAAACTCATCTAAATGTAGTTTAGTTTGAGTCTCCACAAATTAAAATGCCATGTCCATGGATTTGTTACAAGCAAACAGAAATGTACTCAAAGACATGTAATGAGCCCCTTTGTCCACCAGATGGTGCTGCGAATTTTTTAGTTCATCCCTTTGTCCAGCAGATGTCATTTCAAATTGAGGGTGGTAGAGAATGAGGTTAGCTGCCCAGGTTTGATAACTAGGAACAATGTGTTTCTTTGGATGCCAGGTATTGCACACCAGATGCTGCAGTCCACCCAACCGAACATCTATGTCCATCGTACCTATGTTAATCTATGTACCCATATGGACACCCACACCCCTCCCCCACTTCACTCCCCTGGCCAGGGTGACAATGGCACCATCACTCCATAAGCCGCCCCTGAATAAATGCCACTTTTCTTTTCTTGTGCTGGCTGCCTCACCATTCACAATTGCTCAAGGTCACCCACCCCACAGTCAGCCCCATGGCAGCTGTCAGTCCTTAGTAAGAATGGGAAAATTACCACATCTTCTTCCCCCAGTTCAATCCAAGAAGGAAGAACTGCTTGGGTGCCTAGAGGGGACACCACAGGCTGCTTTCATTTGCCCTTCAGTGAAGCAGAGCAAATGGTGACTGCCTTCTCATATCACCAAGTGCAGGTAGCCTGTAGCCACCACGCTCCCTTGTGCTGGTGCCCACACCAGTCACAACTGCACAATCTCACCCCACAGTCAGACCCACGCCTGCACCCCACCCCTCCACTCCTCTAACATGCCCTGGTCAGGGTGACCACGGCACCATCACCCCATAAACTGCTGTTGCCACTGTCCCTGCCCTTGACTGAATGCCACATTTTTTTCCTTGGCTGTGGCTGCTGCACCATTCACAATTGCACAAGGAAGGTCATCCCACGGTCAGACCCATGGCAGCAGGCAAGATGCCCTTAGAGCAACTGGCCCCTGAGTGCAGGTAGCCCATAGCATCCATGCTCCCTTGTGCTGGTGCCCATGCCAGTCATGACTACATGGTCTCACCCCACAGTCAGACCCACAAAGACCCCTGACACAGTAGTGCCCTGGTCCAGCCCAATCACTATAGAACTCAGGACCCTGAGCCAACCTGCTGCCCCTCACTTGTGACCAAGGTACCCCTGGCCCTGACAGTGCCGCCCCCTCCAAACCTGCGGTACCCTTCCTACCCTGTGCCATGATGTTTCCCCTTGTGCAATGGTTTCAAACTCTGACAAATTGCACATCACTAGTTTAAAACAATACAACCGTAAGTACCACCAGCAAAGTTTTCAGTTCAAACTTAAGTACCACCAGCAAATTTTTGTCCTATAAAGTAATTATAATAAATCTGTTAACGCATACCATTGACAGGTTGTCTGTGTACCATTGGTGGTATGTGTACTACAGATTGGGAACTGCTGCTTTTGTGTATTTACTGGTTTTTCCAGTTTGGCAAGTTAGGCAACCCTCCCTAATGTTGCAAACAACTGTTCATTTGGCACAAAGGCTGGGACCCTGACCTGATGATCTCCTGATGGTTCTCCACACAGAAAGAAAAGAAGGCAGGAACATTTATCTACATAATTAGCATTTACTGATTTACTAAGCGTAATTTAAAGAAATAACCAACTGTTACTAAATTTTCAAGGTAAGCATTAACAAGAAGTAGGCAATATGCAACAAGTTTCATTAGAAGACCTTTTTTTAATAAGCACACAGTAACTACAGGTATTATTTATACTTAAATCAACAAACAATGGTTAAAACAACAAACAGGGGGTGACCAGTAATTATAAGCAATTATGACCACTTCACATATAAAAAAGCAGTGTTATGTGTTTCTAAGCTAGACAGCCCTTCTCTCTCCCTTTCTCACGAACGCCTCCTGCCTCCAACAGTCCACCACTGACTCAGCGTGCCTCTCTTGCTATTTCCCGCAACCACACTGCACAGGTACTGATGGCACTGACAATCCTATCTGTTCAGGCATCATTCTGTTTTGCTATGTAGTCTGTGTTCCAAAGGCTTTTTGGAAGTCAAGGTATACAATGTCAACTTCCTCTTTTTTATCAAGGTGGTGAGTTACCTGGTCATAAAAGGAAATGAAGTTGGTAAGATAAGACCTGCCCACGATGAAGTCGTACTAGCTGTTGTTCAGAATCCTACCTTATGCAAGCCTATTGCACATAGACTCTTTAATGAATTTTTCCAGGATTTTCCCTGGGATAGAAGTTAGGCTAATTGCCCTATACTTACCTGGGTCCTCCCTCTTCCTTTTCTTGAAGACAGGTACAACATTGGCCCCCTTCCAGTCTTCAGGTACCTCTCCAGAGCACCACAAGTTTTGGAAGAGTTTTGTCAGGGGCTCCACATTAACTTTGGTCAAATTCCATCCAAGACTGCTGACGGAGCTATCTGGTCCTGCTGACTTATATATGTCTAATTTCTTTAATTAATCACATACCAGTTCTACAGCAATAATAGAAAGGCAGTCATTCCTACCCTGCTCCTTCTGTACCCTATCTGGCATGATTTTTCCTTTGGCCTGGTAAAATACCGAAGTAAAGAAGTCATTCAGGAGTTCAGTTTTCTCCTGAGTGCCGGTAACCAGCTGTCCTGAGTTGTTGAGCAGTGGTTCCACACTTCCATGTGTTTTCCTCCTATTCCCTATGTACCTAAAGAACTTCTTGTCCTTGATTCCATTGCTAATCTAAATTCGGTTGCCACCTTAGCCTTTCTAATTTGTTCCCTACAAGTACAGGCCATTGTTTTATTGTCCTCCTTGGGGCCTGTCCTTGGCTTCCATTGTCTGTACATCTTTCTTAGGAGGACCGTGATCTCCTTGTTTAGCCAAGAGAGCTTCCCAGCCCATCTGGTACCTTTCCTCCACGTGGGAATGGACTTCCTTTGTGCTTCCAGGATTATGTCCTTAAGGAACAAGCACTGTTCATGCATTCCTTTCACCTTCAGTCCTTAGTCCTGCAACACTATCCCTACTAGTGACCTGAACTTGTTGAAATTTGCATTTTTTAAGTCCATGACTTCAACCTCGCTATCAGATTTGTCTGCCTTGTGATGGACAGTGAACGCGATAATTTCCAGAGGGTTTCAAGCCATTCTGCTTTGGAGCCGATGTCAGCCTCCTAAGAGGTATACTGTTTTTTCACATAGGAAGCTACACCTCCAATTTTCTTCCCTACCCGGTCCTTTCTGTGCAAGGCATAGCCTTCTTTGGCTGTGCTCCAATCATGTGAGGAGTCCCACCAGGTCTCCATAATCCCTCCTAGATAAAAATGCCCACTGGAGAGCAGGACAGCTAGCTCCTCCTGCTTGTTACCCATGCTCCTGGCATTAGTGTACAGGCACCTGAATCCTCCTATTGAGACCCTTGGCTTCCTGTCATGCTGAAGGGAAACTATACCCTCAGCTCCTGCAAGAGTAGCTTCCCTCCTAGTGTCCCCATCTATAGGGTCTTCTTCTATGTCGGTCTCCACGGAAGCTCCAGTAGGTGTTTCCCTGTCTCCTAGCAATCTCAGTTTAAAGCCGTATCTAGAAGATCAGCCATCCTGGCCAAAAACAGAGACTTACCTCTCCATGTGAGGTGGATGCCATCCCTTCCCAGGAGTCCTTTCAGTCTGAAGTGTGTGCTGTGGTCAAGGAAGCCAAAGACTTCATAGTGGTACCACCGCTGGAGTTGTTGGTTGACTTCCTTGATGGATCCTTCCCTCCTAGGTCCATGGCCTGCAGCTGGGAGCACAAAGGAAATGACTACCTGGGCCCCTCACACTTTGAGTCCAGCTCCCAGAGCCCTGCAGTTGCTCATAACCCAGTCCAGATTACTCCTGGCCATGTCATTTGTTCCCACATGGATGAGGAGTGTGGAGTAGTAGTCAGAGGGCCGGATGAGCCTGGGGATCCTCTCCACAACATCTCAGATGCAGGCCCCAGGGAGGCAGTGGACCTCAGGGCCCAGGGGGTCCAGACAGCAGAGGAGATCATCAGTGACCTGCAGGAGGGAGTCCCCCACCACCACTATGCACCTCCTCTTGGGGGTGGTAGCATGCTGCTTACCTTCCTCCTCCAATCTCACCATTGAAGCCTCCTCATGCAGGGGGAGGGGAGCATACCTGTTGTGCAGGGCCAGGGGAGGAGTAACTCTGGCCTTATGTTTCCTGGAGCATGAGGTGATTTTCATCCAGGTAGCTTTGGGTGGGTCTTTATGGCTAGCCTTCTTACTGACCACCATCTCTATCTCCTTCTCTTCTTCCTTCTTCTGGAGAAGAGCCTGGCAATAGCCATTGATGAAGTCTTCGTGGGTCCTGGGCACAGCTAGCATACCTCCTCCTTGAGCTCCCACACTTAGCCCCCCAGAGGCTCCACTAGGGAGCATACCCCAAAAGTGGGGGTGCCCCCATGCCCAGCTGCTAGCAGCCATGCCAGGCAGCTCCCGCAGTCCGTGCAGTCCAGGGCCAGGGACTCTGTCTGGGTGGAGATCTTGGCAGTACTGGGAAGCCTGCAGGCCTGATGAGTTGCCACAGTGACTGGGACTGAGTTCACGCCCCTACCTGATCCCAGCAGCCCCTCTTCAGGCTGCTGACCTCAGGCTCCTCACTCAGACCAGCTCTCTGGGTGCCTCCTGCATGCCCCTCCGCGCAAACTGCCATGCAAACTGCTGTGCCCAAGTAGAGCCATGCCTGTTTACACACTTTGTTCATGTGGCTCCGGTCATGGGGCTCCCTGGGGGTGCTCAGCTAAGTAAGGACCCAGGAGGGGCATTCCCCTACCAGCCTTCACTCAGCCAGCGCATCCCACCTGGCATGGCCCTGCACAAGCACGCACGCACACACACACATGCTTCCCAGCAGCACCCCGCAAGCACCCCTGCGCTCACCCACTCTCTCTTGCCCACGCTCTCTTGGCCCTGGAACATATACCTCTTAGCTCTATGCTGCGGGGCCTGTGGAGTCTGGATCTTCAGCTCCCAGGGCACAACAGGCATTAACCCATGCGTCACCTCCAGGAGCAGGCCCAACTGAAAGTAACTTACACTTGGGGCTAGTTTAAAAAGCCTGGGACCTCCCACCTAGTCTTGCGGGATCTCACAAGATCTCACAAGATCGTGTGGGACAATGTGGGAACCAGCTGCTCTGAGGGGGAAACGATGAGTCCCCCCCCCCACACCTTCCCCTTCCTGGGGACCTCAGATAAGTAGGGACCCAGGGAAAGCATTCCCTTCCCAGGCTCCACTCAGCTGGCATGTCCTGCCTGGCACAGCCCCACACACATGCATGCATGAATGCATATGCACACACACATACACACATACATACCCTGCTGCAGCACCCTCCAAGTACCCCTGTGTTTGCCCACCCTCTCCTGGCCCTGGTACATTTACCTCCTGGCTCTACACTGCAGGGGGTCTGTGGAGTCCGTGTCCAGGTCTTCAGCTCCCAGAGGCACAATGGGTGTTAGCCTATGTCTCCTCTGGGAGCAGGCCTAACTCATGGTTGGTCCTATGGTGGGGAGAGGAGGAGTGGAAGGATCAGGCAGGGGTCTCCAGCACTGGTGTCTGAGTCAATATCCTCAGACCGAATCCCCAGAACACACCCCCTGGTGCCAGTGAAAACTGTTGCATTGGGAAAAATATATTATCAAAGCAGTGCTCCCGAGACTTTGCATGAAAGTAGCAAGCTTGAGGAACTGATTCTACCCTCCCACCCTCCCCTGAAAGATATGTGTTAGTTCTCCTGTGTCTGAATGTCCAACACCCCTCTCCCCAAAAGCACTGATTCACTTGCCAGACGTCCATGATTTTGTGGGACTGTTGTTCTTGATATGGGGGGTGGTCAGGGTCAGGTAGCAGTGTCACAGGTATCTGTCCAGATGTCGGTGGAGGTTGTATGGCAGACCAGGCTTGTCCCCCACACTGTTGTAGCTAACTGTCCCAAATCACAAGTGCAGGTGTGCACAGGACACTGGCAGGATCAGCAGCAGCAGGGTGTATTGGCTTGGGCGACCTTCAGTTTGCATAAATTGCTCATTGTGCATGGCCTGGAGCACATACAGCAGTGGCACACTCTGTGCCTATTCCTGGCGGGGGAGGGAAGGGTGCAGTGGTATCTCCAAGTCAACTCCCTGGAGAGTGCCCTGGGGGTGACAGCTCCTCAGCAGGACCCTCGCAACATTTGTCTTGCAGGCCAGGTGCTGAGGGTGCAGCAATGGATCAGAGCAGCTGTCCTGCATGGGCACACGAGGGAGGGTGGAGGAAAGTGTTTGGGGTGGTGACCACAGTTGCCTGTAGCCACCCACCACCCAGTGGGACACTGTCCACAGTGGATATAGCAAGGGAATGGGTAGTGGCTTGTGATGGGCTCCTGGCTGCCATTTTTGACCAGAAGAAGTGTCTAGGTTGACTGTTCTGTCCAAAGATTGCCACTTGCTGATGCTTTCAGGGGTGGGCCTTTCATGGTCAATGCAGGATATTATCCAGCCATTTCACATTTCAATTATCACCCACTCAGAGAGAATTCCCTCTCTTCGTTCTCCTGGTGCTGTCACAGGATCAGATAAGAAGGGCTTGTTAATAGTTTATCCCCACTCTTCCCCCTTCCCCACGTCCAACACCACCACCATCCACTCTGAAGTCTCATTGCCACTCTGAATCTGAGGCTAGCCAGGGAATGCTTGGCTTTTCTTTCTTCCTCCACTTACACCCCCCCCCCCCGGCAAACACCCATCCAGATGCCTCCTTTATTTGGAAGAAGCAAAAATTCCTGCAAGCAGACAGGGGGAAATGCTGTTTTATTCCACCTGAGAACTTACTAAGGAACAAACACATAAAACTAATGGAAACCAAGAAATTACTGAAATAAGAGCCAATACGAACCCCTCTCCTATCAGTTGGCTTTCTTTTCAATGTGTTGCTGCACATTGAAGAAATCTGCAGCAGTAACTTGTGGTAGAATTCATTACTAGCTTTCTTTCCTACCCATGCACCCCCTGTCTGACCCATCCCTTGCTCCCTGAACTGCAGTGGTGATCTCCTGGCCACAGTGGAGGCACTGGGCCACCCCTCAGTTGACTGCAATGCAGATGGTGAACAGGCTTAACTGTAATACTCCTGGCTACCTCCTGGACACAGGTAAGCCAAGTGGAGCTACTGTACACTTTTGGGGGGAGGGGAAGGGGGAGGGGAGGGAAGCAACACTTATGAATGGTATGCTTGTTCACAGGCTGAAGGACATGGTCCTTAATCAATGCGCGTGTCTCCTGCAGATATACATGGCACTGTGTGGCCAGGTCAAGAAACTGGCCTGTGCAGTCTAGGAGCTGTTTCATAAATTCTATGGTGTTGTCCATGCTTCTATTCTCCCACTCAGTCATCATCCACCCTAAACACCTCCCAGAATTTGTTCTGCCAGTCATTTGCAGTGGCCATTTGGGTTTGTGCTGTCTCACCAAAGTGTCCATCATGCGGTCTCTGGAGCATCACTTCCTGTGGCAGTATTCCTGCACGGGCTTCCACTCCATTGTGAGCTGGGGTCTGAGGTTCAGACACATGTCCATGGCTGGCATTGGGCATGGCAGGTGGCAACAGGAATAGGAAAACAAAGTGTTCATGATGTGGTGAAATATCTCTCCTCCAAGTGTTAAAAAGGATGGTGACCCACCTCCAAAGCTACATGCACAAACCCCCTACCACATCCAACCCAAAGGGACCAAAACGGTGCCTGCCAGAGTGGCACTAATGGATACAATGCCCATTCCCTGATACTTACAAGTCCACAGTGGCAAGCCCTCTTGTGTCTTGGAAACAGAAATTGATCTTTGGGGCTCTGGATGTTACCTGTCAGCTCTGTGTTCCTGGGGAACCCCAGCACAGTACTCAAGCTGTCTGACTAACAAAGGAACCCACCCACCACCTTTGCCTAAACCTGAACTGATCAGAAGAAGGGCTTACAAAAAAGCAATGAAGATGCAGTGGGAGACGCATCTAAATCCCTCCAGACAAGGGTGACAGGATTATGGCAACTCTCATCTGCATTAAAGATGGGACAGGGAGACACTTCCATTAGCATTCAGAGTGGAGAACAGAGATTCCAAGGCAAGGACTGCACTGAACTCTGGGACCAGAGAAGCAGGAAGCACTGCATGATGGGGCACTCTCCGATCCAGGTGTTAATCAACCCACCCCTACACACACCCAGCCCAGCATTTATCAGACCAATTCTAGTGATGAATACTTCATTGGTACCCTAATTACTGAAGGTGCCTGATTGCACTGTGAGCTCCCTCGGAATAACACCGCCCATAGCCAAGAATGATCGGTTCCTATTCTCCAGCATAAACAAAACAACTTTGGTATACTCCCTTGAGCCATCATTTACCCATAAACAAATCCAGTGTTCTCCCCTAAGCTATTATTGTTTCCCTACAAGAACCCTTACCCAAGCTCAAGTTTCTGTTCTGGTGCTTGGATCCAAAATCTGCACCAGTTCCAATGGGACTTCACTTTCTCCTTTTTCTGCCTGGAATATCTTTACTGATCATGCTGGGGGCTCTGCCCATCGCAAGCAGTCTTAAGCTAAGCAGCTTGTCTACAAGCTCCAACACACACCTGGAAACCTCAATCAGTTTAAGCTTCACTGACTGGTGAGACCCCAACTCAACCACCACCCCACCTCTAAGCCCACTTTCTAAACCTCAGACTTGATTTACTAAACCTGACTTCTGATCAAACTTGAACTAGATTTCCCCAAATACTCAATCGAAACCATGTAATATTGTAACGGTTTTATTTGTTTATCTCACCTTGTATGGCTATTACTATAAATAACATTACAAGTTTCATATACCTGGCAATAAAATAACTCCTATGGTCAAGCTGGTAGCCACACTCTGAATCTTGTTTACTCTCTTTTCCTCAACTTCCTCATTTGACCTGCAGCAATGCTCCTCTTACCTAAGCCAAAGATCCCTGTAATGCCCTCAAATCCTGTGGGGTATGCTCATCAAGGGGGTTACTACCAGGATAATTGTGGCAGGAGATTGAGGGGGTGCTGAGACAATGGCATATAAGGGTGTCAGCTTGGAAGTGCTGATTGAACCTGCTCAGGGTTCAGCCTTAGCGATAAAAAGTAGATCCAACTGCCTGGCACACCCAACACATTCCAGGAAAGCACATCCCAAGAAAGCATAGTCAAATGAAACCTAAAAGGGGTTGGAACTTAGATGGAGCAATGTCAATTTCAAACCTAAAGGTTCTGCATTGTAATTTGCTTATTGGATAAACCCAAGTCTGAGTAGTAACCTTTTATGATAATTTTTAACACTTTTCAATCCCACAGGGTAACAGCTATAGAGCTACTCACAATGTTGCCCTGAGGCCAACACGTTAGCATAAGACTAGATATAAAAAGCATGCGCATTAAGTAACCAGCAGGAAGGATGGAACAGAACGGTCATTTCTGTTCCACACCTGGAACCCAGACAGCTGGTGTGAGTGAGGATCAGATCCTGATCAAGGGATCTTCCCTGGTAACCCTCTGATAGCGTTGATCGGGGATGCCTGAGTTTGCTGGAATCACTTGGCACGCACCTGGCATTGAGGGACTATCGATAAGTTACCAACCCGTGTCTGTGTATCTGTTGTTTTGAACAGCTCAGTGGCTAATACCCTCACAGTGCCCAGTTGGCCTGTGACAGAATTGATTTATCTGTTGTTATTATTTACTATTAGCTCTTTAATATTACATTATCTGCTTATCACATTTATCTTTCTGTTAACTGTTGTGTATGTGTAAGCTATAATAAATTTGTCTTTATTTCACTCTCAACTTTGCCTCCTCGATCCAAAACTGAATCAAATAGCCCAGTTGGGCCTGTGATAAAATTAATACACTCACAGTGCCCAGCTGGCCTGTGACAGAATTGAGTACAAACATTTGTTGGGAGATGACTTGATGGTTCTGGTGCCTCAATGCCTGCCTTAGGTGGCACCTCCTGAGGTGTTAATGATAGCCTTTGAGACATAGCACTGTCCATCACACACCCCTGTTTCAAACCTGAGCTAGTGCAGGGCAGAGCTCTTTTCTGGGAAGATGTTTCTTTCAAACCAGGGTTAATGCCAGGCAGAGCTGTTTTGTGGGGAGCTGTTTTTTTCAACCTCAGGTTCTTGCAGAGCACAGTCTGTTTTCCTGGGAAGATGTTTTTTTCTAAACCTGGGTGCTTGCAGGGCAGGCCTATTTTCTGAGGAGATGGTTGTTTCAAACAAGGGTTATTGTGGAGCCGGGCTGTTTTCTGGAGAGAGGTTTCTTTCAGGATGGGGTTATTGCAGGGGAAGGTTTATATCAAAAAATATAAACAGCATGTCCACGGACTATAACTACCACAAAAAAAAATAATTAAAGAAGGCAGCATGCCAGCTTACATTTTTCCCAGGCTCTGGACTTCTGCTTCCCACCATCTGTTACAGTCCTCCTTCTGGGGCTGCCACCACTTCCCTGAGAGTCTTCAGTAGTCCCCCTCCCACAGTAGTTAGACAGCTCACCAAGCCTCTCTGTGGTGCTCTTACACACACACACTCCTTCCCCCCTTGGCTGCTGGACCCAACTACCACTAAGCCTAGGGTTTTTATAGTTCTGGCCTTCCCTCTTCCGGTCATTTGACTAGCTGACCAGGCCCAGCTTTTAACCCCTACCCTGCCAGCAGTCTGTGCCCAGAAAGTTCTGATCTTAAAGGGTTTCTGGTAACAGGACTAGGGTTCCCTGTTACAGGGGACTTAGATGTGCAGTGGAGTGGGATAGCCAACACACAGGTACAGAACTGGAGGCTGACCGGGCTCTGTGGATCAACCTCAGGAGCAGCAACTGCAGGGTCTGGGCCCATACAAGCAGATTGGACTGGTGGGAGCAAATCATACTGACCACTTGGAATGATTGACAGTGGCTTAGAAATGTTCTGAATGACCAGGGAGACATTTCATCATATCATCTCGATGCTGGGGCTAAACATAGCAAGGCAGGAGACTGTCATGCATTGAGCCGTCACATCAGACAAGAAGATGGTCATGACCATCATGAAACTGGTCACCCCTGCCTGCCTCTGCTACATCAAAAACAAGTTTGGCATGGCTCCCTGCACAGGCAGGCTGGTGACTTGTAAGGTATGCCAGTTGCTGCAGAACATTGCAGTGAACAACTTTATTTGCCTCACTAACCTCCAGGAAGTTACTGGTGGCTTCAGTGCCATGGGGTTCCCTAACTGTGTGGGGGCTTTAAACAGCACACACATCCCTGTGCAATCCCTTTCACTGGTGAGTTGCTCATGCACAAACAGGAAAGGATTTGCCTGCAAGCTGTGGTGAATCACTGGGGCCAGTTCACTAACATTTATACAGGATGGGCTGACAGTATGCACGATGTGCATGTGTTTAGAAACTCTCTGCCTGGTTTGATGTAGAAACGACACTATGTGCCTGGAGTCCCTGACACAGTGATACATGGTATTGCCATCCCCACTCTTATAATAGCCGATAATGCCAACCTGCTCAAGACATGACTCATGAAGCCTTATGGAGAACATGTTATCAACTTGCAGAAGATGGCTTTCATCTACTATCTCAGCAAATGCAAGATAGGTGTTGAATGTGCCTTTGGCTGCCTGAAAGCGCACTGGAGAGTGCTAAACTGCAGGCTTGAGTTGAAGCCAGAAACACAACAGCCTATATAGTGGCAGAATGAGTGCTCCACAATATTTATGAAACAATCAGGGCAGGTTTTCAGTGATTTGTGGGCTGATGAAGCATGGGAGGCAGCAGGCAGACAGAGACATGGGTGGGTAGTGCATGGCACCCCTAACACCAGCATGGAGATACTGGTTGGGCAGACCTTGTGTGGGATTGCCTAACTGCACATATTATGGATGCTGCCAATAATTAGCACTGATTTGTTCTTCCAGTAAAAATATTTTGGTGTCACTTTATAACACAGAACATCTGTCTGTTCAGTACATTGTCTGTAGTTGTGGGGAGGTTTCTATGAGGGGTGGAGGTGGGGCAAGTGGAGGGTTACCTTCCTATAGTGACCTGAGAAGGATGAGTAGCCTGACGCTATTGAGGAATGCAGCAGGGCAGGGGGGGGAAGCAGCTGCCCAGCTTGGAAAAGAGGGTTAGCCCAGGCTGAGGAAGGGGGTTATTGTTTGCAGGCTGACAGCCACAGGGGTGGGAGGCAGATCATGCACAACTCAGATCCCAACACCAGGTAGCCTAGCCTCCCAGGATGGACCATGTACTGTGAACAGTTATTGGAACCTCTCCTTGGCCCAGGCAGGAGTCCATGGGGGGAGTGGGGGGGTATGAGCCTGCAGGAGTCCTCAGCTTTTGTGGGGGCAGGAGGGTTTGGTTGTTGTGAGTGTGGCAGAAATGCCACCATGGGTGCCCCTCTCCAGAAACCTCTATCTGTGCCAGCCTGAGAGGCAGATGCTGTGGTCACCTGGGCAGGGAAAAAGACCCGGCCCTGGCCCTGTGCTCAGCCCAGGTAACCAGGGATCCTTGGGAAATGGGTTGGCTTGTGACCAGTTTTGGCAGCTTCGATTGGACCGGGCTGC
>JAGPOW010223590.1:0-14919 GCA_030014935.1 Caiman crocodilus
CCCAGTTTTCTTCCTGCCCAGGCAGAGGGTTGGACTTGAAGATCTACAAGGTCCCTTCTGACCTGACCTCTATGATTCTATGATACATAGAGCAGAGAATACATAAACTTATCTCTTTTAGGGCAGGGGCGCAGGGTGAGATCTCAGGCCCGTCAGGATCCAACCTCATGGTTGAAGCATGTTCCACGCTTCAACTCCTTTCTCTTTGTGTGGAGTTTTCCAGGTTCAAATGTCTTCATTAGGCCTTGTTGTACATTGCACTTGGAACTGCTCATTAATGCTAGCTCCAGTATGAGGCAGTCATACCCTAAAGCTAAAAAATGTTCTGCCTGTCCATCACTGCGCATCTGGGACGTGCCTCTACAGAGGGCTTTTAAGCAGAAGGGAGTTGCCCTTGCAGGCCCAAGATGGGCTTCTATCCCTGTTCTCAGTGGGGTGTGAAGGAGTTGAGTTGAGGGGCAGGGGTAATGAGGGGTGGAAAGGATATGTAGGTGGGGGATAGTTGTAAAGTGTAGTTAGCCAGCCACTGAAGAATAAAATAAAAATAAGTAAAGAGCAAAAATATTTAACAGGAAAGGAAGAAAATTGACGTTTCACATTTTAATTATTCAGGGAATAGGAGGCTGGTCTTGCTTCCTGGGGTGTCTGGGAGCAGTGAAGAGAGGTAGTTTTGGAAAAGCAATTGAACCTGCCCTGGAAAGGCAGCCCCAGATCATGGGGACCCAACTGGACCCCTACCCTCTTCCCTGATCTCTACCTCCCTAGACCACACTGCTGGATCTTTCCATCCCCTTTGATCTGGCTAGCTGGCATGTGCTCTTCAGGCTGTTTGCATGCGATTGCACCTGTGGCAGTCAGAAGGTCAGGCCCAGGGGGCAAAGGAAAAGTTGGCATGGTACCAGAACTGCCTTCTGGACAGCAGAGTTTCAGGGGTGGAAAGTTTGAGACTGAGGGCCATAGCCTGATTCAGAGCTTGCTAGATCTTTGATCTGAAGGATGCAAGCAGGTGAGGAACAATAGGAAAAACCCTGGATAGACCCAGTTCACTGTGCCTTCCTTCATCTACTCTCTGCCCCTGTGGAACACAGAGGCTTAAATGGCAGTTCCTATATTAAGTCTTTATGTTCCACTATTCAGCCCATTACCACCAGGTCATTAACTGTGCTGGTGACAGTGCTGGCTGAACAGAGCTATGTGTGTTTGTCCATGGTAGCATCTTTTTGTAGCTAAAATGTTCCTGGTTTTTTTTTTCCACTGTCATAGTGTACAACAATGAATGATGTAACATGTATGCTATGTACTGCATTTAAGTCTTATTAAGGGTTAATATGTTACTATTAGTAAAAGATTCTGGGGTACCTCATAACATGTTTCCCCTCTTGACTTCCCAGTATTAAATTACAGCAGGAAAGTTTAGGAATGTAATTAGTGATTGGTTTATTTTTTTTGATAGGGTCAAGTTGCTTTCATTAAAGGGATTGTTGGGGGCTTGGTTAAGAGACACACATCAGAGAATCAGTGATTTGGCCATAGACACAGTTTTAAATGTTTTTAGTACATACCTCAAGGTACTGGGCATGGCTCATGAATGCTGTGATGCTGAGGCAGATGGAGCATCCCACAAGAGTGCAGCCCCCTGCTCACCTTCTGCATGCTTGGTAGTGGACCCAGAAGTAGACTGGAAGTATTTCCAGTCCACTTCCAGGTCTGCTGCTGAGCGTGCAGGGCCCTCCCCCAATACACCACTGGCTTGGTGATTGTCCATGGGGGGGTCCCCTCAAAACTGAGGAGGCAACAGTGGCCAAGCCAGGGGGTGGGGAGGGGGCCCCACATGCTCCACAGTGGACCCAGAAGTAGACCAGAAGTGTTTCTGGTTTACTTCCAGGTCCACCAACGAGCATGCTGGGAAACTGCCCACACTTCCATGGGATGCTTCATCCACCTCACCACCTTAGTGTTCACAAGTTACCTGGCACCTTGAGCTATGTAGAAAAAACATTTAAATCTGTGTCTATGTCTGAATCATTTAATCTCTCCGAGTTGATTTGAAGGGTTCCAATTCCATTTGGAGAGATTAAACAGTCTCCTGATTCAATTTGGTTGTATAGATTCAGCCATTGAATCAAGCTGAATCTTCACTGAATCAAGTCAGTGACTGAAGCTTTGCACAGCCCTACACTATCCCATAGGTCTATGTATTTTATTGAAATGAATGCATCAGACTATTGTTCTTGCATGTATCACCATGCTGTCAAACACATCTACCTCCTATAATGAAGGCCTATGATGTGGCTGGGAAAAGATTTAAGGTCCTGCAGATGGTGTTTTTTCACTCATCAATGCAATTAGTGGCCTTGCAATGGAACATGATTGATCCTATGTTGTATCTTCATGGGTGTTCATAAGGTCTCTGACATGTTTCTTTGCATATTCAGCCCTGGTTGGGCATCTAGTTGGGAATGGTCCTTTTTTAAGCAGAGGGTTGGACTAGATATGACCTCCTGACATCCCTTCTAACCTTAATTTTCTATCATTCTATCGGGACTTACACAGCTTTCCATCAACCTTCTTGTCCATTCATCCTACCCATACTTCTTCGGCTTGCTTGTAAGAATGTTGTGGGGGATGGTATCAAAAGTGGTGTGAAAGTCAAGGTATAATAGATCCACAGCTTTCCCTAGGGATGTGCAAATTTTCTGTCCCTGATTTGATTTGGTGGAGATTTGGACTGATTTGATGTCTGAATTTCCAAATCCAAATCGAATCAGAGGACTTTTTAATCTCTCCAAATTGAATCAGTACCCTCTGAATCAATCTGGAGATATTCGGAAAGAACTGGCGATTTGGACATAGACGCAGCTTTACATGTCTTTTTCTACATACCTTTAGATAGCAGGCAGCTCATTAATGCGGTGATGCTGGAGTCAATGGAGATCCCACAGGAACATGGGGGGGAGAGGGGGTCCCTGGTACACTCAGCAACAGACCCAGAAGTGGACCAGAAGCACTTCTGGTCCACTTCCAGGTGTGCCAGGGAGCGTTTAGGGGAATCCGGAATTCATCTGCGAGGCATATGCAGGCTGGTTAAGTTAGAGACACTGAACTTCTCCCAGGCCCCATTGTCCATATCTATGTTCCCACCATGGGTTCCTAGGTTCCACTTTGACTATCTAATGCTTCCCAGGTGAGGCCATGACACCCCCTTGTCCTTACACTGTGTCAGTACCCCTGCTCCAGTTTGCTCAGCTGACTTCAGTTGCTTACCTGCCACAACCTTCATGTTCTAATGTTCTTTGTATTTTAGGAGGCTACTTTCAAACACCAGAGTGAGGCCAGCTTGCAGTCCTGCCCCCTGTCTCCACACCCTGGAGTGTTGCCAGCAGGTCAAGGGAAATTATTATGTCTCTCTATTCAGCACTGGTGAGGCCACATGTGGAGTACTGTGTTCAGTATTGAGGTCCCCACTACAGAAAGAATGTGGAAAAAATTGGTACATTCCAGCTGAGGGCAACAAAATTGGTGTGGGGTTTGGGGCACATGACTTTTGATGAGAGCCTGAGGGAACTGGGCTGATTTAGTCTGGAAAGAGAAGACTGAGAGAGGATTTAATAGCAGCCTTTAACTACCTAAAAGGTGGTTACAAAGGATGGTGGTAGACTGTTCTCAATGGTGGCAGATGACAGGACAAGAAGCAACAGTCTCAGGTTGCAGCAAGGGAGGTATAGATTGGATATTAAGAAAAATACTTACTTGGAGGGTGGTGAAGGATTGGAATGCTGGTAAAAACTCCATGCTTTGGGATTTTTAAAGTCCAGCTCAACAAAGCCCTGGCTGGGCATCTAGTTGGGGACAGTCCTATTTCGAGCAGGGGGTTGGATTAAATATAACCTCTTGACATCCCTTCCAATCTTCATTTTCTATGATTTTATGGGCACTTACACCTTCTTGTCCATTCATGCAATCCACAATTCTTCAGCTTGCTTGCAAGAATTTTGTGAGAGATGGTATCAAAAGTGGTGTGAAAATAGAGGCATAATAGATACACTGCTTTCCCTAGGGTTGTGCAACACTTCAGTCCCTCCTGTGCCCTTCCACCCCCACCCCCATGCATCACCTATGCAATCAGCAGGGATCCTAGTTTCCTCTGATAAAAAAAAAAAAATCACAAATTCTCTGACTAAAACCCCTAAATCCATTATTAAAACGAAAAGCTCCCTGCAGTCCCCTGCTGCCCGGATGGTGCCCCTCATAGCCCCACACTGTTTCCCCTGGCCCTACTCTTGCCTCTCACTGCCCCCACAACAGCCCTCCCACCCTACTCATGCCTCTTGTCCCCCCACCCACAGCCCCTGCCCCCAGCTTTCCCAGAGGGGGCCCCCAGCTATCAGGGCTATAGGGCCAGGGACCCAAGTCTGCAGCTCCCTGCCTCCAATGGCAGGCAGCTGCAGCAGAAGCAGCATGGAGCCAGCTCTCCCACTGCTCTGCCTGCTTGGGTTGTGGTGGGGCCAGCTCCTGCACATATAACCAAATGGACATTAGTCCTTTAGTCTTTGAAGCTCACAACTGGTTACAGGCTGCCAATAAGATAGCCAACAGATGTGAAGAACCAAAAGAGGAAGATAAGAAGGATCATCTAAGTGAAACAAAAGAATGAAAGTCAGGTAAAGTGGGTGATGGGATCACAAGAATGTCACAAGACAACTTAAGGGTGGGGTATGTGGATACAGGTGGTACTTATCAAAGGAAAACCCAGGAGGCAGGTCCCTTAGAAGTTCCCTTAGTGGCACCTGAGTAAACTCCAGGACCTCAGTGAGGGCTGGAGATTTCTCTCACAATCCCACAATGATGGTGGCAGTGGTTGAAAGGCAGGGAAAGAAGCAGCACCGCTTTGTAAGGTCCTGCTTGCTATGCATTGGAGGACACACAAATGCCACTGTCACATCTAGCATGGGTGGAGGCATTGCACAGATCCATGCTATGTTAACAGCAGGGTCTGCATTTCCAAAACTGGTGAGCAGAATTAATTGGCTGAAATGATTTGTTTAATAAGCTACAAGGTAATTAATTGGCTTAATTGATGTATACAATAAACTGTCAGATGATCGATTAGCTTAATTACTTGATCAAATGAATTACCATAGAACAACTCAGATTAATTGATTCATTTAATGAGCTGCTGGGGAATTAATTGGCTTAATTGATTTATTTGAGGAACTGGTGGGAAAAGTGATTAGACTAGTTGATTTATTTATTTAATGACCATAGAAGTTAATAGACTAATTGATTGATTTAAGGACTTGCAGGTGAAATTAGTTGGATGGAGTTATTTGTTAAATGAACTGACACTTCAATTGATTAGGCTAATTAGTCTATTTCTGGAACCATGATTTAAGGCACAAGTTGATTTTTCTGTATTTGGATGAATGGCCGGGTTTTAGTTTGGGGTTTCATTGACTGGTATTTATTTATAAGATGTTGTTTGGGGATGGAGAGCCAAGGCTAGTAAAGTCATGGCCCAAACTGATATCCTTTGTTGTCAACCTTCCTAGTCAAAAGCACCTTGTGAGTTAGCCTCAGAGCTATATTACCCCGTGGTTTGGAAATTGGATACTAGCATAATACCTGGTTGGCATGCGGAAGGGCTCTGAGGGGAGATAAAGCCTCTATACATTATTCCCACATGCAGGTTGCACTGGTTATTTCTGATGAGCAAGAACTCTCCCATTAATATCTAAGATATAAGCATGGCAGGGGAAGAGAGGGCCAAACCTCATGAGCTGGACATGCTGAAGGCTGAACTGTCTAGTCCAAAGAGCTGACACCCAAAGGGGTTGGAGCACATGGGTACTACAGCATAGCACATACTGGAAACACTACTCATAGAGAGGAATACAACTTTTTTGTCTCCACATCTGCCTGATGTAAGAGTGGTGCTGTGGGTGGTCAGGGAGTAAGGGGTGTGTGGGTGGTGGGGCAGGCAGACTAGAGTAGGGAGTGCCCCATGAGATGGTCCACCACAGCCTCCTGCACCCAGTGCCGTGGCCCCCGCTGGCAGGTGTGCACCTTGCCTGGGGCCTCACCAGGGGGGACCCACTGCTGCTGTTGCCATGACAGCTTATACTCTCACTGCCAGGCCACCTCTGTTTTGCATTCCTCTTCTGCCCAGGCCTCCCAGAACAACTCACCCCAGGCCTTACAAATATTGTGCAGCATGCAAGACGCAACAATGACCTGCTGGAGGTTGTTCTTGGCCACTTCAAAGTGGTCAGTAAGGGAACTCCAGTGGCCTCTGAGACAGCCAAAGGTGCACACGATGAAGGTTCGGGTCCAACCGAGGCACTGAATAAAGTGGACCTGGCTAGGGTCCACGTGCCTGATATAGGGCCTCATCAGTGATGACAGGAACAGGTATTCTGGTTCCCCAATGAGCAGGGGTGGGATGAAGATGGCACCTAGCTGCAAGTCCTCCAATCCCAGTGCAAAGCACCCATTCTCTATCAGCACATTCAGGCTAGAGTTCCTGAACATGTGTGTGTCATGCATGCTGCCCATGCAGCCAACACTGACATGGGTGAAGGTCCCCTGGTGATTGATAAATACCTGTAGGACCACCAAGTGGAAACCCTTGCAACTGTAATAAGGCCCGTCTACCTGGGGTGGGCAAGCCAACAGGATATGTACATCCCATCCAGGGCCCTAACACACTGGGAGAACCCCACTGTACAGAACCCTGTGACCACCTTCTGGGGGGCAACAACACAGAGAATGGCATCCACCAGCACATCCTGGAGGGTGCCACACTCCTTCAGGATGGCCTCTCCAGTGGTGGCCTTGCCCACTCTGAACAAGAACCCTACAAGAACCCTATACTACAGGCTGCCATGCATGGCCAGTTTGACTAGCACCAGGGCCAGGCAGGTGTCAGTGGGGAGGGATGGGCACATGCCAATATCCTGGTGCTCTAGCTGGGACCAGAGCTGGTGAAACGGGTCATAAAAGTGACTCTGGTCATCCTAAAGGCATGAACCCACTGTTCATTATCCCAGGCCTGTTGCACCAGATGCTGCCATGAGTCCCAGCTGGTGTGGTGGACCCCGAGGGGATGGGGATGGAGTACTAGGGGATGAGGGCAGCCAGCAGGATTAGGATACCCTTTTCCTCACTGCCAAGGCCAGAGAATGGGGCATCCGTAACTCAGGAAAACAGAGCAGGCATGAACAGAGCTGCCATGTGCTGCCTCTGTGCATACCACACTGCTCATCTGAGCACTGGAACTGACTACCCAGAGATCAAAGTGTAAGGCTCTGTTTTAAAGTTGGCTGCCAAGTGCTGGCAGCTGGGAAAAGAAGCTGGACCTCTCCCCAGGGGCCACAGGGGCACATAGCAGGGCACTACATTTAGTTCCAGGTCCATGCACGTGTAGACACCTACCCAAATTCGCTTACTGCACATTAGCTTAGTGTACAGTAAGTCTATTCACAACTAAATGTATGTGTAGATGCACTCCCTATTACGGTTTATAAATATGCTAACTTATCCTCCATTATTTCATTTTTTGTTTTATTTTGACAGTCAAGTTGGGACACAACACTCCCAGTTTTACAAGACTTCAGCCTACTCTTTCATTTAGCAACTTCTAGATGGGATTCACACTTTGAATTTTTGAGAAATCTTTCATTTGCTTTCTTCCGTGCTTTAAAACCCAACATTTGAAATGCTTCGTCCCTCTTTGCCCCATTGCTGAATGCTCAACAATAAAAGCAGATAGTTTTGTCATCATGGACACTGTATTTCAATCATTTATATTACATTTACCTGAATTTTCTGTTTTTGTTTTTGTTTTTTTCCCATGGGCACTGACTGGAAAATCAGTTACTAACTGATGCAGATCTTGTTCAATATTTTCTAAAACTGCATCCAGTCCAAAGCAAGGGTATTTTTAATTGAAAGCTGCACTAACCTCTGTATGAGCATTTGAATGGGATTCTGTAGCGTCATCATACTCATTGCTGTTGTTAAATTATTCTGAACTTCACAAGAGTCAGGTTCAGTATCTGGTGTACTCGGCACTGGTGATTTAGCTTTCTGTGTGTTGAAAAATATCCAAATGTAATTGTCTTTTCACCATTGCACAAAGCTAATTATAGGTATATTATTAAATTAACTAAGTTTAACCAGAGTCCTCAATCTGTTTTTCTGAAAAATAATTTTAAAAGTGTAATAAAATTTCAAGACCTAATGAACACATTCAAATATACTGTGCTGACTCAAAAATTAACAGTCACATGAGAACAATTATAATAATGACAGGTCAAATAAAACCATTGGTTATGTTATTAAGGTTTAAAAGCTGTCCAGTGGTTGCCAACTTGAAACTAGTGGTTGTCAACCTTTTTTTTTAAGTTGCGGACCCCCCAAAAATGGTGAATGGAGTTACTGATCTTCTTTCAATCTCTCTATCACACAGTGGTGCCAGTGGCAGGGTCATGAGAAAGTGCAACTATGCAGCCATGCTCTGTTGCTGGCACTCAGTTAAACTCTGGTCATGGGGGGAGCTGAAACAGGCTCTGCCTACTGATGCAGGGCTATCTGCTACTGCTATTCACCCAGCCTCTGGCCATTCGGGGAGCTGGAGCAGCAGCAGTGGCAACACAGCCACTTTTTATGAGCCCCCTACATGTGCTTCATGAACCCCCAGAAATCTTGGGGGAGGACATGCCCTCATGTGCCTCTCCCAATTTGTCACCTATAGCACTAGATCAACACATCAAAATCAAACCTTGATCCCAGTGCTGTGAGTCTGCTCCCGTGCAAACAGAAAATTTGTGGTGTGGAGAAGAGAGGTATTTGCTACATTGTGCAAGCGGATGTAAGAGTGTCCCCATTTGGTAGGAAGGTGTCCCTGTAAAGCTGCCTTATTAACTGCATCCCAGGAATTGCATAAATTACACACAGTGTTAGAGTGATGCTGTAGCCATAATGCTCCAGGAATTGTGTTAGAGGCAATAATTTCTTGCCACTTATTTGCCACACTGTAACATTGAAGCGTGGCACATTTTTTTGACACCAGGAAAACCCTGTTTAAAATATTGTCCACTAGGATCCCAGAATCACCCAGAATCCCACGTAAGGCTTCTGGGGCCATCAAAGGTGCTGGCTCCAGCTTCCCCTGCCCTACCTGGAGGATTTTTCTTCATGCTAACTCCATGTACAGGGGTGTATGTCACACAACCACATGCCCCTTCACATGGGGATGTGGACTATGTGCCCACAGCTGTCACATAACCCACAAGTGTGAGTGTGTGGTACCCATTAGCTTTTGTGGCTACAGAGGATGAGAGTCCATTACAGCTCCAGTTTGGGATCACAACTAAATGTTGTGAAGTGTCTGACTGCCTGGAGAGGCAGAATGCTCTAGCCAGGAACCTCTGTGTTTTCATGCCAGCACGTGTACTGGAACACTTCATCTATAGGCTAGTACATTTTTTCCCTTCTCCATACACCACCAGATCAAATAAATTGGCATATCTAGTTCTTAGTGGTGACAGATGACAGAAAAAAGAAGCAAGAGAGGTTGAGGCTGGATATTAGGAAAAACTTTTTCACTAGGAGAGTGGTGATGCACTGGAACAGATTACCTAGAGGAGTGGTAGAATCTCCATCCTGGGAGGTTTTTAAACCCTGGTTCAATGAAGCCTTGGCTGGAATGATCTAGTTGGGATAGTCCTACCTTGATTGGGGGTTGAACTATATGTGACCTCCAGAAGTCCCTTCCAAGCCTCATTTTCTATGATTCTATGACTCTAAGTATCTGCTTCACTTGTCTTCAATATCAGTCTCACCTATCATATGCCCCTATATAACATATACACCCCGATTTGGAGAAGGCAGATTAAAGAAAAGATTTTTCCATCATTTTGGTCCTGTATGGCAGGGACCAATCTGAGTCTTCAGCTCACTCACCCTCCCTCTCCTGCTCAGACATAAGCTATACATTTGAACTTTCACAGCTGAATTGTCAGTAACAATCAGCTACCCTCTCAGATGCTGAAACTGTAGCTACTGGACACCTTGGGCAAATGAAGGAATTTGAAAAGATTAAAAGTAATCAGCAGGACTGTGGAAAAGGACAAGAGAGACAAGGAGCAGATGAATGGCAAAGTCACCAGGAAAAAAACCCCACTGTAAATAAAAATGGGAAAGCCTAATTAATGGACCATGAAGACCATTAAAAAGGAAAGGTGGTCATTAACACCTCAATGAGCAGGAATTACGCAGATTCTAATGAGCCACTGAACATCATTGCAGCTATTCTGGGCAGAAAAGCAGGTTCCTGGCTTTAAGACATGTGCCTCAGTTTTGGAGGGCTAATTTATTTTGGGGGGTGGGTGGGAAGGGAAGATGTACATACTATGCAAATACATATGGTAAGCCCCCTTCCTTACCTTTGTCTGAACTTTGAAACTCTTCTCTTCAGTAACTGGATGCAGTACTCAGTGATGAGGGGGTATTTATAGAAGACTCTGCTAAGCAAGGGCTGTACCCACTGGCAAGCTGTCAGTGTGTTTGCATGATGTGCAGTGAATGAAAATGTTTTGTGGTCCCATGATCTCAGAGGCAGGTGCACATCTCCAGTCACTTCACCAGTGCACGCACCACAAAGTCTCAGCCTGCTTGGCTGATTTCCAGCTGGTCTCCCTAATGCCAACTCCAGGTACATACTGAGATCTTCAGTCACAAAACCCAGAAGTTCTGAACCCTGCTGTTTGCATTGATCAGAAGATAAGATTTTGACACTGCTGCTTCCTACCCCTTTTATCAATCCTTCACATGTCATATGGCTTTTGAGGTTCTGGTTTAAAAGATAGAGCTCCACTTCTCATTGTACCAGGCTGCTTTTCCTCATTAAATAAGGTAACCAGAAGTACCAAAAACTTGGGAACAGCCCATTTTCCAGGACTTGGTTGTCCACACTGTGCTTCTCTATAGACCTTGTAAAAGAACCTTGATGTCTCAGCTCTAAGCCCTGGCACTAGAGTAGTGGTCGTCCAACCTTCTCAGGCTCTAGGCTCCACTAGATAGACATAAAGGCATCTTAAAAATTCCAGATCTTCACTTTCACTCAGTTTTTGAATATGGTAAAGGAATAGAGACATTCTTCTGATCCCAGGAATCAGGAAGTTCACAGAAGGACAGGATGTTTTTAACACTACAGATCCCTGTCTGTGTTTACATTTAGACTGTGCTTCCATACCTAAAATTGCTAACATTCTGTAACACCCCATGGCACCCT
This sequence comes from Caiman crocodilus, assembly GCA_030014935.1. Classification (NCBI taxonomy): domain Eukaryota; kingdom Metazoa; phylum Chordata; order Crocodylia; family Alligatoridae; genus Caiman; species Caiman crocodilus. The sequence continues at coordinate 11,294 of JAGPOW010223590.1, forward strand.
TAAAAGTTCTTGAAGCACCCCATGGAGCAGTGGCACCCTGTTTAAGAAGGGACCTCTAGAGATCACATCTAATTCACCCCCCTGCTTGTGGCATGATTATCACTATCCAAACCAACCTAGACACATCCTTGTCTAACCTATTTCTAGCACTACACAAAAAGTCTGTTTCACATCTGTAAGGAGCATTGCCCAATGATACAGAGAGTTTGAGTTCAGCCAGGACAAGAGGACACTCTAGACAGTGCCTGTCACCCAGGCTGACTTGCAGCAATCCCTCTCACAGGACCTGGTGGGTGTCAGCATCAGTGGGAGTCAAAGAGAAGTGCTCCTCATAGAAAGACCTTTCCTTTTCTTGCAAGTTGCTGGGACCCAGAAGGGAGGTTGCCATCGTCTGCCAAAAGACAGGTGGTATACTTCTTGGCACCCCTCCTTTTTTACAGGGTGTAGAAAAAGCAGGAGCCATGGCCCATCTCTTGGAGAAGTTGAACCCATGAGCTCAGAGCGCCTCGCATTTCTCCAAACACTGTCCATAGAGGGATGTGTTGTTTGAGCTGGTGATCACCAGGCACCTCTCTAGCTCCAGCACCTCCCTCTTGAGCTGTTCCCTGGACTCCTCCATCTTGTCGGGGTGTCCCCATGTGTAGCTCTGGCAGAAGAGCTGGACACACACCTTCTCCATGTCCTGCTATCACTGAGCTTAGGGAAAGACTGACTGCTGCCCATGCCAGGCCAGCCAGAACTCCCAGAAGGCTGCCACAAATTTCACATCCTCCAGCAGGCTGTTGTTAAAATGCCAGTAAATCAGCCCCAGATGACTGGGCCTCAGTGTGTCCTGAGAGTGGATGAGGTGGTGGTCACCAAAGGGGGCTGGCCTAATGCTGGAGGCATGGACTTCAGTGGTGTTGAACAATGAGAAGTAAATTCAGTCTAACTGAAGGTGGTGTGCCTGCTCTTCCTTCACCCTTACAAAGGTGAAAGTGGTGTGTTGTCAGGGTGGCAGGTGCAGATGCCTGTGTAGTTGGACCAGGCTGAAAGGTTACACCAGCATGGAATCTGGGTACTGCACTTTCAGTAAGTGTTTTGTCCCCTTATCTCTATATCACACCTGCTACAACTTGCTCTTAATGAAAATGGTACCAGGAAGTGCTATCTGACTGTAGCTGGGTATGCTGAAATGGGCTCTGGTCTCAGCATCTGGGCATCTTCTTCTCCAGGTTCCAAGTGCAGATCTTCACAAGATGAAAGAAAGGTCTGACATGGGAATAAAAAACAGCAGCCTGGGACCCATGTGAGCAGGTCAAACCCTCTTACTCTGGCAAGGGTCTACCACCAGTGATGTCCATATCACATAGAAATTAATAAAGCAGTATTATAGAGGTAGCCACATCTGTCATTTTTTCATGGGCCTAGCTTCAACTTTCCAGTGTGCATCCAACTTCTCCTCAAGCAGTTGTGGCTCTTCAGGTTTTGCCCCCAGTTGCAAACCTGAATCACAGGGCAGGTCTGTACTGGGCCAACCCCTGTTAGTAGTTTTGGGACACAGGTACTACGAATCCTCATGAGATCCTTGCAGGTACCTGGCATCCAGTATCCACAGGGTAGTCAAATTCCTGTCATGGGAGCGTGGGTCGAGCTAGTGTCTGATAAGTCATCCTCATCTGTGGTGGAAGGAAGCAGTATGGCCCAGTTCCTGTGCCAGTACTGCCTCTTCCCTGGGATTAGTGCTGTCCTCTGCAGCTGCTGTCAAGTGCTGAGGACCCTGTAGGAATCCTCATTGCCTGCAGCTGTGGCCTCCAGGCTCTACATGGCACCAGACATGATAACCACTTGTTTTCATCCCTGCTCAGGCTCCTGGCCCAAGTGGCTTCCAGCTCTCAACCTTACCCAAAGGGCAGGCGCGTGCGAAGTGCATCACCAGCTGGTTGTCTCCCCTATCCAGGGGAGTGAGTGTACAGGGAGGTATGCTGTGTGCCCACAGACCCATCCCCTGCTGTTGGAATGGCCCAGGATCCAGGGGACTGTGGGACATTGTGTGCTCATTGCCTTGGTAAGTGCAGATCTAGGCCAGGTCCCTGCTATAGTTCAATAAGGAGTGGTCCAAGAGGACCTCCCTGAGAATGCTGGTGGTGGCCTGGCTTCACTCCCTCCCTATGCAGTGCTGCACACTGAGGGTGATATTAATCTTCCAAATGAGGACCAAGTGTAGTGAGAGTTGGGGTACCAAGGTAGGCAGCCACTTTATGGCGGAACTGAGACATCTCTGAGTTGTGTATAGGGGCACAGACATTCAGGAGGTTCAAAACAAGCCCCTGTACCTTGACCAGGACATGGAGCAGCTGGCCCAGAATCACCTCAGCTTCATGGAGGATTCTGGCTGCAGGCTAGGGGAGAACAGGGGAACAGCCCCACCCAACATCGCTGTTAGGTGACTGAATTACACCATCTCTGCCCATTCCTGTTACTACGTTGCTTCAGCAGCTGGAGTCATGTGAGGCACCTGCAGGAAGAGCACAAAGTCAACTGCCTTCTGAAGGAAAGGGAGTACCTGGAAACTGCAGAGATATCTCTTGCAGCTGTGGATGTTGAGGTCCATAATTTTGAGTGACCTCCTTGATGGAGGATGTCAGTCATCTCAGCAGGAGCTTCATGAGTAACTACCCGAGGCCTGGTGCCCGGCAGCAACCTCATTTCCCTCTAATAAATGTAGAGGATGTCATGGAAGCTGCAAGTGTGCATGTAGATCCTTGCATTGTGCTGTTTCAACCCTTGACTTCTCCCACCAGCTCCTTCATGATGTCGAGGATGCAGTGGAACTCTCCCCAGCACTCATGGGTTAGGTGCACCTTGTTTGGGGAGTAGATTTCATAGACATTAGGGCTGGAAGGGACCTCGGAAGATCATTGATTCCAGGCCCCTGCCCCAGAGACAGGACGTCAGCTGCGGTCATAGGATCCCAGCCAGATAAATGTCCAATTGACCCTTTAAGGAATCCAGAGTAGGTGTTTGCACCACCTTTGGCATGTGCTTTCTCTCTCCAGAAACTGCTTTTCCCTGGGGACTGCCAGAGCTGAGAGGTCTATGGGCTCCACAGGGCCCTTGCAGTCATGGTCATTTCCTCCTTCTGGGCCTGTGGTTCAGTGGGCAGTTGACTGTTGAGGGCAGAGACCTGATGGAGTGCTGTCTGATCCACCAAGTCCACTGTTTCCCCTGACCCTAAGACAGGAAGTGGTGTAGTCCCTTGAACCAGCAAAACAGGGATCTCAGGTGGTGGCATAGAAAAAAACAGGGGGGTCTGCACAGGATCCCTTTCAGGGTTGTTCTGCTTTTTAGCGGATTGTACTTCACTCCCTCTACCCCACCCCATCTCAGGACCCACCTGTGAAGGGTGGGTCTAGAATTCATAGTATCATAGTATCATATTATCTAGGTCAGAAGGGGCCTAAAGCAGGCCATCAAGTCTGACCCCCTGCCAATGGCAGGAACGAGTGTCAGGGTCACAGGACCCCAGCCAAGTACGCATCTAATCCACTCTTGAAGACACCCAAGGTAGGAGCAAGAACAACTTCCCTAGGAAGCTGGTTCCACATCCTAGCCACCCTAACTGTGAAGTAGTGCCTCCTAATGTC
>JAGPOW010234285.1:0-14437 GCA_030014935.1 Caiman crocodilus
CTAGTGTATTTCGCTGTTTATCTTCGAGGCCCCTGGCCTGGTACAACTGTCTCCTCCTTATCACTGCAGATGGGCATAATTCACAAAACAACCTTCCAGCCTCGCTGTGTATTCTGTCTTGGGAGGATGGCTCAAGGCCATTTATTAGACCTTTAGACAAAAATGGCTTGGTTATTCACAACACTTGGATTGGTCTTGCTAAATATGTAAGTACACATGGCTTGCTCCAAGTATGAATAAGAACTATGTCGTAAATCACGGGGCAGGAAGGGACCTCAGGAGGCCTTCTAATCCAGATCCTAGAACACGTAGGATCATCCCTGTCTAAATCATTGTAGCCAAGTATTTATTTAACTTGCTCTTAAAAACTTCCAGTGATAGAGATCTTCTAGGCTCTCAGAAGTCATCTGCACCAATGCTTAACATTCTCTGAGTTAGAAAATTCATCTTAAGTTCCAAACTAAATTTCCCTTCTTGTAATTTCAGACGGTTGTTCTTTTTCCTGTTCTCTGTGACAGAAAGAACAGTGTATCACAACAACTCTTATGTATCTGAAGGCTCATGAGGTCCTCACCAGCCTTCTCTATTCCAGACTAAACAATCCTAATCTTTCTTTGTACATTATGTTTCCTAGTCTGCTAACCATTTTGAGTCATCTCCACTGCATTCTTTCAAATCTGTCTGCATCTTCCTTGAAGTGCAATATCCAGAACTGGACACACTACTTCAGGTGAGGCCTCCTCAAGATGAATCCCATCCACTGCTTTCCTCATCTATGAAGTCTGTCAGATTGTCAAAAAATGGAAAATGGGTTGGACAAGTATAACTTGCTCTTGAAAAATCCATGTGGGCCGTTTCTGATTGTCTTATCCTCTAGATTAAGGCTATACAACTTTGATGTGGCTAGGGGTCATAAGTTATGCAGGCATGTAGGTCACATACTGCAAGGGCAGCCTCACCCTGCCATGTGGGCTATGCTAGCAGTCCTCCCTAAAATTGTTCACAGCTGGTAACTAAACACATTTTTCTCATTTTCTGGCTGCCCAACAGGTCAGATTTGCAGAAGCACGGAATACAAATGTTGCTGTGTTTTAAACACAAAGTACCATTAAAATGCTGAAAAAAATAGGCTTCAGTTGTCTTAAGTTGGGCACCCACAATCAATAATAGATACTTGATTTTGGCCTTACTCTTTACACTTCAACTCCTTGGCTGTAAAGGGTTCTGATGTCATCACCCACTCTTTAGGGATGTTTAGGAAAAAGAAGTGTTTGTGAAATGCTCAGAAAGCAGGGTGAGAACTGCAATTAGTAGCATATTCAAAACTTTTGTGTTCAGTGCAGAGTTTGCAAGGGATGTTTCAAATAAGGACAGAGGCCAGGATGAAAAGTATTGAAGAACTACTCATTTGTTGAATAAGGCATGGATCAGTGGAGGAAAGTATGTGATTATATAACTAAAGATTGTGTCTTAAGTTGTACTGGCAACCTGAAACTAGCATTGCATAACTTCTGGACATTTTGGATGCAACTGTCTAGAAGACCTCTTGTTTAGGTTTCCTGAAGGAAAAAATTACCTGGCGAATCTCTTCTTTCTCCTCAATTATTTTATCCATCAGGCACCTGAAATATTCCTCAATGTCCTGCTGCTGGTGCACTGTGCAGACACAAATTGGAATAATCAACAACAAACTGCAAAAGTTGTTTGCTCTTAGGTGTAGTCTAAGGATGACTGCTGGCCGGTGGGAACAGCTCACTGTCCCATTTCCATTTTTCACTTTCCCCCAGGGCAGACTTTACATTAGAAGTTGACTATAGCAGAACCCACATGCAGAGATGTACAGTAAAAGAAGGTCACCCTAAAACCTGGTGGAGGGTTTCCTTAAAGCTTGAAGCAATAAGACCCTTCATTACTATTTAAAAGATCTACAAATTTAAAATGGCCTGCTCATTTCTTGATCACTGGTCCACTTAACTTGAATGCATCATATCCCCAAGGAACAAACACCCCTCATACAGCTGCTAGGAGCCCATGCATAGCACAATGTCAAACTTGAGTAGTCATAGAATCATAGAAAATCAGGTTTGGAAGAGACCTCAGGAGGTCATCTAGTCCAACATCCTGATCAAAGCAGGACTAGCCCCAACTAGATCATTCTACCCAAGGCGTTGTCTAGCCAGGTCTTAAAAACCTCCAAGGACAGAGACTGCACAACCTCTCTCAGTAACCTGCTCCAGTGCTTTACCACCTTCCTAGTGAGATTTTTTTCCTATTATCTACCCTAAATTTCCCTTGCTGAAACAAAGATCATTGTTCCTTGTTTTGTCATCTGCCAGCACTGAGAATGGTCTAGCTCCAGCCTTTTTGAAACCATCCTACATGTAGTTAAAGGCTGCTATTAAATCCCCCTCAGTCTTCTCTACTCCAGACTAAACAAACCCATTCCCTCAGCTTCTCTTCATGGTCATGTGCTCCAGCCCTAATTATTTTCATTGCCCTCCGCTGGACTTTTTCCAATTTGTACACAGCCTTGCTGTATTGGGGGGGCCCAAAACTGGACAGATGTGGCCTCACCAGTGCTGAATAGAGAAAAATCACTTCCCTGGATCTGCTGGCAACACTCTTACTAATGCAGCACAGTATGCCATTAGCCTGTCTGCTGGTGGCGCTGCACTTACCTCAAACCCCCTAGTAACACACACACCAAGACACCCTACAGACTTTGATGCTGCAGAAACCTGAACTGCTCCACAATTCTTTCCCAGTGAATTATGGGAGAACGTGTGTGTTCTATTAATGCACAGTGAAAACATAGGGAGGTCCTCGAGGATTAGCAGCCTTAGAGTGATGTAACTTGAGTCATCCCTGCACAAAGGCAGATACCAGCAGACAGGAAAGTGAAACCTGGGTTCTACCTCACATCCTTAACCTGGGTGGAAAGTATCACAAAATATGTGCAACAGGTTTCTGGGTGTGACTGAAAAGGTCATTCAGCAGTAACAGTCCAGTAGGAGGTAGGGGCAGCTGAAAAGTGAAGCCACACTGAACACCAAGCAAAATACAGCAACTCAAGATTTTCAAATGCACATTGTGTGAGGACCATTTAGGAAGAAGGAAGATGAGGAGGAGGGCTGGGGAAATCATGAAGCGGAAGAGAATCTGCAAAGCCTTGTATATGCCTGAGAAACCCTCCTGCATTCATAGACGACTGCCATGGAGGAGAATGGCGTGAACAGGGAACCAAAAGGGAGCTGGGGAAAAGCTCAGACCCACACTAAGGCCAATGAGGTCTTAGCAAAACTGAACTTCCTCCCTCTGGAAGTTCAGATAAAGTTGATAAAATACCAGCCTGCAAGGATGACCAAAGGTACACTACATTAGGTAGGCATCCTACCATTGTGAATTCCAAGGCACTTAGTAATTCCTGTGGTGTTGAGCAAGGTGTTTCTATCCATCAGCTCTTGAAACAGCTTTATCAGGATGTGCACGATGCCAGTACCACTGTTACCACAGCTACAAAACACAAAGAAGACACACTGTTCATCTGCACTTTCCAGACTTTGACTCAATGGGGCTTGCTGCCACAGTGGTTCTCAACCTTTTTTGTACCAGGACCCATTTGTAAACATCGATGGCCAGTCCTGACCCAGTGTCCCTCACTCCCAACTTGCTGTCCCCTGCTCCTATGCCTCAGCCCCAAAATGTGTGGGGTGGCAGGGGGCCTGTAAGGCACAGGGAGTCCCAGACAGCCCCTTGCAGGCTGGAACTCTGCCAGCCTGCAAGGGATAAGCCAGTTTCCCACATTTTTCTCCTTTAAAAGGAGAATACATTTCTAAAAGTTTGTTCGTGACCCTTTCATATATTCTTGCAACCCACTTTTGGGTTGTGACCCACAGGCTGTAGCACAGTTTCTCTCAAGGATTCCAGGAGAGAGCTCTATGAGCTGCCTAAATGGATTTAGGTGTGTACACGAGATTCTAATCTGCCCTTATTTAGACCCTGCGAAACTGCTCATACAAAAGCAGGCTAGTTTTCCTCCTTTCTATTTCTTTTAGGGACTTAGCCTTGAAGTTATGTTGAAGGCAGGCTACAGAATTAAATTCATTTGTGTATTTTCAGAGACTTGTATATAGTGGAGTAGTATTACATTCAGGCACTTAAGTCCACTCACAAGCCCAATATGTGGATTAGGATCTGGCCCCTGAGGTCTACTGGGGCCTGTGGTAGGTCTTGCCAGATGCACTCAAAGGAACCCTAAAGGCAGGAACAGACCAAATTCCCCTCTCATCGCAGGGTATCTCAGGGAAGGGCATCCCTCTGGCCATGGTTATGTACATCAATAGACTGGGTAAAAGTGTGAAGGTTGATAGTTCTGGGTCTTGCTCGCTGCCCTATTCAGAGTGCAGCCTTATCCTTCCCCTGTTGCAAGCAGCTTTCTTGGAACTGGAGTTTTGACCCCAAGTTTCTGGAGTTTTGACCCCCCATTTCTAGTCCAGCCAGCCACAAAACCTGCCGCAATCTTCTTCTGCTTTCTCTGCACCCCAAACCCTGCAGCCTCCTGTCTCCTTGTCCCCTCTTTCCCAAATCTGCATAGCACTGCTCTGCCCATGACATCCTGATGGTTCAGTAGTACCAGAGACGGAAGGGTCTTACAGCATCAGAATCATGTAGTTATCCAGTATACCCATACCAGGTGTGCTACAGCTGAAGCAAGCCCATGACACACTGGCAAACTCCTTACCTGAAGATGGCCTCCCTGAGCTCTGGGGTGAAGAACAGACACTGCAGCAGACTGTTGAAGTAGCAGGTGAAGCCCTGGTTACGCAGCCCCACATACATTCCTGCAAAATAGAGAAAAACCTGCAACCTGTGGGGGCTGGACACCTGAGAGCTCTGCCTGGGGCCCCCAGCTAGTTACAGCTCACCCTCCTCTTCGATAAATGCTGGTTTAAATCTTTGAAAGGGGGTCTGCACAGAGAAAATCTTTTGTGGTATTTCTGTGACTTCTTCTTAATTGTATGAGGAAGGCCTTTGGAATAGGTCCTAGAGAGACAAACCTTTTGTTCCTTTTTTTTAGAAATGGAAACATTGGCTGACTGCAACAGAAGATGTTGTCATGGGTTATACAGGCACAGGTCCCATTGCAGCCCTGTCTTTTAGAGATAATGCTGGAGCAATTCAACAGAAAACATCTTCCTAAATTTTCTCTTCACTGACTGAAGGGGCCTCTGAACCATTAAAAAGGTGACAGCTCTGCCCACATAATTACTACTTCCAGTATCTAGGTCAGGTAAGATTTCTTTATAGAAACTCCTAAATGCCCAATAGACCAAATTCTGTTATTTTACATACTTGACAGTAGCTGCATCCTAACAACTCCCCACCTGAGACACAGATGTGATTTATGAACCTCTAGGATCTTGACAAAAATGCAGAAATACTTTTTAAAGGGATGGAAGACAGGAAGAATGGCAGCCTCCAATAATTCCCTGAATAGTGCATCTTTTATTGACACTGATATCCCAGAAATGGGTAGCTTACAGGACAGAAAGGATACAACATATGGCATTCTTCACAAAGATACCATAGGCCTACAAGGCAAACCTTTGGGCTAGGGACAGACATTACACATAAACCAGTTTAAGTGATCAAAAACTGGTTTAAACCTGTAACAGAACAAAAGTTTGGTACACATAAACAAATTCCAAAATGGCAGAAACTGGTTTAAGATAAACCTTGTTCAATGTAGTATCAGACTTAACTGATTTAGGTCAAACCAGTTTATGCAATGTCTGTTCCAACTCCTTGCTGGTTTAAGATAAGCCAGACTCCCCCAGCATCCCAGCATGCTCTGTGGGCTGGGTGGGGCTCTCTGCTCCACAGCAAAGCTGGCCCCACCCTACTGCTCCATGGCCAGAGCTCCTGCAGAGACTGCAGACAGAAGGGCCTGCTGGCTTCCCCTTGCCTCACCCCCTCCCGCTGTCCCAGCAGGGATTCCCCCTCCGTCCCTCCCTCCCATCTCCCACACCACAGATCCCAGCCCCAGAGACCCTAGGCATATAGTGTGCTAGCTAAAGCTGAGAAGTGTCTGTGTGTGTCTACAATTTAACTGGAACGGGTATACAGGACAGTGTTAGCTTAGTGCTTTCTGGAGCGAATCAACAGGTCAGTTGGTAAGCTTCCTCCATCCTTCCTTCCTTGGAAAAAAGCTGTTTTAGAAGAGCTTGAACTAATGAGAGGCTATTGTTTTCCTGCTGGGGTGATAAACACTGTCATCAGCCACCTTCTGGCTTAGTCGCCTGTCCATTTGCTGCAGACATTATAAAGTAGCAGCGAAAAGAGACTGAAAAGCTCCGTATCATCAGCACATGCACACACTGCACACCCCCACAAAAACTATTCACCAGCAAAGCAGTGTGAAGGTGACCTTAAAACATTGACTTTGCACATGCTAAACATTTAGAATTTAGTTTCTTTCTTGCAGTTCCTGTACTGCTACATTAGCAAACCCTAGACAAGAGAGTCCCATGGCCTCCCAATAATGCTCCAAGAGACAAGCCTACCATTCTATTCCAATTGCAGTGGTATGAAGGGAAGAGGTACAGGAGCTGGGGACCTGCTAGTGTTCCTTTTCTCTTCCCTGGCAGCCATGTGTAAAAAATGAGTGCTCATCACTTACCTGGCTTAGTGTGGGAGGGCACCTCCAGATGCTTGGAGACAGACACTGCATCCCTGCAACAGACATAAGAGAACTATTATTATTACCTCATCAGAGGGATGTCCCCCTCATGGTATTCTGCCTGCAGCTCAGTGCACATGGCCAGTGACTTTATCATGCCATTCAGAATAACAGAGATTTCTGGTTTGGCTTCTGCTCCAAACAGGGACAGTGACAGGGCAGAGGTCTTTGGACTCTTACCCAAAAGCAACTTGGAATGCAAGGCAAGAAGCTCTTTAAACACCAGTCATGCTGTGAAGAACCCACTTCATGCCATACCCTTGCTTGATTGTGGCCAAACCACAAGCAACAAACTGCCTGATTTGCCAAGCAAATGCATCTCTACACACCAGACTTATTGTTCCCTCTAACAGCACATGCACCTGCACTGCACTGCCTTTGGGGCCTTCCTCCAAACCAAGAAGAGCAAAGCCATGTCCACAAAACACTTTCCAAGTGCTAGACGGGATGCTCATTCGTTGGGGGGGATGAGCCCACCCAAAGCACTCCAAGGAATTAGTCCTAATCCACCCAGGATCAGGCAGCATGCCCCAGGCAGATTAGTGTCTTTGAGGATGCTACTGCCAGGCCTGCTCACTTCTCGAAGTTCCCTTGTTTCCCTGATATGGCCATACAGGTACAATGATCTGCAGGACAACTCTAGAAGGACAGGGCTCTAAAATCTCTTTGCTCTATATCTACCCCATTCCTTCTCTCCCTGAACAATAAAAAGCTGACTGCATGCAGCGAGCTGGCTGTGAAGTCATGTGGGGAGAGGGGTCAGACAGCCATTATAGCTCTCTTGGCTCGGCTAGCTAAGGTGAACTCAGCTTTTTACTTTCCTCCTGTATGGAGGCTACTTGTGAATGCTTCAAGCTAACAGAAGCACCTCATAAATCCCACAGTGGGTTAAGTGCCCTCAGGGTGTACAGGGTCTGTGTACCCCAGGCAGCACAGAGCCCTAACAAAGACACAGGCCCAGGTGGTAACAATTGCCCCAGGCTTGCAGGTGTGCCCCAGGAAGAGGGTCAGCCAGACATATGTACCCCAGGGAAGACACCTGAAGTGGGGTTATAGTTGGGCACAGTGAGGCAGATGGAACAGCGTAGAAGTGCCCCCTACTGTCCCACCACACATGCTCTCAGTCTACCTTGGCTGGTCCCAGACTTGGTCTCATTTCCTTATTTCACAGTTGCTCCCACACCTTGGAGAGAAGGAGAAGGTTGGTTTAACATGATGCCTGCATCTCTGGCCTGGTCTTCAAAACCCAGCCTTGGGTAAGCCAGACTCAGTTGACCCCAGAGAAAAGCCAAGTCTCTTCCTACAACTTACAGAACTGGGAGCACTCATAATGCCAGGATTTTTACAGAAACCCTCCCTCCAGGGAACTGGCCAGCAGCACCAGCATTACAACCATAGGCCTGGAGTACCTGAGAGTCTCATCCTTAAGGACAACCGCACAAATACCTACTCTTTGTGTGCAAATAGTTCAGTTGGTCCTTGATCTGCAAGGGAAAACAGACAGAAAATTCCTCAGGGCAACTTCTTCTATGATTATGAAATATCAACAAAATAGTAGTGTCTGAAAGTGACAGACAGGTCTTCCGTGTTTTACAGCTGCTCCCAGACTGAATCACCTGTAGGCTGGAGAGCTGCTGACATGGGCACCAATTTCTTCTGCCGCTTTCTTCCTCCCATCCCATCCTCTTTAAAGCAGGGGTAAGATTTAAAGACGAAATGTTGAGATTTTAAAATAATCCTTTTGATGTGTGTAGCAGGCTCCTCTACCCCTTCCCCTAACCTGTTCCTCTGCCTGTCACCACCCCAAAGTCCCTGCTGCACACTTGCTCTCTCACACTCCCACCTGGTGGGGTGGTGGAAGGAGTAGGAAGGGGAAGAAAAGCAGTGCAGGGACTGGAGATCTGCTATTATGTCTCCTCCTGCCAGCTACATGAGATCAAAGAGGGCAAGGCTAGCTGCTTGCAGACAGATACCACATCCTTACCAGACACAAGAAAAGTACTGCTTAGTGCCTCACCAGAGGGATGCCCACCTTGTGGTGCTCTGAATGCAGCCCACAGCATTTAATTATGTCAGTACATTTAATTATGCCGTTCAGAACAACAGAGCTTTCTGGTCTGGCCTCCCCTCCAGGCATGAACAGTGCCAGATCAGAACCCTCTGGACTCTTACCCAAAGGCAACTTAGACATCAGGCCAAGAAGCCCTTTTACCAGTCATGCTATGAAGGACCTGCTTCACAATGGACTCTTGCTTGACTGTGGCCAACCTGCAAGCAATGAACACAAACCTGGTTTGCCAAGTAAAGGCATCTTTACAGGGTAAACTTACCATGCTCTCTAACAACATGTGCACCTGCACTCTGCCAGTTTTGGGGCTTTCTTCTGAAGCCATGAGCAGCAAAGCTGTATCCACACAGCACTTCCCAAGTGTTCACTGGCACCCTCACTCTAAGGACAATTATCCCACCCAAAGCACTAAGAGCAGGCAGCCTGGCCAGGGCAGCTCAGCATGACTGAGGGCATTAAAGCAAAGCTTACCCGCTCCCCAAAGTTCCCTTGGCTCCCTGGTATGACTGTATAAATACAATGACCTGCAGGACAACTGTATGTCTCAAGAGCAGAGGCATATTCCATGTGCAGGTAAAAAGCAAAACTAGGACACACCACAGCAACAGGACTCATCTCTGTTCCAAAATGGGCCCCCTTCCACTTTCCTCTCCAAGCTACAAGCATCCAAACTTTCCAGTCACAGCCCATTACCTTCTCCCATGCTCTCAGCCTACCTTAGCTGGTCCCAGACTTGGTCTCACATGCTCATCTCATGGTTGCTCCCACTCCCAGGAAAGAGGAGCCAGTTAGTCCAACACAAGACCTGCACCTCTGGCCTGGCTTTTAACACCCAGCCTCAGGTGAACCAACTCAGCTCACACAATAGAAAAGCCAGTTTACTTGCTAACAACCAACACCTCCCAGATCTATATGAGGAGCAACTGTTTCCATTCCTGCCTTTTTTTTCTAGGTCTGTCTTACTGTACTTCTGGTTGGGGAAATTGGAGACACACTCCAGATAGCTGTGACATTCAGCTGGGAGTGATTCAGTTTAACATCATAACAACAATCCAAGGCTTGTTTTTCTAATAGCACATTTCCCTGAAACCATGGTCAGCCAAGGCAATGGTTAACAGTGAGTGTTACTGAGCAGTTAACTCTAAGGCACACAGGACACTGACAGTAGTAAAAATTTGTCATATGATGGGCCCCCGAAAGTGCTGTGCTGCAGAGCACTTTAGAAGTGGCTGATTGTACATCAGATTAACTCATCTAATGAGAGATCAGATGAAGGTGCTCCAATGTGGAGTGCTTTAGGGAAATTCTGTCAATCCCTGTGCATGATTGGGCCTGCCCCCAGTGCTATCTGCAGGAAGGGATGGGGGAGAGAGGAAGGGAAGAGAGCTGCAGGTTGGGGTTTGCCCAGCCTGAGCTGGAGTGAGGACAGGTGGATTAGAGCCCACCCCCCGCCCATGTCCTCCCCCGGGTCCCTCCCTCTCCAACTCAGGCTGGGCAAACCCCAGCTGGCAGCTCTCTCCCCTCCCTTCTCCCCCCTCTTCCTGGAGACAGCACCAGAACTGGAGGAGGGGGACAGGGGGCTAAGGGAGAGAGGCTACCAGGAGGTTCCTACCCTGGACTGGCTCCAAAGTGGAGCTTGATTTCCCTTGAGGTGATTTCCACCCCAAACCAACAGCAAACATCTCTTGGGTCACAGGGCAACGCATGCTCTAACTCATGACACTTTCTGTAAAGCACCATAAGTTAGAGTGGGGGACCTGCACGTCTGTCAATGCTGTTAAATGCAACTCAAAACAAGAGTTGCTTCCAGCTGCAACACTACCCTCTCTAAACAGCTCTACCATCATGAAAGATCCAGACCCCTATTTTAATCTCTCTCTGGTCTGATCAAAGGCATCTCAGGCAGGTCAGAAGTTACAGGTCTTGCACTTGTCCCTGGAGCCTCAAACCATTTCCAAAGGTCCCCCATCCCGCACTGCCCCCCTTGGAAACTGGGAGCATTGTTAAATTAGGACATTAACAGAACCTTTCCCTCAATGCAAATACCTGAGTCACTCCCTGGCAGCACCAACAGTGTAACACTGGCACTGGAATGCCTGAAATTCTAGTTCTTAACATGCATACTGGAAATACCTTCTTCTTACAGTCAAGGACAACAGACAGAATCATTCCTCAACACAACATCCTCCTTATTTATTAGATGTTAACAGCAAAGGCACTGTGTGGAGCAGAAGGATAGGTCTCCTGTGTTTTACAACTGCTCCCTGGCCACACAACTGCCAGCACACTGAAGTCCTAGCTGCAACATATACCGCTGAGCAAAGTCTTTGGCACTCTACTTCACTTTCTCACAAGGAATCTTTTCAACGTTTAATTTCTTGCTGACTAGAAATTAATTGTATCTGTCACCACAATAAAACAACAAAGAGCTTGTCTTCAGTCCCAGAAGCTGTCTTGTTATCTGTTGAACCTGAGAGCTACAATGACTGTTTATACACCGCAATCACTGCAGGTCATGTAGTCACAGTGTGTGACAGGGGGCCACCTCACGACCCATCAAATCATTGTCCTGACCACCTGTCATGGGCAGTCTGCCCACCTCCCTTATCTGCCATGCCTTTGCTGCAACTCAGAAAAGATGTCTACAAGGCGGCAGGCTGCCCATTTAATGCCCAAAGCCAAGGACATAATACATGGCATCCATACACTGTGTCCCATGCCTCACAGTTGGCATCACTATGTAGCTCTGGCCCCATGATGGACCTCCTTCTATCCCTGCCTGGCATTCAGACCACGACTAGATCCTTCCTTTTCAGGCAGTCTATCCACCCTCAGTCTGGGCTGCCAAGCTCCCTGAAGCCTTCTCCCTCTCAGTAGTGGGCCCCTGCCAGGACCTCACCTCCAGGCCAGTCGGGACCCCAAGACCCTGCCTCTGGGCATCTCTCGTAGTGGGCTCTTTGGCTCTGCAACCAATCTGGTCCTGGCCTCAGCATTGACCAATCAAGGATTTTCCTGGTCAAGTTAATGAGCCACTTGCCCTCTCTCTCATATACGGGTCCACCTTCTCAGGCCCCTCAAACCCAGCTCCTTCAATCCCTAATGCTGGCCCAAGGCAGGCCACCCATATAGCCCCTCCTCTATGCAGCCTTTTCACACACCTTCACTGGGCCCGCTACTCCACCTCCTCACTGGGGCTCTCGGCCTTATGCCCATTGGGTCTCAGGCCTGGACCCCTCGCCTGTCCCCTGTATGGGGTAACCCACCAGGTCATGGGGGCTGAGGCTATATGGTGCCCCATACTCTCCTTTCACTAGGGAGGCATTAGTGCAGCAATTCCTGGGACTACCCTGCCACAGACAGCCCCACCACACCATCCAACCCCAAAGGGTGTAGTTTTAGGTCATTTGCCAGGACCAGGAACCTCCTCCATCCCCACAGTTCCTACCCTTAACCTCCAGGTATTCTGGGAACAGTGGCTTCAGCCGGGCACTGTTCTCTCTCTGGCTCCCTGCACCAACTGCCTGCTCATCCCTGAAGGCCTGAATTTATAGTGACACTGCCCTGCCTCATCCTCCAAACCATGCAGAGGGAAGGGGCCATGGCTCAGCCTCCATCTGGCTAGGGGGTGGAGTGTCATGGCTCAGCTTCCAAACTGGCAGCAAGGGAGAAGCAGCAGTATTAACTGTCACACCAGAGGAGAAAGCAGACCTCTTTAACAATTTCTTTGCCTCTATTTTCTTGTGCAGGGACCGGGACTCCCCTACCAAGATTCAGGATGGACTCAGGAACAACTCCGCCAAGCCTAGGGTCAGGGAGGACTGAGTTAGGAGAACTTCTGGAGGGGCTGGACATGTTCAGATCAGCTCTCCACCCCAGGGTGTTGAAGGAATTGGCAGGTGTTATTGCGGGGCCCCCAGCATGGCTTTATGAGCACTTGTGGTGCTCTGGCCAGGTGCCAGACGACTGGAAGAGGGCCAATGCAGCTCCCATCTTTAAAAAAGGGAAGAGGGAGGACCCGGGCAACTACAGGCCCATTAATCTTACTTCAATCCTGGGGAAGCTTTTTAAGAAGATTATCCAGGAGCACATCTGTGATGGGCCAGCAGCGGGGATGATGCTCAAGGTCAACCAGCTTGGTTTTATTAGAGGCAGGTCCTGTCAGACCAACCTGATTGCCTTCTACAATCAGGTCACAAAATCACTGGATGCAGGTGTTGTCATGGACGTAGTCTTTCTGGACTTCAGGAAGGCCTTTGACACTGTCTCCCACTCCATTCTTATTAAAAAGCTAGGTGACTGTGGCATTGATGCCTACACAGTTAAATGGATTGCAAATTGGTCGAGGGGTTGCACTCAGAGAGTAGTGGTAGACAGGGCATTTTTGACCTGGAGGGAAGTGGGCAGTGAAGTCCCCCAGGGCTTGGTCCTTGGGACCACACTTTAATATTTTCATCGGTGACTTGGATGAGGGGGTGAAAAGTGGCCTGTTTAAATTTGCAGACAACACCAAGATCTGGGGTGAGGTGGGCACACTAGAAGGGAAGGACAGATTACAGCAGGACCTGGACAGGTTACAGGGGTGGGCAAATGAAAATAGGATGGGATTCCATAGTGACAAGTGCAGGGTGCTGCACTTGGGCAGTGGGAACCAGCAGCATACTTATAGGTTGGGGAACTCCCTTCTCAAAAGCACAGTGGCAGAAAGAGAGCTTGGAGTCATTACTGACTCCAAGATGAACATGGGCCGACAACGTGAGAACATGGTCAGTAAGGCTAACCATACCTTGTCCTGCATCCACAGATGCATCACAAGCAGGACCAAGGAGGTGATCTTCCCCCTCTATGTGACACTGGTCAGGCTGCAGCTGGAGTACTGTGTCCAGTTCTGGGTGCTGCACTTCAGGAGGGATGTGGACAGCACTGAGAGGGTCCAAAAGAGGGCCACTGGCATGATCTGGGGATAGCAGGGCAGACCCTATGAGGAGAGGCTACGGGACCTTAACCTGTTCAGCCTTCACAAGAGAAGGCTGAAGGGGGACCTGGTGGCCATCTATAAAATTACTAAGGAGGACAAGCAGGATTTGGGAGAGTCCTTGATCTCCCGAGCACCTCCCAGAGTAACAAGGAATAACAGCCATAAGTTACTAGAGAGTAGGTTTAGACTAGACATTAGAAGACACTACTTCACAGTCAGGGCAGCTAGGATCTGGAACCAAATTCCAAGGGAAGTGGTGATGGCTCCTACCCTGGAGGTCTCTAAGAAGAGGCTCAGCGCTTACCTGGTTGGGGTCATTTGAGCCCAGTTTTCTCTCCTGCCCTCAGCAGGGGGCTGAACTAGAAGATCTACAAGGTTCCTTCTGACCCTACATCTATGAATCTCTCTCTTTAGGTAACCTGAGCTGGATACATTCCTGAGGGATCAGGGAAACCTGCTCCCTCTGCCTACATGACTGGCATCACATACCTGGGTGAGGGGCTTTGGCTCCCTGGGGAGCTGGGAACTGCCAGTCTGCCCAGCAACTAGTGACACATTTCAAATTGGTTGGCTGACAGCCAACAGGTGCGGGCCTCCATTGGACCAGGTAAATGAGGTCATAAGGGCTATATAAGTTAGAGACTGCCCAGGGGGG
>JAGPOW010235009.1:0-14403 GCA_030014935.1 Caiman crocodilus
TGTGGCCTGAAAAATCAAGTGAGAATCAAAGTGAAAAGTGAAAATCAAGTCATTTTATGAAGGTGTCACAGGGTCCACCTGGGCACCTAATTTAGGACATGCAAGTCTAAACATGTCCTAAGACCCTGGAGGCTGGTTGAAATGAATTGGTACTGACAAGTCATGGGGCCGTGTTCTCTGATAACAAACACTGGGGGACAGCTCCAGGAACTTGAGTAAACTGAGGCCTTTTACACCTTTTTGGACTAGTGCCTTGGATCATCCAGCAGAAGCCTGCTTCTGAGGTGCCCTGGCCCTCCTCCCTGCTTAGATATCTTTTACATTCAAACAGCAAACCAAAAACTAGTGATTTACTGATCCTGATGCGAGAGACCAAACCATCCTTGTTCTCATGAATGGACATGTGCTAGCGAGAGGTCCAGGAACTTACCTAGGAGATGGATAAGAGGCAATCAAACCTCCTGCCTCTGGGAACCAACGAGTCCTTGTAAGAGGGTGGTCTGAAAGGCTAAGTGGGACAGCCAGGCCTGGGTTAAGAGGCCATCTTTGTGGGATTAGCTGGCAGCGAAAAGCTCAAGCAGGGGGAGAAGCAGTCTGCAGCTCAAAGGCAGTCTGAAGCTCAGAAGAGCTCAATCCCAGGGAGGGCCAGAACCAAAGGGCCCTTGTCTGCTGTCTAGGGAAAGACCAAAGGTTTTTGCTTGGGCTTGTTTGCTTGCTGTTTTGGGCAAGAGTTATTGAAAGTGTTGTGGGCTATTGTTTGGATGGGCAGATTGGCTTCTGAGGAGACACATGTGTGGGAGCTGTCACACTATCCCACTTGCACAAGTTGGGTTGGTGACTGGAAGGCTGAGAGCATTTTCATCAGGTGCCACAAGTCTGCTCTATCAGCCAGAGAACAGATCCAAATTTTAAGTGTCAATTTCCTCTCTACTCTCAAGAGACACAGTTTCATTAGATGAAACTGAATGGCACCTACTTCTAGCCAGTGCTGTAGTAAGCCCCTAGGCCCTAAACATGTCCTCTGATCTCATGGTGAAAGCAGCATGGTTCTTCCATCACCTGTGTCACCACAAGGCAACACACCTATTATTGACTGTTCCAGTGTGGACCAGCTGGGCAGAGCCAGAGTGATGGGTTTGAAGACAATGTCATTTCCTCCCTGAGTTCAAGCAGT
Source organism: Caiman crocodilus (assembly GCA_030014935.1). Lineage (NCBI taxonomy): Eukaryota > Metazoa > Chordata > Crocodylia > Alligatoridae > Caiman > Caiman crocodilus. The sequence goes on from JAGPOW010235009.1 coordinate 1,175, forward strand.
AGAGGGACATTCATGTCACTACAAAACAAGTTTACCTAAAAGTTTAACGAAAGGAAAATTTTGCAGTGTTTGTTCTTTTCCATCCACCTGGAATTAGTATCAGCAAAAAGATGCAGCACCTGAGTCTGCAGCATCAATTAGTTTCCCTTTAAATGAGCTGCCCTGGGCCTTATTATATCAACAGCAATTACTGAGTCATTCACATTAAGAAATATAGGAAAACAATTGGTGACTTTTATTTTACTTTCTTGAGAAAGGAGTCTATGTTGGCAGAGCAAGAGAGCATCTTGGGGCTTCATCCAACTCACCAGCAGCTGGGTTTAGACTTGGTGTTGGCTACACGGGATGACCTGGTGGGGGATCTGCAGATACAAGGTAGCTTAGGGAATAGTGACCATCAACTGATTCAATTTACTATCTGGCGATGGGTGGGAAAGACAACCAGTAGGGCTGAAGTGCTAGACTTCAGAAAGACCAACTTCAATATGCTCAGGAGATTAGTTAGTGAGGCACTGACGATCGGGGTTATTGGTGAGATGGGAGTCCAGGAAGGGTAGTTATTTCTAAAGGGAGCAATCCTTCGGGCTCAGAAGGAGACAATCCCATTGTGCATGAAAGGGGGCAAATGGACCAAGAAACCGTCTTGACTGAACAGTGAAATCCAGGAAAGCCTAGGAGCAAAAAAAAAAAAGAGGCATACAGATTGTGGAAGCAGGGGATGGCTACCAAGAAGGAGTATACCTACTTGGCTTGCACTTTCAAGGAGGCAGCTAGAAAGGCCAAAGCTGCAGTGGAACTTAAGCTGGCAACAAAAATTAAAGACAATAAAAAGCCCTTCTACATGCATATAGGGAGCAAAAAGAAGGTGCAGGGTAATATAGGAAACCTACAGGGCACAGTAGGGCAACTGATGACAGATAACAGAGAAATAGCTGAGCTGAGTTTTTTGCTTCTGTATTCTTGTACACAGATCAGGACAATCTCCCAATTGGATTATAGATGAGCACAGGAGGGGAACCAGCCCATCAACTATTACTGCCAAGTTAGAGAAGGGACACTTACAGGGGCTGGATGTGTTTAAGTCAGCAGGCCCAGATGATCTTCATCCAAGAGTACTGAAGGAATTGGCCAGTGTCATAGCAGAGCCACTGGCATGGCTGTTTGAGCTCTCATGGTGCTCAGGTCAGGTCCCAGAGGATTGGAGAAGGGCCAGTGTGGTTCTTATTTTCAAGAAGGGGAGGAAGGAGGATCCAGGTAACTACAGGCCAGTTGGCCTCACCTCTATGCTTGGGAAAACCTTTGAAAAAATTATGAAGGATCACATTTGTGGGAGTCCAGCAAGAAAAATAATGCTGAAGGGCAATCAGCACACATTCATAGCAGGTAGATTCTTTCTGACTAACCTTGTTTCTTTTTATGACCAGGTCACAAAATGCTTAGATGCAGGGGATGAGGTAGATGTCATCTACCTGGATTTTAAGAAAGCCTTTGATATGGTATCTTATCCTAGTCTCATAAATAAACTGAGAGGCTGTGATCTGGATGATTACATGGTCAGGTAAGTGGCAAATTGGCTAATGGGACACACCCAGAGAGTAGTGGTAGATGGGTCAGCATTAACCTGGAAAGATGTGGGCAGTGAAGTTCCCCAAGTTTTGGTCCTTGGACCAGTGCTGTTCAATGCCTTCATCAGTGACTTGAATGAGGGCATGGAGAGCACTCTGTCCAAATTCACAGATGACACCAAATTACGGGGTAAAGTAAACACTCTAGTGGGCAGGGAACAAATCCAGGTAGATCTGAACAGGTTGGAGAAGTAGGCAGAACAGAATAGGATGCAATTCAACAAGGACAAATGCAAAGTGCTGCACCTAGGGAGAAGGAATCACCAGCACACTTATAGCTTTGGAGAGGACCCTCTCAACACTATGGTAGCAGAAAGGGATCTCAGAGATAGTTCTCAGATTCATGCTCCAAAATGACTGCTGTAAGAAGCATCTTTGTCAGGCCTTCTGGTAATTATAAGTAATGGACCCAAAAGATTCATATTCTGCTAAGCCTGGGTTGTGGGGGAGGCACCTATAGTCCAAAGTAAGCGTTGGTTTCACTGTGTGTTTGGGACACTCCCCCTGGGGTATTTTGCATGTCTCTGCTTATCAACTTTGTAATACAGTAGAGGCTGCAGCCTTTCTGCAAGGAAATGTTGTAAAAGGTTGCTTTGCTCAAAGGGTGAAATTTTTGGAATCTTTCCACTAAGCTTCTCACTGTCCTTTTAGGCAGCAAGTCCCAAACCCTGCCTGCCGATGGCCTTAGACCAACACGACTACAAGCAGAAACCCAGCATGAGTAAGACTATTTTGAGCTATTATGCAGTTGCCTCTAGATACACTATGCAAACACATAAATCAGATCAAAAATATTTTTAAAATAAAATTAAAATAAGGTATAGTAGATGTTTGATTTTTTTAGTATATGATGAGGGTTTTTTTCCGGTTTCAAGATGGCAATCCCCCTCTCTCAAAAGGAGTACTTTCGAGGCAAGGAAAGGGACTTCCAGTGGCAAAGGTCAGGGGCTAGGGGCAGGACTTCTGGTCCTATGATGGTGACCAAGGGACGGGGCACCCATCAAGGTGCCAGGCTACTTTTATGACCCTTGACAGCTCACCAAAATTGGTTAAGTGGCCCTCCACCCAAAATTATTGCCTGCTTCTGCACTAGTACTTCCTTTAGGAAGCACTAAATGAAGGCACTGTAAGTCCACATGTAGACATGCCCAGGGACTATCTCACACTGATGGTCCATCTCTTCCTTTTCTTGATGTTTTATATTTAAAGGATGATTCCAAGTAGGATGGTAATAAACTATTCTCTATGGCTATAGGGGACAGGGCTAGGAACAAGGATCTCAAATAGCAGCCTGGGAAGTTTAGATTCGTTATTAAGATTTTTCTCGCCATGAGGTTGGTTAAGTATTGGCACAGACCACCCAGAAAGGCCGTGGAATCTCCAGCCTTGGAAAATTTCAAGAGCAGATGAGACAGACACTTGATTAAGATGGTTTAGTATGGGATGATCCTGCTTTGACCAGGGATTTGAACAAGACTTCCTCATGAGGTCCCTTTCAGCTCTATTTGTCAATGATTTTGTGAAAGAGAATTAGCACCTCACAATGACCTGCAAAAGGAATTAACTGGATTCTCACTGCCTTGCCTGAAGTGAGCTAACACAGGGGTCCGTTCTTTGTGCTACAAGTGTCTTTATTATGTCATATTTTCTTGTACTCTGCACATGACTATAGTCTGTGAGGGGAAGTTGTGTATTAGTTTGTCATTTTTTTGAAGAGAGAACAAGCAGGAGGAACATAGCACCACTGCAGCCAGTACTGGAAAGAAAATTTCCAAGTTTCAAGGATCTTCTGTTGTATCTTCAGCAATGGTTTAGCCTTGTTTTGCCAGACTGTGGACTTGAATCAAAAGGTCTAAATGCATTCAAAGGGAACTTTCCTTCATGTTGAGGAGAAAGTTGTCTTATGAATTATAGCAAGGGTCTGCAGCAGTGAGACTAGAAAGGTCATGAGTGATTTGAAGGAAGCTGAGACAGACGAAAGCACTTATGTGGAAGTAGTTAGAGAGCAGGAAAGACAGACAGGACTACAGAATGTCTCTTTTTTATTTCATTTTTGTTTGTATGTGCGTTTTTAGATCTGTATTCTCTGATTGATCTTATATTTTAAGCAATGCTGTTAGGCCTTTTTTTATGAGTTCCATTGCTCCGAAAGCAAGAGAAACCAGCAAAGCCATTCACCAATAAGCAAGGAAGAGGCCACTTGGTTTTCCTGAGAGCTACGTTGAGTCAATGTTTGACAGGAAGTTTGCTTTCATGCTGTGTGAGGGGAATGAATGTGGAGAATAGCAGGATATTGATAGTGTCATGTGTGCAGGCTGAGATAGGATTGTAGCACAGCAGCCAGGAAGAGTGACAAGCAGTGAATCACACTACCAATTTGTTATTGCTTGGGCAGCACGGTGACTTAGCTCCTGAGAGATTGCTCTGCTGCACAGCCAGCATGCTTTCTGCAGAAGCTCGGTAAGTTTTAGCCTCAAGGCTTGAAGGATGGTCAGGCCTCTAGAAGTGGTTAAATGCAGCTCTAGAAGGGGCACAGGAAGGAGTTGGGCCGGCAGGCAGGCGAGAAACTGGCCCAGGACCCCTGTGGGTAGGGTGCGCTCAGCTGGGCAGATGGCATGGTGGGGAGTGGTGTCTGGAAGCGGGATGTGTGGCTGGGCTGGAGCCAGAACTGAGATCGCAAGACGGTGACAGTGTGGGGCCAGGGCCTGGGGCAGAGCTGTAATCTGCTCCCTGCATGTACCTGCCCACAGAACAGGCACCCATCATACAGACATGTGGGGAGCAGATTGCAGCTCTGCCTCGGGCCTCAGATTCATACTGTCACCACCCTGTGATCCCAGCCCCACTCTCCCATCCTGCTCCCAGGTGTCGCTTCCTGCACATGGCCCCATCCTGCCCTCCCATCCATGGAGACCCCATGTGCCCACCCTCTCCATCTGGTATGGCTGGTGGTGGGTGAAGGATGGATGGGTGGGCCTGGGCCAGATCAGATAAATTGCTCCCCCTCTCTCCTCCCTACCACCTGGAACAGCTCACCAAAACTCTTTAAGTGGTCCTCCAGCTCAGATAATTGCCCACCCCTGAGCTAGTTCAACAGGGAGAAGTACCCAAGTAGTATGGCTGTCTTACCCTTTCTGCCTGTGACTATACGATTAGTCGGGTAAGAGACAAGGCAGAAGGGAAGAGTTGAGGCAAAGGCCAATCATTGTCAGACACAGAGATCCAGCTCCATTTCAGTACAGTCAATACAATTTCCCCAGAATGACCTTTGCCTTGCTTTTGTTTGCACATAGCTGCTGTTTAACAAGTGCAGGCTGGTCTCATAAAGATGTGCATTCCTTACGTTCCTGTATCCTGTACAGGGTAGACAATGCTACCTCAGAGGCTCAGAGCTTCCCCCTGTCCCAGATTTAAATCAAGTAATTCAAATTCCATAATGTGGGAGCACAGCCTTCCCAGGTTCAGACTTGTGCTGTAAAGATGGCAGCCCTGAAGATCCCATCCACCCCTGGGTATTGCCTGGAAACCTATTGCACTATGTGCTGCTCTATGGATTTCACTAGAGTCCCTCTGGGTTACCCTGAAGTGGCAAGGTTAGAACTGGCACATTTTTGTGTGGCATGCTTCACATGTTTTGGTGCTGTTCTCAACAGCCATGCCTAGAGGTGGCTGAATTTCATGACCTGTACAAACCAGATATGGAATTTGTGAGGCACTTTCAGGGGGTCCTTTAGCCTGGAAGGTGCTAACAAGCTAAAAACCACTGACACAGTGACCATTGCACTTGCCATACTCTGCTGTGAAGTCCTAGCAGGACAGGATTTAACTATGATTGTGGTCCCATCCTTAGCTGACCTACTCCATTTTTTTCTTGCCAGTTCTGAGTACCAAAAATTTGAATGGGCTACTGAACAGAGCTAGGCAAAAAATTGTGTATAGATTCTTTTTTTGGTGAAAAAGGTAGTTTTTGACAACATTGTGAAGTTCCAGAAATTCATCTCCAGTTTGGTGTTTTGTTTATGTCATATAAGAATGAAATACTTTGAACTCCCTCCCATCTCTCAGCTGGCTAGCTCCAAACTATAAGAACGTCTTCCAACTGTAGGAACAAACCAAAGGGCTTGGACTTCCTTACATGTCAGCATCAAGTTAGTTTTTACAGTCTCCACAAAAAAGGATGTGCTAATCTCCTTTATGAGAAGGTTTTGTATGTGTAGATTACAAGTATGGTAAATGGTGGGGCTGCTTGTTTGTTATCCATTAACTACCTCCTGTTGCATTTCAGGAGCTGGCAGAAAAATGTCACTTGTGAGACCTCAATAGACATGGAGCTATTTCTACATTATTCCCTTATTCCATCAGTAAGTAAACAAAGTCACTAGCAACCTGAACCTGCCATGCACCACGCACTTCTGTATATTGTGCAACAATGGATCGTTTGCTTTCTGCAATCATAGCTCTCAATTCTGTAGCAGACTACAGTGGTGTCTGACATAAATACAGTGCATTACATATGGAGGAAAGTGCAATATTTAAGCATAATTTTAACTGGGAATGTTGCCCTGTGGGATCAGGCCAACTTTCAGGATCTCAACATTGCGTTGTTAGACAGGAGGGTGTGACACAATTGCACATATACAAACACCCAAATCAATTAGGTGCATACACACACACACTATCAGCTCAGGCACATACACATCCAAACCAGCCTAGGCACATGCATAGCTATCACCAGTTGAAGCACATACATTATACACCCCAAAAGTTAGACACAGATCACTAATTTGTATATCATGCACACAATGACATACATACATATATATATATATATATATATATATACACACACACACACTCACCAGTTCACACACATACAACCCATCTACACATACACACAGGTAAGTTCCTAACTTGGATTGCACGGTATGTATGTGTGTGGTTGGGGTACCTGAGATACTTGGGGGAAGGTTCAGGTGAGAGAGAGAATTAAAGTATAGGAAGTGAAAGTTGCCAGAACCAGGATTAGAACCAGTGTACTAGAGAGAAGCTGGCTGAGGAACTGAGTCCTGGGGTTACTTAAGGTAGACTAGGGCTGGAAAATGAGAAAGACAGATGAGATATTAGGATGGGGGCAGATAAGTGATGGCAAGGAGGAGATAGCCAGGAAAGAGAAAGAGAGAGAAAGGCAGAAACCTGGGAGCTTGGGGCTGGAAACAGGCTGACAGCTTAGAGTCTGAGGGGGGTGGGCAGATAAGAGGTGGCAAGGAGAAAAAAGTCAGGAAACAGACAAAAACCCAACTCAGGGTTTCAAAATTACAGGTTTATTAAACAGACAACACACTACACAGCCTCATTAAGTTATTGTTTCACACACACAAGCACTCACAATGGCAGCAGGAGAAAGAGACTCAGTGGAAGGGTTGGCGTCCAGGTGGGGAAGAGAAGCAGAGTCCAAGTCCTTGGCTGAAGAGGGGGTAGGGAGTGATAGCTACCTATCCAGGCTGCAAGGGGTCCTTGTCCAGTAGGTGTTGTCCAGAGGGGGGTCACCAGCAGGGCCTCTGGGTAGATAGGTGGTGTGGCATGGTGCTGGTCCTGATGGAGAGGGTGTCCCAAGGAGTCAGTCTTTACTACCTCTTTTATGGGATAGACTACCTCTTATCTCCTATGGGGAGGGTCTGTCCAGGCAATGTCAGTCCTGTTCCAGAGGGCTCCAGGTGTTCTTACTGAGCATGTGCAGTCTGGCACAATGGTGGGTTGCTTCATTTTTTGTTTCTTGAGTGCTGAAGGTAGTTCCAAGGGCTGGGTCATTGGTCCAGGTATTGGTGTTGATGGTTCAGTCGTTCAGAGGGAGCTATTTTTTAGACCTACTGCCATTGTCTCTCAAGCACCCTCATTCATCACCATTCTTTCAGGAACCAAGTTACATAGCAGGGGCAGGTGTGAGTCATGGGTTATGCAACAAGACATGGGGACAGGACGGAGATTTGACAAACAAAATGGAGACTTGACATGTCTTATGCTAACTTACATACGTAGGCATAAATCATACAGTATCTGTAAAACAGTAATATAGAACAGTAAAAATCAATATAAACATAATAATTATACAATATAAAGGAGGAAAAAAACAAAACAAATAGAACTTGCTACCAAAATAAAATGCCGATGCTTATCCTATGTCTTAATTCACTTATACTTATCTATAGGGAATAGAGAGGCAAAGAAAAAGGCAGAAACAGTTGGGGAAGGGGAGGAAATGCATTTTAAAAGAAAAAAAAGAAAAACTGGGGGTTTTGCTACAGGAAAAAAATGACAGCCTTCCTTTGAATATAAGCTCCTCAAATTTAAGATAAACCCAAATTTGTTGACTTTCAGTTTAAGAAAAAAGTAAAACGTCAAACCAAAACACATCTACAAGCATTGATGGTGCATGTAAGAGCCTTTCTATTTCTGTTTTTAATCAAGTTTAACATACAGCCCATTTAAAAAATGGATCTTGCATTTGAAGGGATGTGGTATATGGGGGAATGAAAGCATCCTAATTAGAGCTGGGCTTTCATTTTCCAAGATATGTCAGTGCTTTTACAGAGTTGCAAGATGTATTTTTGTTCCAGTCTGGGCTGGAAAACGCTGGGAAGGACAAACAGTGAAACCATGCTTCCAGAGTGAAATATGGTTCCCAGGACCCTGAAGCAGGTCAATGATGCCAATGTCCTCATTTTCAGTGTTGTAAGAGTAGCAATGGAACAAACCAGTGTTTCTTTTTCCTGCAGTTGTTCCCAGGGTCTGATGCTGAGGGGAATTCTGCCAAGGACTGGCTCAGGAGTCTGGGTTTCTTTAGGCCTGGAAGCCTGGCTCAGGACATCCTGGCTATGAGGGAGGGTGCCTGCAAGCCCTGAGCCTCCAAGCCTATGTGATGTCTCCTGTGCTCCTGGGGGACATGGCTTTTAATTATACCCTTTATCCTGCTCATAGGTACTTGAGTTCTGAGCTGCCTCACTCCAAAGAAGCCTGAACCTGTTGCACTTTGACTTCCTAGCACAGTACTCTGACCGCCATGCCATAAGTCAGCCATTACTCAGATCCTCCTCCAGTGCTCCTTCTGAAGCTGGGTCAGCTTATATTGCATTTAATAATCATTGGACAAAATGGGTGGAGTAGCACAGTGGTATATTTGTGTCCCCACTGGGGACAAGGATCTAGACTAAAACTGAAAGTTTCTTCCCATCCAGGACATCAGCTATCCCATTGCTTCCAAAAGGAACTCCAGAGAAAGGCTTGGGCCAGGTCTAATCTGTGGCATGGTGCTTAAAGTCCTGTAATAGGAAGTTATAGAGATACAAATTCAAACCCTATGTAGGCAAGACAGCCTAGAAGTTGGAGTGCCTGCTTTCCAGCCCCTCAGCACTTGTGGCTACAGTAAGGAAGGGTTTTCCTGTGGCACCCAGCACTTGTTATCTGTGGGTTTCTGGACAGCTATGGATTTGTGACTTTGAAGCAGACAGACATCTAGAATGGGTGCTAGCATACACCAAACCAGCGTGCAACCTGCTGTGCACAGACAGTCTCATGGACATGGTTGTGCATACACAATGCAGGGAAAACAGAATTACTGCCTTTATGTAAGTGCCAAAAGTGTCACTTAATTGGCTACAAAGCTGCCATTTAGGTGGATAAAGGGAAGGGGCAAGGAGAAGATTTAAATCACGTCCATTTAGGCTTATGTTAAATTTGGTTCCCTGTGTGGCAACCACCTGCCATGCAGAGGGTTAGAGCGGGCACTTGTCCTGTTGTGGCCAGCTCAGAGAGGTCATTGCAGGAGTGGGAGCTGGGGAGATTTCTACTGATCTATGTGAGGGGAAAGTCAGACTGGGGAAGGAAGATCAGGCTTTCACGTGGCAGAAGCAGCAAACGGAAGTGACCTGGGGAACCCTTTGGACGTTATGTGAAAGCCAGCAAGGCAGGTAAATTCTTTAGCACGTGGCCTCTATTCTGGGCTGCCAGGGCCTCAGAGGCACCTTTCTCAACCCCTCTGACTTTGTGTTCTCTCTCATTGTGAGTGGCTCTCAGCCTTCCCTTCTCACAATTGTACTTCCCTCTTTCTAGTGTGCCATCATTTTGGTGCTTTCCTTCCTGGAAAGAAGAGTGAACAGGAGACCGATAGATGAGAATTTGCATCTCCTTGATGGGCGCTTTGGAATTGTGATGTGAGTCTGAGCCTAACCCACATCTGATCCCAGCCCTTCCCAGAGAGATGGCCACTCCGTGTTCCCCTTCGCTTCTCCCCCAGGAACATGGTATTGTCCCATTCCCTTTCCCTTGGCTGGCTTTTCTGAGGAACAGGGAGGCTGCTCTAATCAATAACCTTGGATTTTGCAGGAATCCATCTGCTATAGAATTAGTATTATGGGCCTGACCCTTCATTCTCCAAGACTTAATTTACCCTAGTGCCACTGCAGTCACTGCAATGGTGATGACAGGAGTTTCATTAAGGAGATGTAAGGACTGCTAGAGGTTATTACACTCCTTGACAGCGATAAAGCCATGCAGCAATGCCTCTGGAATCAGATCCCTAGACATCCAGATTGGAAGGGGTAGTTATGGCAATCAGGCCTAGCCTCCTACATTATTTACACTAGGGAAGGCCTTATGTGCATCAAAACCATAGCTTCAGGCTGAATTGGCTTCTACCATCTAGAGAGACAGTCAAGAGGAGGGACATCAGATCTGTGATAACGCTTGGCTGAGAGCAGGGCAGATTGGCAGCCTCAGCTCCATCAGCTAGAACTGCTCTTTTTTCACAGCCCGTTGGATTTTGTTGGGACGTTCACCAACCGATGGTCATTTGGTTTTGCATTCGGAGCTACTGCCAGTAAGGTTATGTTCCTGTTCTCGGAGGGTTACCTGTCATGGCACGTGCCCAAATGGGACCAAGGTAGGATGCAGATCATATTTGCAAAGGCCAGCACTCTCTAGCCTTTCAGTCTTGATTTCCATTTGTTGGGAGGCCTGGGTGCTAGTGCAAGGTCTGACGGCTTCATGCTGTACTTCTGCTGGGGCTGAGGACTCAGTCAAGCCCAAGAAACCAGTTAACCCTGGGTCTGAAGAGGAACCACTGATAGGCTGGCCACCTGCGGCCTTTCCTTGCAAGCCCCATCCCCAACACTATCCCCTCTACCAGGACTGGGTGTGTCTTACATTAAAGGTTAAGATGCTTGCAGTCACTTGCCCAGAAAAGATTGTTCTCGTCTCCATCTGCATTGGTTTCAGTTGCTTGCAAATGAGCAGCCTGAGGAGTGTCAAAGCCTTATGTCCAAGTGGTAGACCAGTCAGCACTGAGTGTGTAGCACAAATTCTGCACACATACTGATGGGGAAGACAAGGGATTTGGAAAGTAGCTTACAGGAGGGGAGGCTATGAATGGAGCCCATTTAACACAAGGCCAAAAGAGGTGTTTGCAAACTGTACTAGCTAATGTGTGTCTGCTCAGATTCCTCAGCACTAGCACGGGCAGGTTGCATCTTATTGTCTGTTACGGAACGATGAAGAAAGCTGCAAAGGCTCAGCAGGGCAATGGCCACTGGCTTTTTTCCTCTTCTGAGGATTTCCTGTGGTTCTGCCCCTTCCTGTCAGACTGAGGATCTTCCTGCTCTCTGTCAGATGGTCACTTATCTTTGAGTTCCTTAGAGGTGAACAACTGCCATGGACCCTGTCTGTGTAGCTCCTTCACCCAGTAGCCGAGATTGTGGGCTTCATTCTGGTTAGGCTGAACTTCAGGGTTAGCACAGTAACATCAGTGAGAGCCATCCAGCTGCCCCTCAATGTCACTAGCTAGTGAAAGGAGGGCTGACCTGTGCAGGTGTGGACACAGGACAGGTCACTGCTAAATGAGGATTTTTACACCAATGGTCACCATATGGCACCTTTTGCTTTCTTACCAGCCATCGTGCTCCTGGTGGGGGGCATTGAAGTGGGTCTCTCCTATTTCCCTCTCTTCGCCTGCCTCTCGACAGATTTCCAGGTCGTAGGGTCGGTGCTGGGATTTTCCTATACTTTCATTTGGTAAGTGGGGTGCTCCTGTGAAGTAAATCTTTTTGCTGAGTCTAGGCTTGAGACCGCACTGCTCTGCACTACACAGAGCACTGGTTTTAGTGAGATCCCTTCTCAGGTGCTCACATATTTACTAGATCAGGTCAGAATGCTAGGGCCCATGTAAAAACCAAGCCCCTAAGGCTACTCACAGCCTTCTCCACCCAGGGACATGTCTGCATGGGTGTCACTGAAACTCATGCAGGCAGACCCCAGCTCACCTTGCACTGCCTGACTACAGTCCTGCTGGCACTGCTGTTGTGGCAGCATAGAGCCCAGCATGGGCTAGATGACTGGGCATTTTCCCACACTCCTGGGGAGGGCTTGTAACCTGTGCTGTGCTCCACACTGGTGCAGCTATGCTGCTAGCAGCACTGCCCTCTTAACACCAGCTTAGCATTAGCTCTGATTTTCTCCAAGAGCTGCAGTCCCAGCAGTGATAGCAGTGCAATTGTACCCCAACCCACTTAGTCAGGCATGTGTTCTGGAGAGGAGTGTGAGGTGCCAGGGGACTCTGGAAAGGTGACAGGGTTCAGTCTTTGGAGGCAGAAGTCCTCCCTTCTATCCCTACAAGTGGCCCCTTCCAGTAGGGCTGAGGCATATTGGCAAGGCAACACAGGGAAGGGCCTGTCTATGCTGTCCCCATGAGGTTGACAGGGAGTGCATTCATAAGCTGCACCCCCTTCTACTTGCTGCTTTGGGAGCAATGCTGTTCACTTTCATGGGGCAGCTGTTGTGCAGACACATTAGAGCAAGCTAAGGCCAGGTAGATGGTGTCTGCTCCTGAGTCCTGTACAGTTTTGGAAAAGAAGAAGCTATTTGATAACCAAATTAATAATTTAACTGAAAGTTCAAGATGTGTCCAGATGATGTCTCAGGCCTGGATCCTGCAGCCTGCTGGAGAGCTGTGGGTGTGCAGAGCCCCAGAGCCTTCAAGAGACCACTGTGTGGTTGTTGGGCTGTGTCCTGTACACGCCCAGTAGCTGGATGTTGGTTGGTGTTCCTGTGACAGAGCAGGGCTGTACCCAGTGGCACTGTATGTGTCATTACTGCAGTGGGACTCTGATAGCACCAATGTGTTTTGCAGGTTCGTAGTCGCAGTTGCATGCATTGTGCAGTGCCCACATGGACAAGTAAGTTTAGATTTCTTGTCAATGATTATTTTAGTTACTGATCTTTATGAGGCATCTTGTTTCAGCATCTCTGGCACTTGGGAGAGAGAGAAGTTCAACTAGAACCCCCCTGCCAAATAATGTATCCAAAAACTCAACTGAATGCTAAAGGAAATGAGCATGCTTAACTCTGTATCCCCCCTAGATCATATATAGGTTGGGGCTTCAATGACCCCCCCTAGGAAAATGAAAGCTACAAACTGCATCTGTCACTGAGAACACTCTCCTGTCAAGATCTTCCATGTGAAGGGACAGGAAGCCAAACACCATGCAAAAAATGGGGAACTAATCACATGACCTATCAGACATCTAATTGTCTCCTTACATCCCCAAATACCTGATT
>JAGPOW010236274.1:0-14834 GCA_030014935.1 Caiman crocodilus
CTGCTTGTAGTTGTTCCCTGCCCTCCGGCATGTCCACTTCTCCCCACAGTTTTGTGTCATCTGCAAACGTGGACAGAGTACACTTCACTCCCTCGTCCAAGTTGCTGATGAAGACATTGAAGAGTATCAGTCCAAGGACCGAGCCCTGCGGGACCCCACTACCCACACCCTTCCAGGTCAAAACCGACCCATCCACCACGTGCATCCCTCTAGCCAATTTACCACCCACCGGACTGTGTAGTCATCCAAGTGGCTCATCCAAATGACATGGGTGGCATTGCCTAGGAATAAGACACCTGAGGCACAAGCACAGTCCAGGTTACTTTCCTCAGGGAGCAGGAAGGGGACCAGAGGAATCTGGAATCAGAGCAGGGTTCAGGAGCTGTAGCCAAGGTCAGGACAAGCACAGGTCAGAAGCCTAAGCCAGATACAAGATAAGCCAAAGGTTAACCAGGATCAGAAGTCAAAACCAGAGCTAATATCTCAAAATGGCATCACAAGTGGGGAACAGGAATCAGAAAATACACGGGTTTTATCTTATCATTCTGGCTATGGACTCAGAAGCCAGGAACCAAAACCAGATCAGGCAGAAGCACACAGGCCTGGGCCTGGCATTTAAGGGCTGCAGAGGGTAGGTCCTGCTACCTGTGGCTTCAGGGGACCGGCTGCCCTGATTGCCTGGCTCAGCCTAGCGGGGTCTGGGTGCTGCTCTGGGCTTGCCGCTGGTGATGCTTGTTCTGGGGGTGGCTTGCTCTGATCCCCAGCTGGCTCCAGGATTCTGGCCTGGCCTCATTACACTTCCCGTCTCCCTGCGTGGTCTTGGCTGAAGCCCACATTTATGGAGATGGTCAAAATATTTTAAAAGCACAATAGAGACAATTGCTTTTAAAAAGTGCTTATCTTTTTCCAACCTTCCCATTGTGACTGAGTTCAACTCCACTTTGGGAAAAAATGTTTGGTTCATCTGATCTCAGAAACAGCTCATGTCTTACTGGGACCCAAACTCTCTCTCACAGCCTTGATAAAGACATCTTGCCCAAACACTTCTGAAATCGGCAGCCCTCTGGGCTCTTGTCCAGCTCAGGAGCCTGGCTGTGTGATTCAGGTTCGTGCCTAGTTGAAATAAATGCCAAGGGAACTTGACGGAAAATGCTGTCATTGCCAAAGAGAAGGGTCAAAGCCAAGGAGGCGGAGTGCATATGTCATATGTGCATAGACATAGAGGAAGGCTTTATTGCTCACAGTGAGGAAAGTCAGAGAAGCAGCAAGACATCTAGTGTTTCAAGGTGCATCAGCTGATAAACTGTGGGGTCTAGGAGGAAAGTCCCTGAAAATGAGGAAGGAGATTTAAAATGGTATTGTGACATAGGAGGAAGCCAAAGGCTCTATAGGTATTGAAAAAGTGTTCTTGGTAGAGGGGAAATGGGGGAGGAGTTGCTACATTTGGATAGAGTAAATTGAAGAGGTGTATGAAGCAATGAGGATTTTAGCACTCATTGTCTTCAAGGGTAACATCATATTCGAAGAGCCATGACTTCCTTGCAGACTGAATGCCACCTAGATCGGCTACTAGTGAGGTCTGGTATTCAGGACAGAAGGAGATAACTGCAGGAGCAGTTTTGTGGAGGAGTCCTCATCAAGCAACATCCTACGCAAGAGATAGTCAAGGTGATGAAACAAAAACTAGGAGACATGGGAGGAACCAAGGGTTTGGCTTCATGTCAAGATCTCTACTGACAGAAATAACAAGAAAATGAATTCAAAGAGAGAGAGAGAAGAGGATGGAAGTGCTCTTTTGAACAGCCAGAGGGAAGTTAGAGCACAGTGCAAAGGGAGAAGTTATGGCCGGTCAGGAGTTCAAGATGTCACCAGATGGAAGGTGATAAAAGGACCAAAATAAGAAGTGAATAGTCATTGGACTGTCATCTGCACAGGTGACTTCCACAGCTGGTGGTCTGGTAGGAGCAAAGCGAGAGGAGCTGTCTCAGGGGTTCTCTTGAACAGAGAAGCAGAAGCAGGATATTGATAGTCATTACACGGGCAAGCGCTGGTACCACAGGATGTGACAGCAGTTGCGGTTGGTAAAAGAGGATATTGCCCAAGCTATACACTGTGGTTCCAAAAGACAGTGGAAATTTTTGCCTGCAATAACCAGGTTTCCACATGGTTGGAGGGGCTTCCAGGATCAGCATTCCCCCCCACTGCCCACCAAAGCATGCACTAAATCCAAGCTACAGACACAATCCTATATTCTACTTAATAAATGGGTATCAGGCTGCTGCTATTTTTTTTAATTTTGTTTAAAAATAGCCAGTTTCCAAATGTTTCGTCTGCCACAGCAACTATCTTAGGAACTGTTGCTACCCAAACCATTCCAAGAAAGATTTGTTGCCTCAGTTTATGTACACCAAAATACTAAAGGCATGGAGACTCATAAAAAAAAGACTGAACCCAGTAACTTTGCAGTCTCTGGAGAGCTACACAGTTGCAAAATGACTGTACAGACTTTGCTGTTCAACGATTTTGGCTTCCCACACAGGGTTTCGCAACATTTCAGAGGAAAGAAACACATTTTAATTATTCAGCCCCCAGCATCATTAATTAGAAATACAATTAACTGGTCTAAACTCTAACACGTGAGCATTTTGAGGACTGTATATATGTATATGTTGCCGAGTAAGTGCTTTTGTGCTGCATTTATAAGAGTGAAACCCGGCAGCCAGAAGTTTAGTCAGACTCTTGTCTGGCTTTTCTGCACCTACTCTGGAGAGAAGCATAAATATTGTGAGCCTATAAACAGAGCCAGGCTCACAATATTAATGAGAAAAGTGACCACTGCTCCTTCTCCAGGAGCTGTGGCCTGTTCACAAGCATGTTATAAGGAAAATACACTTGCAACAGTACCTCCCTGCTACTGAGCACATCGCCTGTGCCATTAGCAGGCAGCAATAAACTAGGGAGCTTATTGCTCCCAAGTTGATTGTTCCCTGGAAACTCCTGGGCATGTGTTTTAGAGGTGCACCCACAGTGCAGCATATTGGGCTGGGTCACCGAAGCCCAGGGCTGCTCTGACCCGGCTCAGTGTGCTTCGGAGGGGCTGGCTGGGGCATGCGGGTGCCCCAGTGTGGGACTAGCTGGCAGGCAGCCCCCAGACGGAAGCACCCTCATGCTCCACGCAGCCCCATCAGCATCTACATGTGCACTGCAGTGTGCTAAATAACACTGCCGCTGGATAGTAGTTGTGTTTATAAGTATTAACCTACAGCAGTGATTATTAGTTTACTGAGGCCTAATAGGACCTCATGTGTAGACACCAAGGGGTTTACTGTGCAGTTAATTAGGCAACTGCATAGTAAATGTCTCATGTAGACGCATCCACTGTGTACAAATTTACCCTAGCAGTCTGCTTGATGGAGTGGCTGATCTGCTTCTTCACAGGAACCTCAAAGGGAGACTCCCAGAGCCTAGGCACACAACATGGTAGAGCTCACAGAGTTAAAAATATGAGATAGCTGTTAGCAGCAGCCATTATGTATTGTCAATAACAAATTATCACCATCATCAGCTCAAGGCACACATAGATCATGGCAGACCAGGAACCACCAAGCTGTGCCTATTTGCTCATGGAGAATGAATCCTTTGGCTAATTTTTGGCGTCTATAGAATTGAGGCAGAAAGCCCTTAGGGCACCTTTACCTATGCTCCAGGGGTAGGGGATCAGCATTTTCATTAGAGCAGCTCCAAGAGCCACTCCAGTTAAAGTGCCTCGGTGTCTTGTGTATCAGTGTGCCCACGCTTAAAAATGGTTTTAGGGATGCTTGAGTGAAAGCTCATTTGACGAGCTTTCATTCAAGCACTCCCACCTCCATTTTTAAGCATGGGGATGCTGATATGAGAGATGCAGGAGGCTGCTGGAGCGTGCTAATTGCCATGCTCCAGCAAACTCGATTAATCAAGTCTGCTCTGACATGCTGTAATTGTAGCACGTTGGAGCAAACTCTGTGCTTATGTGCAGGCACCCAGAGACTTATTTGTTCAGAAAGGCATAAGATTTTCTAGACAATAGCCTGCTTTGTCAGATGCTGCGATTAGTCCCCAGGAGTGACTTCTTCAACCATGTTGTTCCAAGAAGAAGGATTGACGGGAAGAGATGAGATCCACCTGATGAAGAAAGGAAAGAGCATTTTTGCAGATAGGTTTGCTAACCTAATGTGGATGGCTTTAACTAGATTCACCAGGGGATGGAGACCAAAGCCCTGAGGTAAGTGGGAAAACAGGAGACCTGGAGGAACAGTGAGCAGGAGGGAGCAACAGAGGAGGTACTCCCATACTTCCTGAGAAATCAGGGCAATCGCTAGTTACCTCGGGTGTCTGTACACAAATGCTGGGAAACAAGCAGGAAGAAGTGGGATTCCTTGCACGGTCACGGACCCATGATGTGAATGGAATAACAGAGACTTGGCACTCGCATGGAGCTCACATGACTGGAGCACTGTCAGGGACGGCTACAAACTGTTCGGGAAGGACAGGCGGGGGAGACGAGGAGGAGGAGTTGCACTTTATGTAAAAGAGACATATGATTGCTCAGAGCTCCAGTACGAAGCTGGAGATAGGCCTGTCGAAAGTCTTTGGTTTAGGGTCAGAGGGGAGAGCAACAAGGGTGATGTATGTCGTGGTGGGTGTCTGCTAGAGACCAGCAGACCAGGAGGAAGCGGTGGGTGAGGCTTTCTTCAAACAGCTAGCAGAAGTTTCCTGATCACAGGCCCTGGTTCTCACGGGGGACTTCAATCACCCTGATCTCAGCATCCCCTCTCAGCTGCGCGGCGTGCTTGGCCACGCAGCCACGCCTGGCGTGAGCACACCTGCGTGGCTGTGCACAGCACACAGCTGAGAGGGAATGTTTGACACCTGCCGAGAGGGCAATGTAGCAGCACGCAGGCAATCCAGCAAGTTTCTGGAGAGCACTGGGGACAATTTCCAGGTGCCAGTGTTGGAGCGTCCAACTGGTAGCTGTGGTCTTCTCAACTTGCTGCTCGCAAACAGGGAAGGATTGGTGGGGAATGTAGTAGTGGATGGCAACTTGGGTAGCAGTGACCATGACATGATTGAGGTCACGATCCTGAGGAAGGAAAGGATGGAGAGCAGCAGAGTAAGGACTCTGGACTTCAGAAAAGCAGACTTCAGTTCACTCAGGGGACTCATCGGCAGCATCTCCTGGAAAGCCAAATGGAAGGGGAGAGGAGTCCAGGACAGCTGGCAGCTGGTATCAAGTGGAGTGCCCCATGGGGTTAGTCCTGGAGCCACTTTTGTTCAATGTCTTCATCAAAGACCTGGAAAATGGCATAAAGTGCACCCTCAGCAAGTCTGCAAATGACACCAAGCTGGGGGTAGTAGTAGATATGCTGGAGGGTAGAGCTAGGATTCAGTGACCTAGACAAACGGGAGGATTTGGTCAAAAGGAATCTCATGAGGCTCAACAAGGACAAGAGCAAAGTCCTGCACTTAGGACAGGACAGTCCCATGCACCGCTGCAGGCTGTGGGCTGACCGGCTGGGCAGCAGCTCTGCAGAAAAGGACCTGGAGGTTACAGAGGACAATAAGCTGACTGCAAGCCAACAGTGTGCCCTTGTTGCCAAGAAAGCTAATGGCATACTGGGCTGCATTGCCAGTAGGTCAGGGGAAGTTGTTATTCTCCTCTATTCAGCATTGGTGAGGCCACATCTGGAGAACTGTGTTCAGTTTTGGCCCCCCCACTACAGAAAGGATGTATACAAATTGGAGAGAGTCCAGCGGAGGGCAACAAAAATGGTGAGGGGACTGGGGGGCATGACATGAGCACAGACTGAGGGGACTGAGTTTATTTAGTCTAGAGAAGAGGCAATTGAGAAGGGATTTAATAGCAGCCTTCAACTGCCTGAAAGGAGGTTTGAAAGAGGATGGAGCAGATGACCGAACAAGGAGCAAAGGTCTCACGTTGCAGCCAGGGAAGCTTGGGTTGGATACCAGGAAGAATGCTCTCACGGGGAGGGTAGTAAAGCACTGGACCAGGTTACCCAGAGAGCTGGTCGTAGAAGCTCCATCCTTGGAGGTTTTCAAACCCAGCTAGATAAAGCCTTGACTGGGAAGCTTTCGTTCGGGATGGTCCTGTTTTGGGGAGGCGGTTGGACGCAGTGACCTCCTGTGGTCCCTTCCAACCCTAATTTTCTAGGATTCTGAGTGCAAATCTTTGAATGCTTGCTCCACTCTCAGTATCTCAAACCCTGGCCCAAGTAAGAGCTGCTGCTGCCCACCTTTTATATAACAGCCTGGTCGGTATGGCACTCACCTAAGTTGTGTGGGAACCCATTCCTCATTCTGCCATTTCCCACCTTCCTGGAGAGTGCCCAGGCCACCAGGGTACTCCGCACCCTCTTGTGACCAGATAGCAAGAAATCCTCAAGATCCTCTAAGGAGAAAAGGGAGGCGTTGAGGGAAAAAGACCAGTCATAATTATCCACATGTGACAGACTTCTTTGGCCCACTCATCCTGACGAAGAGTAGCTATACTCTTTCAAACTTCTTTAAATAAAAACATTCCCCTAGCTGGCACACAGATTCCACATCTTTGCTTGAATATAGGCAAGTATGGCCATTAAAAACTTAGGGTAGTAGCAGGGAAAAGAGGAAGATGCCAGTATCCTCAGAATGACGGGAGCTGCGAGACGTCTTTTCAGTTTCCTCCAAGCTGAAGTTGTCCGTCATGTATGCTTTTTACTGGAGCATCAGTGACAGAATCCATTCCTTACTTGCCTAATGTTTGGGGGAACCAAGTTCACCATGATTTCGCCATTTACGTTCCCACAGGTCTATAAAATAATGCAGCAGCAGCGGTGGGTGGAGAGGCATGAACCTGCAGACATGCTTTTTACAAACAAGACACCAACACTAGACTCCTTGATCCATATTTAGGAACTTAACAGTTCGGCCTGATTTCTACAGATGCTGCCTTGCCCAGCTTCTTCCATTAAAATCGGGATTCTATCGGGTTCATGTAAAAGCTTTTTACCATTCCACACTTAAATGTGGCATTCTTTTATTAATAAAATGGGTATAACTATATGCACACAGGTTTGTGGGGGTGTTACCCGTTTAGATGAGTCCAGAGGAGTTACTGACCTTGCTTAAAATTAAATGACAACTCAACTGGCACGCAGGCATTGCGTCCAGAAATCCTGTCTCTGAATTTTCTAGAACCATGAATCACCATCTCTCTTTCTAAATGAGGGTTAAAAAAACAAAAATTTCACTGGTAGCTGAATCACTGTTCCTATTTAGCAGCATTGCCTTTTTCATGCATTGCTAGTGTCCGGAAATGAGTTGCAAGCTCATGGTGCCAAACACTGTTTATTACTGCAAAATGGAAAAACCTATACGAACCAAAGTGGTTCTGGCTTAATTAATCTATAATAAAGCCACTGAGCAGAAGGCATTTGTCTAATCAAGCCATCCTGTCGCTTTCTGAAAAAACAAAGCTTCACTGTCCTCCCAACTTCAGTGTCAAGCCCTGTCACAACGCTCACTTATCAGTGCATTCTCTTCTACTTATGCCATGTAAGGGACCATGTCCAGGTTGCATAATAGACTGCTTTTTGCTCTGTGGGGCAGTTTGAGAGTTCAACCTTCAGCATAGCTTACAACTCTGTTTTGGAGCAGGAAGAGAGGGGTTGCTACTGGTGGAACCACTGGTTTCTTGTGACTCCTTAACCACCAAGCAGGGATGAAAGGGAACTTGAAACAAAGTGCCACTTCTTCTGTGGCCAGGGGAGCAAGCTGACTAATAGCTGCAATGCATCATTGCAAACTAAACTACACTTTGGTGTACAACTACAACAATGCAAACTCATTTAAAACCTCCAAAACTCTTGCACGTGTACAGTGTGATGCCATTAAGCCACCCAAAGTGACATTTTTGTCATGTGTACGTGGTAATGGTGCCATGTATACAAGTGTCCACTATGCATGATTCCACCCTCTGTAGAACAAGGGTAGTGCTATGCTTGCAAAATGCAGTCATTGATTGTGTGGCCATTTGAAGGTAAGTATTACCAGTTAACTATGCATCTCTAAAGTGAGCCTATGGAAGTCCTTGTCTACTTTGATAATGTGTCCTTTTTGCAGCACATGCTTTTTGGATGGAGGAGCTGGTGACCTGTGTGCAGACCCTGAGGTGAAAGAAAAGCAGAATGAGGAAAGGAAACAGAAAACAAAAAACTTAACAAAAGCATGCACTGAATTGTTAGTGCAGAGGGGCACAGAACATTTCTGGAGAAAAATCTATGTCATTTCCAGATATATTGCACAATCAGTTCTGCCAAAAATCGCACAAGCAAATAGAGCAACGGTTTGTCTGTCCGGTCAAAGGATAAGTGAACTGAGGGGAGAGAGGAGAAATTGTCCAGAATTCAGGATGAAAATTGTGTTTTACATACAGTATGGGTATTAATGACAGAAGGAAAAGTTTTTTTCAGTATATAGAGTCTTTTTGAGACAAAAGAAAAGGAAAGTGAGCTGCACAGTGTGTGTAGAGTATAACTGAGGAGCTGATCTGTAGAATACATTTTAAAGAGGACTTTGATGGGGTATAAAGGGAAAGAGAAAGAAAGTACACATGAAAAATTAATTAGAATGACAGCAAGAGCTGTCAGAATAAGCAACCAGCTTTGGAAAAAACAACGTCTCTCAGGCATGGGACTGTTCATACAATTAATAAGGACAAAATGAGAGAACAGTGAGCTCATAGGACATCTTGAAGGTTGAAATGTTTCTTCAGCTAGTTTCATTTTAGATATATAACTTCTCTCTCCAGCACACAGAGGACTTTTTTTAGGTGTCACTGCTTGTTTTTATGTTTCACTAATTGTTTCATTAGTACTGTAGTTATTCTCTTATTCAGATTAATAAAACAAATCTAGCCTTCTTAAGTGTTTTGACAGTCCTTCCAACCTCGCTGTCAATCATTTCTACAACTTCAGTTCAGGTTTTTAGCTACAGCTAGAAGCAGTCTTCAGGACTGTGAGATAGAAGAGAGACTACCGGGAATGGCTAACAGATAGCACAATTGCAGAATAAGAGACAGTTTGAATAGTGTAACATCAAGACCATTAAAAAGATAGAGGGCCATTAACACCTGTGGGTGGAGGGGGATTAGCAGGAATCAGGGAGATGATTATGAGCCATGAAATCAATTAACTATCTCACCACTGCCTGAATAGAAATGCCACTGCCCTATGTAGGCTATGGGTTTTAAATTTGGGGTGGTGTAGAAATAAAGAGGGGTGCGACTGTATCACTTCACCCTCCTAGATTCACCCCTGGAGATGGTAGTTCTGGTCCCAGAGCTCTGGACAGAAGCAGGAAGTTAGTTAGTTAGCGCTCATGTCACTCTGAGATAGTGCCATTGCCCTAGGGGGAAGAGGCAACATTGCAAACCTTGACTGCAGTCTCTGAGGTAGCCCAGGCTTAACCCATTGAAGACTCTGGATCTTCAGACCCTGACACTTTAATTCTCTATTTGATGAATACTCCACAACATGCATGGAAGCAGCAACAGGAACACTGCACCAGTATGCTCACACCAGTCTGTATGCCTAAGCAGGTGGGCCGCTTTGTGTCGTTCCTTTCAGAGTTTTTGTCTCTTGCTTTCCTCCAGGGGCAGCATGTTCAAAAAATGCCATTGGGATCCATTGCCTCTCTTTCCCAGATCAAACGATATGGCCTGAAGCTATTCAGCCTCCACCAGAGAAGGCTGAGAGGGGATTTGGTGGCCATTTACAAACTCACCAGGGGGGACCATCGGGAATTAGGGGAAGCTCTGCTCCCCTAGGCACCACCCGGGGTTACTAGGAATAACAGCCACAAATTATTAGAGTGAAGGTTCAGGCTGGACATCAGGAGACCTTACTTTATAGTTAGGGCTGCCATGCTCTGCAATGGGCTCCCAAGGGAGGTGGTGCTCTCCCCTACCTTGGGGGTCTTCAAAAGGAGGCTGGACAGATATTTGGCTGGGGCAATATGATCCTGGCACCTGTTCCTGCCTGGGGCAGGGGGTTGGACCTGATGGTCTGTTGAGGTCCTTCTGACCCTAATTACTATGATACCAGGAAACTGTAGTCTCCAGACCTGCCTTCGTTAAAAAGTGATTTTCCCTTACCACCAATTGCTGGTGCTTGAGATCGGTCAGTAGATTGTCGATTGTCTGCTTGATGTATGGGGTGTTAAGAATAATGAGAAGGGGGCAAGCGAAGCCAGGGCTGAGAGAAGCTTCTCTGGTAGGACTGGAAAACAGTTTTTGACTTCAGCATTAAATCCAATGTTTGGAAGATAATGCAGTGTAAATGCCAGAAGGAAGAATTGAGGATGTCCTGGAGAGAAGTGGTTTCCTTTTAGAAGTACAGTCAGAGATTCATAGATGCTAGGGTTGGAAAGGACCTCAACAGATATCGAGTCCAACCCCCTGCCTAGGCAGGAAACAGTGCTGGGGTCACATGATCCCAGTCAGATGCCTATCCAGCCTTCTCTCAAAGACCCCCAAGGTAGGGGAGAGCACCACCTCCCTCAGAAGCCTATTCCTAATTTTGGTTACCCTTACCACGAAGATTTTTTTCCTGCTATCTAGCCTAAATCTGTTCTCTGTCAGTTTGTGACCATTGTTCCTTGTCTCCCCAAGAGATGCCCTGGTGAACAGAGCATCTCTGATACCCCTAATGAATTTGTAGACAGTCACAAGATAACGTCTCAGCCTTCTCTTGTGGAGGCTGAAGAGGTCGAGGTCCCTCGGTCTCTCCTCATAGGCCTGTAAGCCCCTAACCATACAAGTGGCCCTCCTCTGGACACTCTAGAGTCCATCAACACCCATCTTAAAATATGGCATCCAAAACTGAATGCAGTACTGCACCTGCAGTCTGACCAATGCCATATAGAAGGGAAGTATCACCTCTTTGGTCCTATTTGTCATACATCTGCTGATGCATGATAAAGTGTAATTAGCTTTGCTGATGATTTCATCACACTGACGACTCATATTCATCTTGGAGTCCACTATGACTCCGAGATCCTTTTCCGCTTCTGTGCTGATGAGAGGGTCACTTCCCAGCCAGTAGGCGTGCTGGATATTTTTGTGCCCTAGGTGCAGCACTCTGCACTTGTCCTTGTTGTACTATTGTGTACTGCCCACTTTTCTAACCTGTCCAGGTCTGCCTGCAATCGTTCCCTACCCTCCGGAGTGTGCACGTCACCCCACAATTTAGTATTGTCTGCAAACATGGACAGAGAATACTTCACACCCACATCCGAGTCACTGATGAAGATATTGAAGAGTACAGGTCCAAGGACTGAACCCTGTGGGACCCCACTCCCCACGTCCTTCCATGTCGATACCAACCCATCTACTACCACTCTCTGGGTGTGGCCACTGAGCCAATTTGCCACCCACTGGACCGTGTACACATCTATGTCACAGCCTCTTAATTTATTTATGAGAATGGGATGAGATATTGTATCGAAGGCCTTGCTAAAATTCAGGAAAATGACATCCACTAGTCATCAGGCCTCTGTTGCAAACAGGAGATAATTTTGTCTGAAGTGGACCTTCTACTGACTTTGTATTCTCCTGGTAATAGATCCCGAGGTCCTAAAGGAGACTCGGGGGCATAGGAGTTGTGAGGGTCCACTCATTCAAAAGGAAGCTCTAGTTTAGTATTTATAGAGTATCAAATGTTGAGAGTCAGGTTCTGGCCTCACGGTGATAACGCTGACCCTGGGGTGGGCTGCTGCATCAAAGCCATTCAGTGTCCCCTGAAGAGAGGTTCTGGCCAACTACTGTACCCATGGTAATACAGACTATAGCTTAGGCTTAACTTTCCTTAGACTCTTAACAACAGACACTTTATCTTGCATTATGTTGGTAAACAAGGCCTGACAGCTGTCTACATGAATGATACTGAAGAATGCACTTTTCTGCCTAAAAGGCCGAGTCTTTGGAATGGCCTTTCACAGGGACTTCCTGTGGTCCCTGTTGTTTAAATCTGGTGTGGGCCACAGCTGCCACTAGTCCATCTCACATACTCCCACCTACCGCTCTTCGTGTCCACTGTGGGCATGACAGCCACAAGAATAAGCAGGGTGCAGGTCAAAATGCAAACTGCTGGATAAAAGCCGCCGAACTTTTGCATGTGGGGCGCATGCCCCCATGAGCAAGATGCACGTGGACAAAGGCTGACAGAGTCTGCCTGCTGCTGCTGGCCCACTTCACAAGGCATGGAGAGGGCTGTGCGTCTGGAAACGTCTCAGCCCTAAAAATGTCTGCTTAGGATGCTTCCTGAGTGGCAGAGGTGTTGACCTGGAAGCCTGGATGCAAGAGGAGGAGCACAGCTGGGTGTATCCAGCAGTCATTGCTTGTCCTGTATATAATCCTCTAGTGAGCATCACCTCCTCCTCCATAGTCCTCCTATCCCGGTCACGTCTATACACATAGCAGCTCCTACGCTCGCCTCACAGCTCTGGTATTTTCTTGGCTACCACTGCCCGTGCCTGACCTCATTTCTTGTTGCTACCTCCCTCCAGTGCTCGTTATTTCCATTAAAATTTTCCATGGAAATGCCTCATTTCTCTGATATTCTCAGATGGAAGCAGCCTCATACAAAAGGATGAATTCATTCTTTGTCAAACTGGCAATGAATAGTTTTATTTTTACTCCTTATTTAATGTCAATTAATCCGTCGGGGGCAGACACATAGTTACACATCTCTTCATGAAGTGGCAGAGGAAGAAAGTTAATACTGTAGCCAAAACAAGACACTAATTTATTTTATAACAGAGTCATTTTTGAAGGGCTTCTTAAGTATGGAAGCTACATATCATTTCTTAAGTGTGGAAATGAAGCTCCTAGAACTTGGCAGGGAAACAGATTCTTCTTCCAGACCAAATTTATCATAGGGAATTTCTCAACAATATCTTGTTTCTATCAAAGTCAATGGTTAAAGTGCCTCAGAGTAACATTTGTTAGGAACCGGATTCATGCCTATCTATGGAACAGTAATTGACTTTCCATAATCATATCTGTCTTCATAAAGAAAAAAAGAAAAGTGTCTGGCTCTCTCCCACTAATATAGACATGTGGCTTTATCAGTATCCCTGCAGCAGTCTGTTATGCTGTGCTCCTTCCCCCGTGACCCCTATGTACCATCTCTAGTGTGCGGCAGGCCCAAAGCAAATATTTTTCTTTGGACATAACGTACTGTCTCGTCCGTACTGCCTTGCCACGGTCAGACCCATTCTGTTTGTTCCAGGTATCCTGCATTCAACTAGTGGACCTTCCCCCCAATACCTTTTCACTGTTATTTGATGACAGCATGTTTTCCAAAGCCTGTTTTCAGTTTCCTATTTTTGGTATTAACATTGTTAATAATATAAATAGTACCCTCCTTTCCTTTCCAAATTCTCAATTTCTAAAAATACAATTGAATTTCGAAGTGGCAGACTTATACTAAATTTCCCACTCGCGCTGTCCTTAAATCCATCCCTAAATCTGGCAGATCGGTCTGGCATTTTCCGGAGGCAAGGCACAAAACAACCAGTGAGACGCCTCTGTCGGACAGCATTCCTTCAGGTGATTCTGGATTCTCCCGCATGCTGTGTACACTGTAGACTTCAGCTAATCTTTAGCTCTAGCTAATCTTTAGTCTAGACAGTAAGCACAAGAATCACAGTCCTTACCTGACCCACTTCCCTTTTCTTCTTAGTGAAGCATCCCTCTTCTTCCTGTAGGAAAACAGTCTGTGCCGAGCCTAGGTACCTTCCACAGCATCCTAAAGACAGACAGCCCACGGACAAGGGTCAAGCTGCGGAAGAATGAGCAGCGCTTTACCATCCGACTATCTACTTCTCTTGACGCTCAGTGCCAAAATGCTCCTTCCCCTCTTCATTACCTTCATGAAAGTCATAATTCTACAGAAAAGGACCTGGGGGCTACAGTGGACAATAAGCTGAATGTGTGCCCTTGTTGCCAAAAAGGCTAATGACATACTGGGCTGCATCAGTACGAGCAGTGCCAGCAGATCAGGGGAAGTGATTATTCCCTTCTACTAAGCACTGGTGAGGCCACAACTCGAATGGAGAACTGCGTTCAGTTTTGGGCCCCCCACTAAAAAAAGGATGAGGACAAATTGGAGAGAGTCCAGCAACAAAAATGGTGAGGGGTTTGGGGACATGACTTATGAAGAGAGGATGAGGAAACTGGGCTTATTTAGTCTAGAGAGGGGCATCCAGACGAGCATACATGTGCATTTTCCTGGGGGAAAGTTGTGCCACTGCTACTTGTCCCTGGGGAATGTCTGTCCCTACACACTCTGGTGCGCGTCATATTACCCTTGATGGGGTAGGGAAGGCTGGGGCCAGCAGCCTCACCTGGGGTCTTGGGGGCCTCCTGGGCCCTGGCGGCAGTGATTTGGGTGTGCAGAGCTTGGCTGGGAGCCGCAATGTGATTCCGGCCAGTCAGGCTCCGGTTTCAGGCAGCACGGACTGCCGTCACACATGCCACCCCACTTTTTTCTGCTGCAAGTTTTTTTGATGCTGGAATCTCCTGGTGTCAAAAAACCTGCCGCGCTGCAAAATACCCGCATGGCAAACACCTGCCTGTGCAGCGCATGCAGTCTGTAGCGCCACAGGTGAGTCTTCAGTGGTACAAACCACATGCATGCACTCATCTGCACACACCCAAGCAGAGAAGATGGAGGGGAGATTTAATAGCAGCCGTCAGCTACCTGAAGGGTGGTTCCAAAGAGGATAAAGACGGACTG
>JAGPOW010237981.1:0-26276 GCA_030014935.1 Caiman crocodilus
AGGAGAACTCTTTGTAGAAGGCCCGCATGCGCTGGCACATCTTGCCTGGATCCATGAGGGGGGTTCCATCACCCACCAGAAGGCAGGTGATGTACTTCCTGGCCCCCCCATTTCCTCTCCAGGGCATAGAGGAAGCAGGAGCTGCAGTCCATCTCCCAAAGGAGCTGGATGCACGAGCAGACAAACACATCGTGGGCATGGTGGTTGTCCAGAGCACAAAGCTCTTCCCACCTCTCCCGACACTCCACAGAAGAATGGGTTGGTTGGGTTGGTGGCCAGGTGCCTCTCCAGCTCTAGCACTTCCTACCTGAGCTGTTCCCAGACCACCTCCCTCTGCCGGATGTGCCCCTGAGTGTTGCCACAGCAAAAAAGTCAAATGCATGCCTTCCCTACATTTCACCATCTCCAAGCTGAGGGGAAAGCTGCCCGTTGCTCCCACTAGGACAGCCAGAAGTCCCAGAAAGACTCCTTGAAACCCACATCTCCAGCAGGCTGACATTGAAATGCCAGTAGGCTGATTCTGGATGCCTAGGCACCAGCGTGGCCTGGGCCCAAACAAGATGGTGATCGCTGAAAGGGATCAGCCAGATGCCAGAGGGGTGGGCCTAGGGAAAGCGCAGCAAAGAGATATAAACTTGGTCTAACTGGGAGTGCCATGCCTGCTCCTCCCCAACCCTCACATAAGTGAAGGCAGGGGTTTCAGTGGGGTGACAGGCATGCTAGACATCCACCAGGATTTCCCCGAGGATGCCCATGGCAGCCTGGTTCCACTCCTTGCCTGACCAGTCTCACACATCTAGGGTGACGTTAAAGTCCCTGCCAAGGACCAGGCACTCGTGAGGGTTAAGGGTGCTGATGTATGTGGCTGCTTGGTGGAAGAAATACGCCAACTCCGGGTCCTTTGCAGGGGCATACTTGTTCAGAAGGTTCAGGACCAGTTCCCACACCTGGATCCGGAGGTGCAGCAGACGATCCAGCACCACCTCAATGTCCTGGAGAACCTCCAGCTGTAGGCCCAGGGAGAACAGGGTGGCTACCCCAGATGAGGTGGCTGAGAGGTGACTAAAAAAGACCCAGCCTCTCCACTCCAGCCACCAATTTGGTTCATCAGCTGGAGTTGCCAGGGTCTCGTGCAAGAATACCATGGGGTACCCTCCCTCCCCCCCAGCCTGAAAGAACGAGAGCACCCAGCACCTCCAGAGACCCTTCCTGCACCATGGACACTGAGGATCACAATCTTAAATGACCTCATGGCTGGGGGGGGCTGGGGGAGGGGGAATAGATGGTTCAGCAGGGGCCTTATGCATCTCAATGCTCGGTGTGGGAACTGCCGGTTCACGTAGCACACTCCCATATGCATAGAGGGCATTTACGAAACGGCGGGTCCGCCTATTGATCCGGGCATTGCAACTTTTGGGCCCCTTGCCTTCCCCTGCCAGCCCCCTCACAATGGCAAAGATGCTGTCAAAATCTCCCTAGCAGGCCAAGACTAGCTGTACCGTGCTGGTGGATTGGCAGGTGTAGTCATGGTCAAGAAATGCAAGTAGCTCATCCCTGGGGACTGCTAGGACCAAGAGGTCTGCAGGCTCTATGGATCCTGCTGGTTCTTGGGTGCCCTCCTTCTGGTCCTGGAGCTCAGAGGGCTCTTCTGGCATCTGCCATCTGAACCACCCAGTCTGCTAAGACCCCAGACTCTGGCTGGGGTTGGGAGAGCTTTGCAGCCCCCTGGGACAGGGGTGAGGATAAGGATGAAGGTGAGGATCCTTCACAAAATGGTAGGGTAGAGCTGGAGCCCTGGGAGGTTGTGCAGGGTCCCTGACGAGATCAGTTTGTTGATTAGGGGACCCTACCACGACCCCCTTTGGTGTGGGACTATGGGGAAGGCTGCAGGTGAGGTTTTCTTGGGAGGGGGAGGGAACAGACCCACCAGGCACTGGTGCAGCTCTAGCATCTGCCTCAGGGTCCTGGGAAAGGGGATTTCCTCCCTCAGAACTCACCAGAGTGAGCCCCAGGGCCTCTGTATCCTCTAGATCAGAGGGAGGAGGCTCTGCTGCCAGGCTGTCCTTTGGGCAGGCCTCAGCCTTGGTGCCCCTGGTTTCAGGGGGTAGGTCTTGGTCAGCAGAATGAAGGGCTTTCCCCATGGGCTCCTGCTCCTCCTCCTATCTAGCAGCCCCGAAACCTCCTCCATGGGGATCACCCGTTTGATCTTTCCCAAGGGCAGGGTGTCAGGAACAGCTGGGGAGGCACCTGGAGGCTCGGCTACTCCTCCCCGCCCCCCTCGTGTGGTGGTCTTGGGAAGGGGAGAGGAGTCCTCCACATCAGAGGGTTCCAGCTGTGCCCGGGCCTTCCTCTTGCCTTTATGCCCGGAGGGGATCTGCAGTCACTCAGCCATGGGGTGGTCTTCAGGTGGACAGGTTCCAGCAGGAGAAGGTGAGGGTTGTGGGCTGAGGCAGCCACAGTGTGGGTAGGACTGGAGGCAGTGGGGCCCTGCTCCCTCTCTCTTCCCAGTTGCTGGTGCCCTCCCTGGGACTCCACTAGACTTGGTTGAGGAGTGGGGTCCCTTGAGCTCCTAGGTGGGCTTGCAGTTGTGGCTGGGGTGCCAGGGGGGCCAGTGGGGGGTGGGGCACCGGTGGTAGGGGCACTCCTTTTTCCAGTGGGACCTGCAGATACCCTCCCAGCCTGGCTCATGGGGCACTTATGATGTGAGTGCCCTGGGGCACAGCACGTGAAACACTGCAGGTCCCCCAGTGTATAGAAAGTCACCAAGGCACCCTGATAAGGAATTACCAGGCACCCCTCAGCCTCTAGCCTTGCTCCATCAGCTGGATCATGACCTGGCAACAGAAAGAGCACACGTGGCTGAGGACAGGGTCTTGGCACCCCAGTGAAAGGGCCACCACTGGAGAGAAAACTCTATCCAGGGTGTGAAGCTGGGGGAGCAAGGTCCAACTGGGGATATAGGGAAGGATAGACCACCCTGGTCCACAGTTCTTCTAGAGGCTTGAAGGGGACATACTCACCCTCTACCATGAACCCTCTCTTCACTGCCTTTTGTGCAGTGGCCTCTGAGGCAAGGAAAAAGACCCCTTTGCCATGAAAGCAGGAGGCCATTACCATCTTGGGGGCCCCCACTACCCACGTTAGGGCCTGTACCCAGGTCTCAAAATGCTGGTTCTCCCACTTGAGCAGTTGTCACTTCACTCCATGCCTGCAGGTGAGTGGTGGAAAGGGGACCCCGCTGCCTGAGCTGGAAGAGCCGGCAATGGAGGGTCCAGGCCCCCCCAGCTTCGGGTCTTCCCGCAACTGCCTGTACATAGCTGCAGCTCCTCCCCTGGGGGGCCATGCTGGTAGGGCCTGAGCTAGGGCCAGGGACAGGCTGAGTGGGTGTGCTGGTTAGTGTAGTGCACCTGGTTCCCTCAGGCACTGATGGTCTAGGCTTTGGGGCAGGGCTCTTGCTCTTCCCACCCCCAGCTGTGGAGGCTGAAGAGGAGCCCTTCCCACTGCCCTTGCCCTTGGTCCTTGATGATGGGAGAGGTGGCTTGGGAACCTGTCCGGGGTTGGGGGTGGCGGCACCTGGCCAGGGGTAACCCCCTGGCCCTGTTGGCTTTCTACCAGAGTCCCACCTGCCCCTGCAGCAGAGATTGCAGGGTTCTCCACCCCTGGAGGAGGTTGGTTGGACTCTCCCTCCGGGGTGGAGGCTGCAGGGGCATGCATCCACTTGGGGGCTTGGCTGGGATCCACCTCCATAGTGGGGGCTGGAGGAAGCTCTGTGAGGGCATCTGTGAGGGAACCTTCCCCCCAGAAGGTTCCTGCCCTGCCATTGTTTCACATAAGGGCAGGAAAGGCAATAACAAAAAACAAAATATCCCATGGGGCTGGTGAATCTAACAGGGGCAGACTTCGGTTGTGGAGCAGAAGAGGGATAAGGAGGAAGGGAGGAAGGGGGTTGAAGCTCACTGAGCCACAGGATAAAAACTGGGAGGCCTATGCTTTTGAGAATTTGGAGGGAAGGGGAAAAAAACAACAACACACATATACAAAGGCTAGGGAAACTCAATCTGACTTACTTAGCCATACAACAAACACCAGGTCAGGAGGACTGGACCACAGGACTTACCACACAAGGACAAAAAACACACAGGAAAGGTTGCTGAGGCAGGTGTAAAAGATGGCTGGAGCAGTGGAGGGGCTTTGATTGTGGAAGGTCTGTCCAGAAGCCCCTCAGGCCTCCAGCTGGTCACTCAGCAGCAGAGCAGTCAGCAGGAAGACAAATCAGGATCAGATGCAGTGAGGTAGCTGTGTGGAAGGGTAGGAGCAGTCATTCAATTAGGAAGTGATCCAGTGCAAGTGTGGTGTCAGGTGGTGCAGCAGGGAATCTCCCTCTCTCCTGAAAGGGGGCAGCAGCAGCAACAGCAGTGATGGTAGGAGTCATCCAGTTCAGGCACTCAGGGTATGCTTCTGGTGAAAGTGGAGGTGAAAGTGGGGGTGGCCTGCCAAGACAGCTAGGGCAGGTGAGGTTCCTTTAGGCTTCGGCAGTGATGGTGGGGGAGGGGCATACAGGTAGCACAGGCTCTGTCCCCTGACTGTGGCTTGGTGGCAGGCTAGGCAGCAGACCGGAACAGGGGTGCAGAAACTGGGGTGCAGTGCAGTGGGCCCCTCCCCAAAAGGTATAGCAGCATGCAGCAGAGGACCCCCCTTGGGGGGGCAACAACAGCAGCAGCAGCTGTCACCCAAGGCAGGAAGGGGCATGGTCAACTTACTTCAAACGCTGAGACTAAGCCAGCAGCTAATAGTAGCCAGAGGCAGGAAAGAGCCTAGCCATCTTCTCCCCAGAAGCTCCTGAGACCAAGCTCACAGCAGTCTGGGACAGGAAAGGGCCTGGCCAACTTCTTCCCAGAGGCTCCTCTCCCAGAGCCTTCTGAGAATGAGTAGCTCTGAGCTGCTTGCTAGGGTGGGTTTTTATAGTTTCATAATGTCATAGTTTGTAGGGTCAGAAGGGACCTTGACATATCATCAAGTCTGACCCCCTGCTGTGGCAGGAAAGAGCACCAGGGTCAAATGACCCCAGCAAGGTGTTCATCTAGCCTCCTCTTAAAGACCCCCAGGGTAGAAGCCAGCACCACTTCTCTTGGAAGTTGGTTCTAGATCCTGGCCGCCCTGACTGTGAAGTAGCGCCTCCTGATGTCTAGTCTGAATCTATCCTCTGCCAACTTGTGACTGTTGTTTCTGGTCACACCTGGTAGTGCTTGGGGGGAACAGGGACTCCCCCAATACCTGTTGGTCCTCTCTTATGAGTTAGTAACAGGACACTAGACCCCCCCCCTCAGCCTTCTCTTGTGAAGGCTGAACAGGATCAGGTCCCATAGCCTCTCCTCGCAGGGCCTGCCCTGCTGCCCCCTGATCATGCGGGTGGTCCTCCTCTGAACCCTCTCAATGTTGTCCACCATCCCTCCTGAAGTGCAGTGCCCAGAACTGGATGCAGTACTTCTATTGCTGGGGCCAACACAAGGCAGCTTTTTATACTTCTGGGGCTAGAACAAGTGCTGGCCCCAGGCTCTAGATCCTTCTGGCTGAAGATCTGGGAGGAGCCTGGCAGGGTTATTTTGCCTGAAGTGGCACAATTTGTTCCATACCAAAGTGCATGTCCGGGCACATAACCTGAGGCAAAAAGCCCCAGCTCAAATTTTTCGCTACTTCTATCTGAGCTGCTGCATGCAGACATGCCTGCATGTGTGGATGCACCCTATGTTTTTTAGCTCAAAAGCACACCGCCACCATTTTCTCAGCGCTGATGCACTTTTATTAGCACCCAATGCTGTGGTGCTTACATGTGTAAAAATGCCCACAGGAATTTGACTTAATGTGCATTGGCACATGTGTAGATTCTGACCAGGAGCAAATATGCAACTCCTCTGCAGTCCCTACCTGGTCTTTTGCCCCCTGGTCCCTGGGGCCAGCTGGTACCTGCTTCTAGCCACTGGGGTTTTCTTTCTTGGGCCTGTCTGGGCATCAGAAGTGCTACACAGCTGCAGCCAGAGCTAGAAAACTCTGCTGCCTGCTTCCTGGCTCCTTGGCCTTGTGTCCCTGTGGCATGGGCATGTACCAGCTCTGGGACTTGAGCAAGCCCCTGGCCTTGCTCTTGGGACCTCCTGGTGCACCTGCCTGCAGTCCTTGGCAGAGGAAGCCTATGGACATGGTAATCTCCGTGGCTCTAGGGCGCTCAGCCTAGGGTCCCAACTGGGAAGCAGGAGAGACTACAGACTTCATGGTGATATGGGGTGATTCTGAGGTGCAGCAGCAGTTCAGCCAGGGCACACTAGCCAATGTTCACATCTATGAGGAGATGGCAGCCTGTGTGAAAGAACATGGGCACAACTGCTCCAGGAGTCCGTGCTGGGTCAAAGTGAAGACCCTGTGGGCACAGTGAGTGTAGGTCATGGCCCATAACAGGCAGTCCAGGGGAGTCTGCAGGACCATGCCCTGCAAGTGGGAGCTGGACAAAATCCTTGTTGCCAGAGACCCAGGCCATGGGCAGCTTATTTATTCAAACATCAGCAACATATGGGAGCGCCAACCCCAGAGAGGAATCCCTGGAGGAGGGCCCCTTGGACTAGCAGCATGTGTGCTCCCTGCCCATGGCCTCCTCATCCAGAGTGGGCAGCCCAGGGAGGAACCTGCCCCAGCAACTGTGGACATGCAGAGTGGGGAGAACAGGCCAGGGAAGGCCCCAGATCTCACTCATGGCTAGCTCCAGCTCTTCGCCAGAGGAGGCAACTGGCATGTAGCCAGGTACTGGGTCTCCATCTCCTGGCACCCCCAAGGAGCCAAACCACTTCCCTGCCATCAAGCTCCAATACCAAATGCCAGGATGGCATGCCATTCTCAGCCTGTAAGCCCCACACAAGGAGGGGGTCTTGGAGGGGCTGCAGGCCCATGTCACCCCACCCACCCAGCCACCCTTGGCCTGCACATGTAGTGCCAGGGGCCCTACACAGGGGGTATGGGCCTCCCCTCCCACCCAGCCAAGCTCCCCACTGCTCTTTGGAGTTTTCCTCCTGCAGCAAGCAGGGAGGCAGGAGGCAATACAGAACTTTATTCAACAGGCAGTGCCCTTCCAGGTAGGCAGCTGGGGGCCTGTTGCATGCAGAGAAACCATCTGGAGTGCATAGTGTTGGGGAAGCACTGTGGGCTTGGAGTCTATAGGCAGCAGCCCAAGGGCCCTACTACAGGGGGTGGAGGAGGAGGTGGTCCACATACCTCATTGATATGGTGCCCTGTCGACCACTGCTGCAGGGAGGGGGAGCAGGGAGCATCCATGGCACGTTTGCCACAGGCTCCTGAAACAGTATTCCCTGCCAAGCTGTGCCTGCCTAGCCCCTCTGGAGATCCCTTCCAAGCTGTGCCCAACCCCCTTGGAGACCCATGCCATCCAGGCAGCTGCAGGAGGTCAGAGCAGGGCAGGAGCAGCCCTGGATCTACTTAATTCTATAAATATTAAAATTGCTCCCAACAGGGTGCATGTGTAGATACATTCACTGGGCTGACTTACTATGCAGTAACTTAAGTCTAAGTAGCATTACTTGCATGTGTAGATGTGTCCTAAGTGCTTTGGGAGTCAGCAGGCACATCTACATGTGCATTAATGCACATTAAATCTAGTACCTCCATTGTGAGGTACTAGGGAAAGTGCTCATTAGTCTGTCTTAATGCACATTAACTAAAGAGCACGGTTTTTAAGTGATAATGCACATTACCCTACGTTAATGTGCATTAACTAAATACCATTTTAGTGATGATTTAATGTGCTTTAAAGTAGGCTAATGTGCATTAAAGCACACCTGTAGATGCACCCAGATTGTACCTCTGTGATATTGCTGATGTACTATGATATGTGTAGATACCAGAAAAAGATAAGGTTTCAACAAGAAATATGGGCTTTAAATGGAAACAAAGCTATAGAACTCAGTTCAAATCAACTCGTAGCACTTATGTACTGATGTATGTAATAATGATGCTTAGTTTATAATTTGCTTATATTACCAATTATACAAACAAATATGTAGACTACAAAAAGGCTTGCTTAGAAAATTCTATAAAACAAAATGTAAAGATAATAGAGAAATTATTATAGTATTCTTCCATATATACAAATGCAAATATAAGATGCATCTGTACATCACCCTATGTCACTGTAGTGGACCAACAGCTTCTTTGCCATATCAGTGTGCTTCCCCATTTTAGCGTGCCACTATGATGAAGTAGCGGCTAAAAATAATCATGCACCATACGTATGGTACAGCGTGGTGCAGTAACAACATTACTGTAAGGCAACATGTAGACACTTCTGTAATATACATAATATCTATAGTATATTCATATGTTAAAATACAGCAGAAATCTTGGAAGTTTTCTACTCCCCTTCAAGTAGAATTAATTTATAGTCTTGGGACTTAACATTCTTCAGCCTCAAATACATCTGACTGATAAAATTGGATAAAGAAATCTAGAAGGAGTTTGAGGGAAAGAACAGTCCAAAACAGATTAACAGGTCAGAGGAATGTTAATAGGTAATCACTAAACAGCATCTAGCCTACTGTGTCCCTTTGGCTCTGTGCCTTATGCTTTTC
This sequence comes from Caiman crocodilus, assembly GCA_030014935.1. Lineage (NCBI taxonomy): Eukaryota > Metazoa > Chordata > Crocodylia > Alligatoridae > Caiman > Caiman crocodilus. The sequence goes on from JAGPOW010237981.1 coordinate 8,628, forward strand.
CAGAATGATACGTAAAGCATTCTCCTCTTAAAAAGTAAAGAAGTTAGGGGGGTGTAGGAGTTCCAGTTATGCTAGGCCAGGGTTATGCTAAACTATAGTTAAGCTAAGGCATCAAAAAGGAGCTTGAGGAAATCAAGCTTCACTGACTGCTGATTGACCTGATAAGGCAGGCAATAAATAAAAAAAAATGCAAATGAGCAAAAATCCCATTTTAAAGAAGGAAATAACAATAAGCAGTGGCTGAACAGCTCGAAGTAGAAATTAAGAAGGTTCTAGTGAACTGAACAACTTGAGAAGTTAAAAGGAAAAACTCACGAATAAAGTGAAAAGAGGCAAGCTGCAGGTGTGCAAACTTGGCATAGACCGAAAGACAGAAAACTGATGTAAGAACTATTACAAGATGAGGGCATCTCAGACAAATAAAGGGGCTGCAAAATCTGTTTGTAGTGACCTTATGGAGCATGACTACACAACAGAGCTTTTGCTGTACCAAATCTTGATATCTGGCACCCCTGGGGAATGGCAGGGAGCTGAATAACCAAATACAGGTCAGTCACATCATACGCGCATTTAACTTGCACGAATTCTACTATACGCGGGGTGGGAGGGGGGGCAGGGCTTGAGTTTGTGCGTGGCGCTGCCACTTACCTGGAGGCCTGGCCACCACCACGCTGCCAGTGGTGACTGCCTCTGCCTCCAAAACCTCCCACCAGTGGCCAGCCGCTGGGCGGCAGCATGGTGGTGGCTGGGCAGCATGCAGTGATCCCCACCGCCATCCCGCGCTGCGTTGTTCCCACCAACCGCACAGCTCTAGGCACAGCTTTGCGGCTGCGGCTGGAGGTTTTGGAGGCAGAGGCAGTCACTGCTAGTCAAATCACTGGCATGGTAATACAAGATTTGAGGTATTTACTAAGTGCTGCCAGGAGCTGGCAAAGGAAAAAAAGAGCTCCCCAGAAGCCATGGTTCCGGACCAGCTGCTCTGTAAAGCTCCAGAGCAGCTGCTCCATAAAGCTAGAGCACCCCTGGAATGAAAAAAGGGAGAAAAGAGACCTGGATAAGGGGGAAGAGAGAAGTCCTGGAATCCCAGAGAATGAATGGGATGGCCACAGCAGCAATGAGCCAGCAGCCAGCTGGCTAAGAAGGTGTGAGGAGCTACAATAAGCTGGGAGAAACTGGCTGGGTGAAGCACTGCCAGGAGCGCAGTGGGGACAATGGAGCTCCGCACCAGAGAAGAAGGCGGCTGAGCTTCTACTGAAGCAAGTAAAACCTTTCCTTTTCCTTTCACTCGTTTGGGGGAATATACACCAAGCCAGTGTCCATGAATGTCTGCAGACTCATGAGTCAAGATACTTGATGCAGTTTGCCAGGTTAAAGGGGCAGGACACTATTGGACTTATATATATCCAGAGGAAAGTAAACAGTCTAGAGATTCCAGCATGTCAGTTTGGATTAAGTTTCTTTATTTTTTTTTCCAAGAAAGAAAGGGTTTATCCCTAAAGAGACTGTACAATAGACTTACCTGAATCAGACAAAGCAGTGTGGCAATTCACGGGTAGTGGAGCCTGTCGCTCCTTAGGCAAGGCCTAAGTGAACTGAAAACACAAAGAAAATAAACTTAATAAATAAAAAGAGAATTTCTGAAAAGAATGGTCACTGTGAGTTTCAGTTTAATGAAAGTTGGCTGAATATCTGAGAGGTAGTTAAAGCTGGATTAGATGGGAGGTTGGAGGTCCTGGAGAAACCAGTCCTAGATCTCAGAGTCAAACGGTGTTTAAGCTTAACTCCTCTGAATAGAAAACTTTTTCCAACATCAAGATGTGGCAAGAAAGAGTCGGAATCCTCACTTAAGACATCCCCATAATGATTGTAATACATATGCTCTGGGTGGGGAAGTCTCCCATTAGCTCCATACTCTATTAAATTAACCAACCCCCATGTTGCAGAGCACTAAGGTATCTGTTCCTAGAAGAGCAGAACCTGCCTGGGGAAAGCCCAAAGAGACCGGCAGAAGCCCAGGTGCAGGTTACCAGGGCAACAGCAAATTAGTGAGCAAATTAGTCTGCACCTGCACCTGGACACCTGACCAGAAGGGGGCAGGGCTCTGGGCCCATATAAACCCCAGGTTGGAACTAGGGAAGGCAATTCTCTGCCAGAAGCCAAGGTGGAAGGAGCCCTCCCAGAGGAAGTGAAGGGAAGAGGCCTAAGTTCTGCTGTTAGTAATGTTAAGGGGCAGAGTGCACCTTGTGCAGTTGAGTTATGGTATGGACTAGGGGCTTGCATTTTTTACTTTTGTTTATAACACTGGTTGTTTGGGTGAGGCTACTGGGGAAGGAGGCGGCCTCAGTTGGGCCCACTACAGTGTAGGGACCCCGGTGCCAGAGAGGGCATGGTATTTGGGGTGCACAAGTCCCAGTGCCAGAGAGGACGCAGTATTGAAAGTGCACAGGCCCCAGCGCCAGAGAGGGTGCAGTATTTGGGGTGAACAGGCCCTGGTGCCAGAGAGGGCGCAGTGTTTGGTGAGGAACAGACCCCAGCACCAGTGTGGGCACAGAGACTAAGACAGGGCCACGGAGAGCCCTGTTATGACCCAAAGGCCGAGTGAAACCAAAGCCTTGGAGGGACATTGTGTCAATACCATCTGCAAGGCTTGGGGTGTGGTAAAGGGGCAGTTTGGAGCCATGCATATAGCCCATAAGGCTGGGGTGTCCCAAGACATCCATTGTGAAATGGGACCCACGAGGGGTCCAGGAACCCACGGGGTTCAGAGGGTCTATCAGAACCATGTCAAAGGGGACTTGAAGGCAGCCTCCCTTTCTTTATAATTGCATCAAGACCTAGCGGGCGAGAATATAGGGTGCCCATTTGGTTGAATTGGCATGGTCGAGGGGCCTTAGGGGTAACACAGCCATCCTTAGGGACCCCATCCTGTGACACGCCACACCAACACAAATTCAAGTAATTATTCCTGCATTGTTTCTGGAATCAGGAAGACTGCTTGCTAGTGTCAGTCTTCCAGAACACACAGACCCCAGCAGCCTACACATTGAGAGCAACAGCAAGCCAGATGCTGGCTGAGAACATTCACAATTCCAGATTTTCACATTTTAGTTTTCGTTTTGAAAGATTTAGCTCATCAGCAACTCTACAAAGTTGGGGAATCATATGCTGCACAAACAATACTTAGACTATCATTGCAGGTGGTGTACACAAAGGATCACAAACAATTTTGTATTTAGTAAAATAAAAAGAGGATTTTATTCTTAAAGTAATAAAATTGCATATTTTACAGATACCAATAATTGTGCATTCAAAAAAATAAGAAATGTCCTATGTTAAATGCATTCACACAAAAAATGTCAAACACAAATTTAAAAAACAAACAAACAATTTCAGCTTTACTGGCTACCGTTTAATTAATTCATTTTATTTTGAATGATCTTCTGCTGATTCTCAAGACACTCCTTCAATTTGTCTTCTGTTAGCGTCAGTCTCTGTTCTAGAATGGAAACAGTCTGCAAATGAAAGAAATAAAAAGTGCTCATAAGAAAACTGTATGAAGTATAAACTAATTGACTCACTCTTTATTTCAGCTGCTAAATATGTTTTTATCTCAAGCCATTCCAGGTCCACATTCCCAAGTCAGACTTCTCAGAAGGGTTCAACACTTAGGAACCTCTACTGCAGGTAAGGATTGCTGTTGAATTTTGAGCTCTATGGAAAATATGGCCTCAATGAAAGTATGCCACAGCCACAGAAGCATGTCCACGTATTTTCTTTTCACTATGCCTGTCCCCTTCCTTTCATGGGGTGCTATCCCTCTCTATATATACACCCCCTTTCTCCTTTCTAAAATGTTAGTTACTTGAGAACCTATGAAGAAGGCTACTACCTAAAGCATACAGAAGTTCGGAGTAACTATTCCCTTTTTTCAGCTTGTTATCTTGGATTTCACATCCTATTTCCCAAATCATTTCTTGTTTTCCGGATTTTTGGGAAGTTAGTTGAAAAATTAGTTACTGAATTATGAAATAAACATACACAACTTTTAATGACAGTAGGCAAAGAAAACCAACTGGTCAAAAACAGATACAACTCCAAAAACAATGAAAAATCGATTTATTTGGTAATTCTTACCTTGTACGTATGCCTACTATTTGATTAATACCTTATAAATGAAAACTATATCTTTCTCATAAAGAACTTTGTCATTTGAACACTTAAGACAGATACAGTGTACACAGGAATCACAATTCACCACCCAGAAATACAACTCTGCTGAAAAACTATACTGAACATTTTTGAAGTAATCAAAAGTAGCCAGCAGGGTAAAATGATATTTCAAGGACTCCAGAAGAGTCTGGTTCATTATACTTGATCATTTCAATATCAATACATTTAGGCTAGGTACAGACAGTCAAAAAGCCTCAGGCTGATTTGATACACTCCTCACAGACTGGTCTATGCTAGTAGACTGAACTAATAAGCAAGTGAACAGATATTCATTCCAGAAATGCAACCACATGCCTGCAGTGGTTCAGACCAGAAGCCAGGGAACACTAGAGCATGCCTCCCTACTCACTTGGAGCAGACAGCTTGAGCTAAGGCTAGTGCACCCACTCTGCAAGGTGGGGATTTGTGGGGGATGTGCAAATCATCCTGGAACACTGGGGTACTAAGAGATAACTTTGAATCTGGAGAGGATCTGGGACAGAAGTTTAATGAACTGATTTAACTTAAATCAGTTAAGCCTGATACTATATCCATCTGGGTACATCTTAAACCAGTTTTGGCTATTTTGAAAAAGGTTTATGTGCACTGAACTTCTGTTGTATTATGGATTTGAACTGGTTTCTGATCACTGGTGTGTGTTTATGTGTAATTTCTGTACCTAGCCTTGGGGTTAAATCCTATTTTATTTCACATGCCTAAACAAACCATATACTACCACATAATTTCAGTGCTTGGCACTAAATGTGCAGTGCTTGGCACTAAAGGTGCAGGCTGACTGAGCATGCTCAGAAGGGTGTTGCTTAGGCTGGGCTACTGCCCTGTAAAAGAGAATCTCTTAAGTATGCATGTAAAGCCAGGAAGGTCCTGACATTTCAGTTACACCACTCCCACTTTCTAGCCCAATAGTCCAGTGGCTAAGGAACAATTTTCAGGACCCAGGATCTAAACCCACCATAACCCAGAAGGGCTTTGAATCCACATCTGCTGCTGCTTTGGAACTGAGCTAACTGGCAGGCATTGCCCAGAGCTCTCCCCAGCCCATCCATTCCATTGAAGCAGAAACCAAAAACTTATGTTGCAAGTTTGATTTAAAACAGCATTAAAAAAGAGGAACTAGGATAAATCACTACTTATCACTCTATTTTGTAAATCAGCAGAGTTTACTGCTGGGTCTTAAATAACTTTACAAATGGAGATCAGTATCCTTATTCTCAATTTACAGATGGTGAAACTGACATACAGAAAGGCTGGATGCAGACAGGCAGGAGAGTGCAATTTGTGGTTCTGCAAACCTCTTTGCAGTGCCACAAACAGCATGAGCTGCACATTCATCAGTGTGCAGAACTTCTAATTCACAGTGTCAGGGCAAAATTCGCTACCAGGATTTCTCGGTAGCAAAAAACCTGGGAAAAAAGGGCCACAAACCACACCAAAGTGGTGAACACCAGGACAAATACAGGGACAGGGGAGCAGGCAGCTCTCCCATCTCCATGCACTGTGGAGCCCCCGTGCAGTCATCCTGTGCCCCAGCCAGCTGAGCCAGTGTGTTTCAAGACAGGGGAGTAAGCAGCCTTGGGCTGACTGCTCCCTGTCTTTGTGTGCCTCAGCATGGGAGTTCCACTGTGTAGCCCCCATGCTGAGGCATGTGAAGCGCAGTGTGCCTTCAGACAGGGGAGTAGGCTGCCTGCTCCCCCATCTCCATATGTTGTTCTCTGGCTAGCCAGCGCACAGGGTGCCCCAGTGTAGGAGATGGCTAGCCATGCAGAGGCACCCTATATCCCAGAGCCAGCTTCCACTGCAGCATGCACAACAGTGGGACAATGTCTCCCACTGCAAAGCACAAGGGTAGGGGTGTGCACTGTAGCACAAAGTAGCAACACAAATTTGGGCTGCTGCATGGGCATTTCCTTGTTGGTGTGGACCTGGCCAGAGGAACTGATGAGCCTCAGGTCACCAAGGAGGCCATAAATGTCTCATGAAAAGTTAACTTGAAGAATTGCTAGTTTTAACTTATTCATTGATTAAAGTGAAGATATTATAACATTCCACCAGCATGTTCCCATAACACTAACACCAGAAGTATGGTGTTATACCCTGGGGGTCTTTAAGAGGAAGTTAGATGAGCACCTTGCTGGGGTCATTTGACCCCAGTACTTTTTCCTGCCATGGCAAGGGGTCGGACTTGATGATCTGCTCAGGTCCCTTCCAACCCTACCAACTATGAAACTATGGTGCAAAAGGTAAGATACTATACTGGAATTGTTCTATTATCTTCCTCAAGCTATTGGTACAAGAGCACACTTCTCTAACGCAGTGTCAGAAACTGAACTCATCTGAACAGTCACAAGACTTAACCAGCAGAAAAGAATTCTCCCATTCACAAATGTAGACCAGCATTACCTCTGTTACCCAAGTTCTTTCTTAATATAAATGAATTTGCAATAATAAACTGACATATAATAAAGGAAAAAATCACTAAAACCATTAGTCATGCATTATTTTAAGCTTCCTTTCCTCATTTTTCTAGTATCTCCTTTTGATTCATTTTCGTAATCTGTTTTTGTCATTTGGGCCAAGGAAGCTGAAAGGTTTCATAGATTGTTAGGGGCTGGAAGGGACCTTGTAGATCATTGGGTCCAGTCCCCCTGCACTAGGCAGAAAAAGACAACTGGGGTTAAGACCCAGTGAGGTGACTGTCTAGGCTCCTTTTGAAGATTTCCAGAGTAGGTGACTGCACCACCACTGGAGGAAGTTTATTCCACATTCTGGACACCCTGAATGTGAAGGACTTTTTCCTGGACTTGAGCCAGAAGCAGCCTTCCAGGAGTTTGTATCCATTGCTTCTTGTATTTCGCCAGGGGTGCCCTGGTGAACAGCTCTGCACCAAGTTTTTGATGTACTTCCCTGACATAGTGGTAAGCTGCTACCAAGTCCCCTCTCAACCTTCTCTTCTGTAGGCTGAAGAGGCCCAAGTTCCTGAGCCTCTGCTCGTACGGCTTGTCTTGCAAGTCCCTGATCATACAGGTGGCTCTTCTCTGAGCCTGCTCAAGTCTTCCACATCCTTGTTAAAGTGCAGTGCCCAGAACTGGATGCAGTACTCCAGCTGTGGTCTGACCATTTTGGAGTACAGTGGGAGTATCACTTACTTAGTTTTGCATGAGATGCCATGGTTAATGCATGCCAGCGTGTTGCTTGCCCTGCTAGTCACAAAATAGCGCTGCCGGCTAATATTCATGCAATGATTGATCACTACCCCTAGCTACCTTTTGGCCGTGGTGCAAGAAAAATTGTTGCCACTGAACCTGTAGGTATGTTGGGGATTGTTTGCCCACAGATGGAGCACCTTACACTTCTGAGTGTTGAACTGCATCTGGTTCTGGTCTGCCTAACCGTCCAGCTTGTCCAGGTCTGCCTGTATCTGCAACCTATCTTCTGGCATGACCACACTCCCCCATAACTTGGTGTCATCTGCAAACTTGGCCAGTGAGCTTTTCATACCCACATCCAAATCATTGATAAAGAAGTTGAAAAGCACTGTTCCAAATACAGACCCCTGAGGGACACCACTGGCCACTTCTCATGAATGGATCTTTGGCTGCATAGTAGGACCCAGAGAGCTCTCACCAGGATGACAGTTTCCCACCCACTGAACTGTTGAGCAGTTAAGCCCACAATCTTCCAATTTTTCCACAAGGATATCATGGGATACTAGATCAAAAGCCTTTTGAAAAGTCTAGGTATATAACATCAACCCTGTCCCCCATGTGCAGGTGGCAAGAGACCTGTTTGTGGAAGGAGATGATGAAGCCATGCTGGCTGTCATTCAGAATCTTATACTCATTGACGGTATTGCACACAGATTCTTTAATGAGCTTTTCCAGGATTTTCCCTGGGATGGAGGTTAGGCTGATTGGCCTATAGTTGCCCGAGTCCTCCCTCTTCCCCTTGTAACAGGATGAAAGAGACCTGTGAATTCAAGTGAAATTCTGGCTCAACTGGATTCAGCAGAAGTTTTGTACCCACATTACATCTAACCAGGTTAGAAGCAGAAACTTTCAATGGTGAGAAGATATGGTCTGGGTTTATAACACAGATCCTAGCCTGGGACTTGGTCAGTCTGCCCCTGTATATAATGAATAGAGGTAGAAATTCTGGTATTCCATTTAAAACCAAAACTGATAAAACATTGCAATAATGTTTTTTTTCCAGAATCTGATTGGAAGAACAATAGGAAGTGTCAAGTTTCTTTTAAAAAAGAATTAGAAATACATACTCTACAGGGTATTATTATTATATTCTTATATTATATTCTTATTATAAAAGAAAACCAGGTATCCAAACCACAAATTTGATTGTTAGAAAGTTTGTGCTTGACTTGCTTCATTGCTAATGAAACAATGATCTCTGCTCAAACTTCTACAGTCTTAACTGCAATAAACCTAATAAAAGTATTAAGTTACTAAGTAAAACATAAGCAATTTCTATAATTTTTGCTTAAAACTTGGGATCTGTAAAAAACTGAAATCTCCACAGTACAAATGTACAAAATCTTGGCCCAAAACCTAATAGTCCCAGGAAGTAAGGAAAAGATTAGAACTATCCAAAAGCAAGTACTTTAAAAAGTTATACCCCACAGGCTGCTTTGGTTTAATTAATAGTTTGTACAGTTTTATAGGGTTTTTTTTCTTTTTTTTGTTTTCTTTTACTTTTAAATAGAGCCCTTTATGGTAGGTGAAAGGAACTTCACCCCACTAAGCTGAGATGGGTTATTACTGTTTCTTTTAGAATGTAGTACCTATCATAATTAAATCTAAATGAGAAAAAAATATCTCCAGCCATAATAAATTAGATTTCACTTTACACAAGGTTGCACTCAAGACTTAAAGTTCTGTAGAACGACGTCAGTGGATCTAGGAGGGCAGAGCAAGAGGGTGCAGACACTCCCCACTGACCACAGTGCAGCCTCATGAGATCTCCAAGCTCACCAGCTTGTCAGCACAGCTTCTGACGGAACCCAATTTTAAGAGGAAGATTAAGCTACTCTGCAAAAATAGTTGCTTTAACTATTTTTCAGGGACCTGAACAGGAAAAAATAGAGTTGCAGTTAGGCACATATACCCACTTAAATGCTGAACAGGTTGGATAGGATCTGACCCTGAATGTTATGCAGAAAAAATTTAATAAACTGGGGTTAGGAATTTAAGGCATACTTCACATATAGGCAGAAAGATAATGTAACTAAAGACAAAGAAATTGCACCCCATGTAAAAATTGTTTTAGGAAGCACTTTGGAAGCTGCCAAGAAATATCTTTATAATCTGTTCAATAAATAATTATTTAAAAAATTAGCAGAATTTAAGACTTTCCATGGAAAAAAGAAAAGAGAGATTTAATACCATTCCTTTCTAGTTTTTTTTCACAATTATCCACATTCTTACACACACACACACACACACACACACGTTTTTAATTATCTAAGATTTTTTGTTTTATGAAATCAATATTTATTAAAGTACAAGACACTTGGAGGCAGAATATCCTATGCCAAAGAAAGTGACACATTTTCTTTTCTATTCTTTTTAATAATTTTTAAACTCATTCATAGCCACAAATGTTCATTAAGAATTTGTTTTTCATGGTGGGCTAAGGCAGAGTGGTCAACCAACACTAACCTAGATTTTTTTCAGTTTCCTGTTCTTGTTCAGCTAGGTCAGAGTTCAAAGACAAGCACCCCACATCCACAGGTATCTGATATAACAATATGTTATACACTTCTAAATATCTATAGACAATCCTGTTCTTGTAGTTGCAAGTAAACTAAGTAACCTTTTTTGTCCTTGATGGTTCATTGCAGATAAACCTGTGTAAGAATAGTTAAAAATGTTTTAAAAAGAACTAACACAAGTCTGACTGCAACAGAACTCCTGATCCTGATTTTAAGGTATCCGTGACCCACACATACAGATACAGACTATCAGGAAAAGAATGATATATACTTCTGTTTTAGTAGGTTTGGTGTAGGTTGTAGCCATGATAGCCCAGAAAATGTATGAAAAGTAAAGGGTTTTTGTGATGTCTTATTAAACCAACTGCAAGATTGGGGGAATTCCTGGACACAAGTGCAGGCATAAAGTGGTCTTTATCAGATCTAAGAAAAAAAGCAGACACACGCCAAGTTAAATAACAGAAAGGAAAAAAAAGTCTGTGTTTAACTTTATATAAATCTGCTTTAGGGAATGGAGGAAGCATTTGAAATAGGAACAATAGACGTGAAGTTGTACAGACAATCTAGATAGTGGAAGGCTAAGATGATGGAAGAAGGAAGAGGGTCACTATTACCTGTAGAATGCAGGGAGATCAGTAGAAGTGATTGGTAAATTGTAATGAGCCAATAAAGCCACTGCTTTTGTTAAGTCAAGATTTTCAAGTGTTCAGTCAAGCTGTGAATTTCTGTTCCCAGCCCTGCCTTAAGGTATAGATTTTCTTTTCAGCATGAGCATTGTGAAGTTAGAAAGGGAGATATTATTCAGTGCATTTTGATCAACAGTAAGTTTACTTCTGATGATGAATCTGACAATGTTTGGCAGGTGTTTAAAGATCAAGAGCAGAGAGTGGGGGGAAGGGCCAGGAATATTTTGCTCAAGGCCTGATTTCTTTTCTATGCTTTAGTTGTTTGAGCCTTCTTATAGGTTCAAATGTGGGGTGGTAGGTGACAACCAAGGGTGTGTGGTCAGCAAAGGATTTTTTTTTTCCCTTCTAGTGTAGTTTGTTGTTGTGGAATATCTGGGTGGCACTTTGAAAGATATGGCCTATTTCTCTGCTGGATTGTCTTTGCTGGCTAAAAAAAGATTTCAATTTGGCAGGATGGATGTCATGAATATTCTCAGTGCAGATGCAGTGGCATCTGAAGGCCTGATTTTAGATCATAGCCTTTTTGGTTTGTTTGAAGTGATTTGTTTCTGTGAACGTAGCTGTGATGGTTCATGGGTTTTCTGTATATAGTTTTTTGTGAGAGCCCTTCTGGATATAGACTGAGGTGCCTAGAAAATCAGTGCTAGTATAGGAGTATTGCAGAGAAAATTTGATTGAAGGGTGATAGTTGTTAAACCTGCAGCGTAAGTCAGTGAGTCCAGGTGTTCAGTTCAGATGGTAAAAATCATAAAATGATGAAACTTTCACCTTTGGGTAGCTCATTGAGAGAGGTTGCTGTTAGATCATCTTCACTTCCCCAGTACAAGGGTCTAATCCTTGTCTTCTTCACCAGTCTCACCTCCACGACTTATTGTAATAGAGAAAAGGGGAGGATGAATATTATTTGGAGGACAGTGGGATATCTTCATCTCAAAGGGTTGTTTTACAGGGCTCCTCCTCCCATACACCTTGTCCGTTTCCTCTCAAGACACCGATGGTTGATTTCATTATGGAATCCAATTACCAATTTGTTTCAGCTTGGAGAGATCACCAGGGGAGATCAATTACTAATCACAGTCCTTTAATTTATTAATGCAGTCCAAAAGGAACAGGATCCAGTATAAAACAAACAAGTAAATGTTTCCTAATTCATGAGCTTCACCAAAGAAGAAACTACTTGGATGCTAAAGTCCATCCCTTGACTCCAGGTTTGAAAGTAACCAGTCCCAGCCACTCTTTAGTTAAGCTATTTAGTAATAAACAAAGCCAGAAGAAAATACCATGGATCCTGGCTCTCCACACACGGCAACACACAGCTCCATGTGGCCTCTCTGCCTCCAGTCTTCTCAGTATTACCTAGCTGCTCTGGGTTTGTCTCTATGTACACCTCTTACTAGTCCAGTCATATATATAAAAGCCTGTGTGTTTTTTGGGAGGGACTTCATTATTTTTGAAATTCATAACTAAGGTACTAAAGAAGAAATTAGGCTGGAGGTCACTTTTCTAATCTTGGCATTTCACTGCCATCTTAAAAAATGGTCGTCATGATTAATGAGATGAATAAACGTTGCTATCTCGGTACCCAAGAGGCCAATTCTGATTTTCTAAACAATTTTAAATAGGTATGGCAAAAACCTATGAACTTTTTTTGTCTTTTGATGAGTAATGGTTGGCAGCTCTAAGCCTTTAAATGCAAAACAACAACAATACGGACTTCTTTTTAAGGCAAGACATGGCACATGTAATGGCATACACTCAATATTTTGGTAATCCTATCCTTTTATTGCTACTTATCTACATTAATTTTTTATTTCTTCTTTTTTAGTGAATGAAGAGAAGATGAATAATTAAGAACAATGGCTGATAGAACAGGGGCTGGAACTTTCCAACAAACCAAGAGGCCAGTGCTTTTAGGTGCAGCACCAACAGAATCAACTAAAAAAAATGTGATAACAATGTATCATATGTGAAAAAACTTCAACATCCAAAAAGAAGCCCTTACAGCAACCTTCTCAGGATACATGGAACATTTGCACAAAAAGCTTAAGAATGGAAAGACTTAGGCACAAGTTTTGATATGTTTAGGAGCGAATACAGGTTGATGATAAGCAAAAGAAAGTGCATAAAAACTAAGTTAAATGTTGCAAGTGTTAACCTGAAGCATGCAACAGAGGCACACAATCTGTTAAGTGCTACAGAAGAGACTGATACCGAAGTTACTGATGAACCAACTGAATCACAAGTAAGTAGTCGAGGATGTTCCTCATTAGTTTCTTTGTATGTAATTTGTGAGGAACCCTTGGAAGGGAACAGCACCAGACTTCTTAGGCAGTAGGTTATCTATAAAATTTCACTGAACTGAAACAGACAGTGCTTGGAAAATGTTGAAAGGTGCAGTCCAATATGTTCAAGATGAGAAAAAAAAAGAATGTTTGCAAGCCTTATTACCAAAACAGCGATGGTGGAATACTGAAAGCGGCAGCACTGGATACAGGTTATCATAAAGACTAGTGAAAATTATTTTTCAGACCTGTCCATAATGAGCACACAAAAGAAACTAAAGATCACTGACAGTAGCAAAAATGGGTAACAGAGAACCAAAATGAGGCTTTCCAGCAGCCCTGTGCTTCTCCTGTTGAGAGTCTAGAAATCTACAAAGAGGTATATACACTTTGAGTAGTATTCTTTGAGTATGCACAGTTATAAGGAGATCTGATGATCACCAATGAAGAAATCTGGCAGGTTTGTGATGACAGACATGCTCTACAATCTCTCTGCAAGAAACTTGAAGATCATTTTGAAAATACATCGGGTTTCACTACAGGTACTGCAGAAATAAATCATCCATAGTTTATTCCCCCAAGCACGGAGGAGCATATGTTGAAAGTGGAGTTAATAGCTGGAGTTAATAGCTGGGTCTTTTCATTCCATCCAGGAAGAGCACACACCAACTGCTGAAACTTCCTTAGGTTTCTGAACTCGAAAGCTTGATTAATAACTATTCTCCAACTATTTGGGTTGGTCTAATAAAAGATATCAAATTCAGCCAAGGAACCTTGTCTGCCTATGCCATTCTGACATGGATTTGTTAATAATTACCCCTTGCTTGCAGCTATTCAGCCTGTTGTCTATCCATGTTATAGTACAGAAACTCCAGAACTGATACAGAATGTAGCCAGGCTTCTTTATTCCAAACATTGGACAGAGGCTGGAATCCTGTGGTCATGTGAGATCAGTGAACTAAAAGAGGACAACACACACAATGACATTCACAATCTTGTGGCATTACTTGCTAATGGTTTTGAAGAAGGTCACATTGGTTGCAGAATGACTGAAACCAGCCATACATTTTCTGTTTGGAAGGACTGTTGCATCTAATCACAGAAAAAGGACAGCCAATACAAATCCCATTATCTATGTATGTTCACAACATGATGGTTAATAAAGTACTCATCCAAATTCAGAAGGCAATAAAGCTTGGCATTTCTTATAATGGTGTTCTGGATGAATTTTCAGCATGGGCACTGCAGGAATGCTACAAATCTGACACCATAGTTCAGTACTTTCAGTACAGATTCACATTGTAATCAATTCAGCACTGTCAATTGTGTCCAAGTGAAATTGCTTCACATCAGCCTTGTACTGTTGTCATGGATAACAAAGATGTCAACGAAGATAAGTTAACAGGTTCCAAAACAAGCCATTATACAAATACAATTATGGCACAACCAATTTCATTTAATAGATTTCATAGACACTAGGGCTGGAAGGGACCTCGGAAGATCATCAAGTCCTGCCCCCCCCTTGTCAAGGCAGGAAGTCAGCTAGCGTCATAGGATCCCAGCGAGATTAGCATCCAATTTTTTCCTGAAGGTGTTCAATGTAGGTGCTTGAACCACCTCTGATGGCAGGCTATTCCAAACACTGGGGGGGGCTTGGACAGTAGAGAAATTCTTCCTTATGTCCAGCCTGAAACAGTCTTGTAGTAGTTTATAACTGTTCAACCTCATCATCCCTTGGGGTGCTCTGGTGAACAAATGTTCCCCCAGATACTTACAGGTGGCCATCAGATCACCCCTGAACCTGCGTTTTTCCAGGCTAAAGAGCCCCATAGCTCTTAGCCTGTTGTCGTAAGGTCTGTTTTCCTGACCTCTGATCATGCGTGTGGCTCTTCTCTGGACTCTCTCAAGCTTCTCCACATCCTTTTTGAATTGTGGGGCCCAAAACTTCACTAAGGCTGAGTACAAGGGGAGAATGACGTCCCAGGATTTGCTTGAGAAACATCTTTGGATGCAAGTCAATGTTTTGGTCACTTTAGTAGCTGCAGCATCACATTGAAGGCTCATGTTCATCTTGTGGTCAATGATGACCCCCAAAGTCTCTTTCTTCCATAGTGCTAACCAGTGTAGTACTGCCAAGCCTATAAGGATGCTGCAGGTTTTTCCTAACGTGGAGAACCTTGCATTTTTCCGTGTTAAACACCATCAAGTTCTCATCTGCCCATTTGCTGAGCTTGTCCAGGTCAGCCTGGATTGCCCTCCGATCTTCAGATGTGGATGCTTTGCCCCAAAGTTTCATGTCATTGGTGAACTTGGGCAGTTCGCTTCTGACTCCAATGTCCACATCATTAATGAAGATGTTGAACAATGTGTCCAAGAACAAAGCCTTGGGGGACACCACTGGTCACAGGGTACCATGATGATTGACTTCCGTCAATTACCACCCTCTGGGTCTGACCACGGAGCCAATTCCCAGCCAGCGGATCATGGTGGACCTAAGGCCACAATTGACCAGTTTTGCCAACAGGTGATCATGGGATACCAGATCAAAGGCTTTTTTGAAGTCAAGATATATGACATCAATCTCTTTTCCCTTGTCCAGGTGATAGGTCACCTGGTCATAGCTTCCCTGGGATAGAGGTCATGCTGATGGGTCTACAGTTTGCCAGATCCACTTTCCTCCCTTTCTTGAAGATAGGCACCACATTGGCCTTCTTCCAGTTTTTGAGCACTACACCAGAGCGCCAGGAGTTTTCAAAGATCCATGCCAGAGACTGGGTCAGTCAAGGATGGAGATGTTTATGGCAACACTGTTGATGCCATAAAGACAGCTCTGGAAGAATGGGATGAAACCCATGGGATCTGAATCAAGACCATGACAAATTGGAGGATTGGGCCAAAAGTAATCCCATGAGGTTCAATAAGGAGAAGTGCAAAATCCTGCACTTAGAATGGAACAATCCCATGCACTGCAGGCTGAGGACCAATTAACTAAGCAGCAGCTCTGCAGAAAAGGACCTGGGGGTTACAATGAATCAATAGTGGGCCCTTCTTGCAAAGAAGACTAACAGTATACTGGGCTGCATTAGTAGGCGTTGCCAGCAGATCAAGGGATGTGATTCTTCCCATCTGTATGGCACTGGTTCGACCATATCTGGAGTACTGTGTTTAGTTTTGGGCCTCTTACTACAGAAAGGATGTAGACAAATTGAAGAGAGTTCATCTAAGGACAGTGAAAATGGTTAGTGTGCTGAGGCACATGACTTCTGACAAGAGGCTGAGGGAGCTGGGACAGACATGTCTACAGGTAGGGGGTGTTACCTGTCAGCTCTATGTCCCTGGAAAACCCTGACACAGTACCCAGATTCTCTGACACGCAAAGGACTTCTCTCCCCCGCCCCGCCCTTTACCTCTGCCTAAACCAGAATCGATCAGAAGAGCTTACCAAAGGAAATGAAGATACAATGAGAAACACATCTAAACCCCTCTGGATAAGGGTAACAAGATTACAGCAACTTCCCCCCAGTCTCATTTATATCAGAGATGGGGAAAAAAGGGAGGCACCTTCATTAGCAGCAAGAGTGGAGAACAGAGTTCCAAGGCAAGGACCACATGGAATTCTGGGACCAGGGAAGCAGGGAAGTGCTGTGTGATGGGAGGGATCTCTGCTCCAGATATTAAATTAACCCATGACTATACACATCCTGCTCAGCATCTATAAGACCAATTCTAGTGATAAATCCTTCATCAGGTACCCAAAAACACTGTCTCTGCCTGATTGTATTGTGAGCTCCCTCCAATTAACACTGCCCAGAGCCAGGAATAATCAGTTCCTATTGTCCAGCATAAGCAGATCCACTGTTCTCCCTTGAACTATTGTTATTTCCTGAACCCCCCACCAAGCTCAAGTCTCTGTCCTGGTGCTTGGATCCAAAAAGCTGCACAGTTCCACTGGGAATTTACCTTCTCTTTTTCTGCTTGGAATATCTTCACAGATCATGCTGAGGACTCTGTCAACGAACACCTGGGAGCCTTGGAGTGGTGAGACCCCAACACTCTCTCTCTCTTATTTAAGCCTACCTCCCAAACCTCAAACTTGATTTACTCTCTCTCTCTCTCTCTCTCTCTCTCTCTCTCTCCTCTCTTGCATCAGGCATAGCTTTCAAAACTTAAATTTTGCTGATCAAACTTGAACAAGCCCACTTTCTAAACCTCAGACTTGGTTTAATCCTTCTACCTCTCTTTCCCTCTTTCTCTTACTCCAGACACAGCTTTCTAAACCTGACTTTTGCTGATCAAATTTGAAGCTACACTTCCCCAAATATCCAACTGAAACTGTAATATTGCAACTGTCTTATTTGTTTTTCTATGTACAGGCAGTCCTTGGCTTACGTGTTGAGTTACAATGTTCTGCACTTACAATGTTTATAAATTGACACTGTTTCAATTTTGTGAGGTCAGTTTCAATTTACAAGGCTTGATCTGATGCGACGCCATGCCAGCGAACAAGTTTGCAGCATTGCTCATCTCCCTGGGGAACATCTGTCCAAGTTTCCTTGAACACTTTTTTAAGAAAGCAGACAAGACTCCAGAAAAACCTGTAGCCAAGACTCCTGAGAAGACTCCGACTAAGAACCCTTCAAAAAGTCCAACCAAGAGCCTTTCAAAAAGTCCAGCAAAGTCACCTCAAAGAAGTCCTTCCAAATCAATATGATTGCTATTTACAATA
>JAGPOW010238028.1:0-14278 GCA_030014935.1 Caiman crocodilus
AGAGTTTCAGCTCTTATAAGCAGGAATCCAAGTTTTCCATTTGCCATGGGAAAATATAGATTTTTTTTTTAATTTTAAAGAGGAAAACATAGATTTTCTCTTTTTAAGGAGAAAAATGCAGATTTTCTCCTTTAAAGAAGAAAAAAGGCCGGGAATGTCAGGTTTCCCCTTGCAGCTTTACAGAGTGTCAGCCTGCAAGGGGCTGGGGAGAGTAGGAGAATAGTGATTAGGCAGAGGGTGTTCCATTCATGTGCGTGTGCATATATGTACACGGCTGCCAGGCAGTGTGGAGAGCAGCTTCCAGCATTCCTGCAGCTTCCTGCAGCTAAGTTTGGGGATGGGAGAGATTCAGGCCCCTATAGTGATTCAGGCCCTATAGAGGCTGGGGGCGCTGCTAAGCTGGGGCGGTGCATGGGGCCTGGGGCTTGGGGTCCAGGCCAGATTGGGAATGCACAGTGGCAGGGCCCAGCTGGCAAGTGAGACAGAGCTGTGGGCAGCTCATCTGAGGGCAGTGGTGGAACCAGCTCCTCGCCACTGCGTGCACTCCTGAGAAGGGCCTGGGGGATACATGTGCCTCAGATTTTTGTGTGGGGCAAAGTAGATGTGGTTGCAGGCTAGGTGTTCCCCACCCTGCTGCCTCCATGGCCCAGTGGACAGGACTCAGTGCTGTAAAGAGGGGCAGGGAGGCTCAGTGCCACCATTGGGAGCTGTAGGCTACCATGGCTATGTGCCCCCTGCCCACCCAACAGGAGCAGAGCTGGAGGCATGGAGTTGTGCCTCCTGCTATTGGGCACCTTGCAATGGGGACACAGGGCTCCTGGTGATAGCACCAAGCCTCCCCATCCCACTCTGGCCTACCAGGCTGGGTTCCACGCACTGGGCTGCAGAGGCCCCTGGGGGGAGGGCACCAGGGTGTGGGGCCCAAGCCCATGGCTACCAGTCTGCATCTGCCACCCCCAACAGGCATCCAGCTGTGCTGCCTGTGGGGGAGGGGGAACTGTGCTCCATGCTCCACTCTAGCCACAGCAGTCTCTGCCCCCCATGGGTGGCACCCAGGGCTCAGGTGCTGCTGGGGGGGGACAGGGACATGTGGACCCATGTCCCTGGCTAGATATTCTTGGCAGCTGTGGCCCCCCTCTGGGGGCTGAGGTGGGGAAGGGGGCTTCAGGTAATGGGTGAGGGGTACCAGCAGAAGGTGGGAGAGCAGTGGATGGGGAGTGAGGGCCACCAGTACAGCTGGGGGGATGGGGGACTGTGGATGGGGAGTGAGGGGCACCAGTAGGGCCAGGGGGTTGTGGGTTAGAAGTGAGGGGCAATGGCTTGGGCAGGCCACTGGTATATCAGGGCTGCTCAGAGCCCTAAAGCAGTGTGGTGAGAGGGGAGGAGTTATTAGGATTGCCAACCCTCCCAGATTGGCTGGGAATCTACTGGAATGGGCATCTATCTCCCAGTGACTACTGAAAGTATTGCGAAGGGGTTGAACAGTACAATTAATGACTTGAGGTGCGCTGATACAATGGACCCGTGTTGGATAGGCACCAACATAAGGAAAATTGACAGTATCGGCAATCGGCTATTTTTGGCTAATGTGGCCAGTAAATGCCCAGTGCATATGTGCAGCTGCAGCTTAGCGCATAGGTGGCCAGGAGTGCAACCCAGCAGCATGGAGAGCAGCCAGGTCTGGCTGGTAAGTCTGTTGTGAGGGAAGGGGTGTGGGGTGTGTAGATTGAGGCCCCAGCAACGAGGGAGGGAGTGGGGCTGGGGCAGGGGCAGGCACTTCATGGCTAGGGTGGGGCACAGCACGGAGCCATGAGCAGCTCATCTGGGGAGTGAAGGGAGGGGCTGGCAGCTCCCACTACTACACGCACCTGAGGAGAGCAGGGGGGGCATGTGTCCCTGGATCTGTGTGAAAGGCAAGGACGGGCTGCCGCTTCAGGTGGGGACTGGGGGTAGTGCCTCAATCTGCCCCTCTGCACCCTTCCCCTGCAACAGACTTACCAGGAGGAGGATGCTTTCCAAGTTGCCTGGCTGCATATCGGCAGTCAGATAGGTATCAGCCAACATGGCGCATTAAAAATCAGCCATCAGCATTGGCCAAAAAATCTCTATTGGTGCACCTCTATTAATGACATTACGTCATGTTAGAAAGAAAAATCTCCTGGAATAGCTTCAGTCAGAGTTGGCAACTGTAGGAGGCATCCACAGCTGGACCCACATCCTGGTAAGTGAAGGAGTCATGGAGAGCTCTGATTTTTCCATGTTCAAAACCCCCAAATCAAATGCCAATAATTGAAGCACTGAAAGATTTCCAAATTGCTTTAAAATTGTAAATATATCAGTAAAACATTGTGTTCAACTGATACCTATATGTATATAGTGGCATTTCATTTTAATCATGGAAAAACATGGATTATGGGGGTTTTAATCAGAGAATTCACTTTTTTTTTTTATCAAAGATTTTGCAATTTTTAAACAGCGAAAACTAGAATCACTGATTATACATATAAAAGCTATGATCAGTTTGTAGGGTAAATCAAAGTGAAACAGGACTCAGTCCTGCATGCTTGTCTCAAAACTATATAATCTCTCCTCATGTCTTTGGTTAATATGGTTTTTACTGCTCTGTTCCATGTTGGTGTTGGTAAATCTTGAATTGAACTTCCTGTAGAAAAGTGATAGATGTTACTGCTACACTTACCAGCACCCTACAAACTGCATGAGCAATCATACCAGTAAAAGGATAAGATTTCTCTGTCTGACAATACTATAACGTTATGATTAGAGATACCAGATCACTGTTGCCAACTCTTGTGATTTTGCTAAATCTTGCAGTGTTGAGTGTTTCTTTTAAAACCCCAGATTCTGAAACCAGGTAATAAAAAAGGGTAGCTGAAATTCTCACATTAAAGAGATAAGATTTTAGCCGCTTTACAGAGAAAAGCTTGGAAAAGGGCCATCAATAGCTTAGAAAATCATAAGGCAAACAAGATGCAAAGTTTATTATTTGACAGTCTTATGATTTTAAGCCAGTCTCCCGATTCTGGGGCCTAAATAATGGTGTATGAACACTCATGGTTGGCTATAAAGCAATGCATTCACATTTCCACCCCCCGACCCCCAATTAAAGCAACCATTCAACCAACCAAGTTAACATAATCCACTGTGGTAGACTCAGGCACATTAGCTGAGTTATTTAATTAGCCAGTTACATCTACAAGATCTATTGTTTTTTCCATCTGCTTCCTTTAGCTAAAGAATGAAGTGGAGAATTATTATCAATTTATGAGGTTTCTTAAATATGAACAACTGGTGCTTTCTGAGACTGGCGGGGCACCATGGTGGCAAGCGGCATGTGGGGACTGCCTGCAGCCACCAGTGTCAGCAGTGGCAAGTGGCAGGAGGGATCTGCCCTTGGCCACCAGTATTGGTGATGGCAAGTGGAGACTGTCTGCAGGTGCCAGCAACTGCACTGGAGGGGTGGCAAGCCACAACTGCCCCTAGAAGCTGGTGGCAGCTTTGGCAGTAGCCAATCTTGAGTGGGGGAGCACATGCCCCCCGACTTCCCCATACCCCCCTATGTATCGCATATGTTCTTAAATATCTGTTGAAGGAAATAAGAAATAACAGAAAGGAAAACAAAGATGATTGGATGAGAGCATTCATAATGTCTAAAAGCTGAACTCAACAGTTTTCAAAGATGATAAATAAAGGTTAAGTACTAGTAATTCAAGGTCCTGTTGCTGTCTTGATATAAAGGCAAACCTGTATGTCTGAGTTCTGTGCTACACTAGCCATGTGATTTTGTTATCAAGCCAGAACTACATAGCCATTAGTGCAGATGATTATTTATTACTTCTTGGATTCATTCTCCAATAGTTATGGGATTATTCATGTCAGTTCATCTAAACAGTTCTAGAGCAGACTTCATACATTTAGCAAGGGCCAGATCCAAAAAGTCCAAAATAGCTACCCAACCTTCTCCCCAGTCCTTGAGTCAGTATCTGCTTAGTGCTGGAAATGCCTAAAACTCACAGGACACCTTAGCATTTGACTGCTCTGGCTTAAATAGCTCATCACTGAGCTCTAGGCTAGGCTCCAGTAAGATCCAGAAACCAAGTGGAGTGGTGCCTAGGTGTTCTGAGAGGTCCAGTCTGGTAGGCATGCTTTGGTAAGCATAGTTACACACACCAACAAGTTTAAGCCTCATTAAATGAACGTGTAAACATACCAGAGTCAGGTAGTGCTGCCATCCACATGTGCCGGCCATCACCACTAGCTGTATTTTCAAAGTGATTCCTGCTCAGTTCTTTCAAAGGATAGTTATAATGACCCAGCATCAGGAGAAAGTATCAGTGTCAAGAACTTGAGGTAATGAAGGTGCCAACCTGCAGCTGTGTGTCAGGTCCCTAAAATCCTGAGAGGTGTGGGATTTCAGATCTATTGGCTAGCTCTAAAGGCAGTTCCCTACTCACCATGTGGTATTTTGGATTGCTCTTCTGGGGTATCTAGACCCTCTGTGTACTTTATCAAGAGCCCAGGTTCCTATCACAGCATTCTGGACTCCCCTTAGTGACCCAGGTAACTACAAGTTCAGTCTTGCTTTGTCTAACTCACAACCAAAGTACTTAATTATCAGAGCGCATCCATTCAATTCAAAATTACCTTGCCTAGGTAATGCTGACAGTCCTGTATATATACACATGCATGTACAGACATGACAACTATTCTGAAGCTATCCTAATTTTTTTAGGATTTCACTGATACTGTACATTCTTATACCACTTTAGGTGTTTGAATAACAGGAAAACTTTTAGCTTATGAGTCAACTAAAGCTGCTTCTACTTTTTGTCTAAGCAACTCAAATCTCTTGAAAACAGAAACTATTTTTAAAGACATCATTGTACATTCAGAGTAACTTGAAACTATGTTGCCACATATGTTACCAAAAGCAGGTAAATAAATTAGTTTTCCAAGCTCCAGCAATCCCAACTACTTATTGATTTAGCATAATTTCTCTACAATTAACACAAGATATGTTAGTGAGAGACAAGGACATGGAATACATCAGAAGGGTTCAACCCAGAGATGTGTTGATTACAAACAAGTTAGTTAACTCTTACAGTGAAATAATGAAATTAAATTCTGAAAAACTGTAAGACAAGGTTCTTTGGGTAAATCTGGTATCTTTTATTAGACCAACTCAGATAGTTGGAAAAATTCTATTTGCAAGCTTTTGGGTATATATACCTTTTGTCAGGCTAAACAATATACCTATACCCCTGAAAAATTGTAGTATATTTTTATAATTATCAATGTTAGGTAGGGGAGAATACAAATAATGTTCGAGACTGAACTGTTCTTTTCCTTGTATTTTATGCCAAAACCCCAGGGTCAGCCCAAACAGTTACAAAATAAACTAAATTAAACAGAAATAAAACACACATAGCAACTATATGTTAAACAAAAGCCAGTTTTTAAAATGAAATTATGCTAAGTAGGCAGCAGGCCAACTCTTCAAGCATTTTGGTGTTTGCATTTGGATATGCCAGCAATCACAACAGATGCTCACTAGGAGAAGCTCTTTTATGCTGCTGGTTTTGTTTTTTCCTTCATTACAGCGTGTGTCTACACATTCATTAATGTGCTTTTGGTAATGCACATTAAATTTAGTACCTCCATTGTGAGATACTAGAAAAAGGCACATTAGCTTATTTCACTGCACATTAGTTAAAGTGTGAATTTTTTTGTGATGCTCTAATGTTCATTAAAATAGGCTAATGCACATTAAAGTGCATGTGTAGATGCACCCACAAACTCTTACAGCCCCACGGGGCTTAGTTGGAGTGGGCTGGGATGATAGGCGTAGGGAAAGAATCTTGAAGAACTCATAAGAGAGGGGTAGGGTAGGGGGTGCCTACTCCTAAATGGAGAGCAAGAGAGTCAGAGTCCTGATTCCTGCAGGACTGAGGGCAAGGTATGCAGTCCTCCTGCCCTAGCTAACAGATTACTTTATGATGTAATATAAAAGGTAAGTTTCCACCTACACAAGGGCATTTTTCATTCCATGGAATATTTGACAATTTTTGCCTGCAGTCAAATAATAGGCAGTCTATTGATGAGTATATTGACATTATTTGACTATTCAGTTGATCAGCGTTGCATTTATCTTTTGTTCTGAAGGTTAGTTCTTCAGCTTTGTTTCAGAATGCATTCAGGTGAATCATTCAAGGTGTTGTGGTAGCTCTATTCTTATTCTTTCCATATTTTACAGTGATTTCCCTGGATAGGACTTTAAAAGACACAATTGCTGATCAATAACAAGACTGCAGTTGCTACCCAGCAGGCAGCATGTTCACTGAAGAGGGGATGACCATTGGAAATGACTATCCAGCTCATACTCTATTTTGTCCGGATGTTTTGACTGACTGGCACTCAGGGAAATGCTGCTGCCTGACCTCTTGCTGGAATTTTTATATGTGGCAGTGGGTAGAATGGCTGGGGGCAGAGGTGGCTCCAGAGGGTGTGCAGCAGCATGGTTGCCTGCTTTTTGGTTTTGCTGCATGTGAGCTGTCAGCACAGATCTGCCAGGAGGCATTGCTTTTATGAGGCTTCAGAGCTCAAGAGATGAGTACTGCATGGAGCTCACTGAGGTCTGCAGATCTCTAGGCGTGCCAGAGACAGGAAAAAAGGACCCAAGGTCTCAAAGCCAGAGGCTTGCTTCCTGAGAAGCCACACCAGGGCTGGCTTCAGGGAGTCCTTCAGGAGATACAAACTGAATAAGGCTGCTTCCATAAAAGTCCCAAACCAGAGATTCCCATTGAAAGCATCATGATTCCATGATGCCAATGGCTTAGACCTTGGAGCTGAGGGAGTTTCCACCAATCCAGGGGCCAGAGATCTGCCTTGGTAGAGGCCAGTAGCACAACTAGGGCAGGATGCAGAGATTACCAGCCTTGGGCACTGTGGGATGCCAATAGCATAATGTCTTCCTCTTCACCCTGTTTTCTGCATCTGAACAGCAGCTCTTCCTAGGGTAACAAAACTGATAGTTATACCTCTGGGAGAGATACTTGCCCATTCTTAAAGAACCACAGTTTTACCTCCATGGCAGCTCCCTGTCCATCAGCCAAATGCTGCCTTCTCACCCAGACATCAACTGTTCTCATTTCTATCTAGGAAGGTCAGCTGCCACCTAACCATAATGATTGTTCCCATAGAACCATAGAAAATGAGGGTTGGATTGGACCTCAGGAGGTCATCTTGTCCAGCCTCCTGCTCAAAGCAGGATTGTGACAGGTCTTATGGCTATAGGGGTGGTCATGACACAGCCCCCCATGGCCCTGTAGCTTCTGTCTGGCTCAAACTTTAATATCGCTCTCCTTAGATTGCTCACCTGCTATGCCTGTTCCTTATTAAGGGTTGATTAAGGGAGGCTGCCAGCAGTCCTTAGAATGAGCCTTAATCCTAATAATTTCCTATTGGGTCTCAATCCAGCTCTCAGGCCAGATAGGTCCCTCTTGGCTTGACTAGGGCCCTTTAGAGCACCTGTAGCCTTAAGGGCAAATTGCACGGCTCCTTTTCCTCCCATACACCATGCCCCAGGCCTTGCAGATGTTATCATAATGTTGTGTACTTGTTGGGCTTTGGCCTCAGTCACCACCTTTTTCCTCCTAGCTAGTCCTTCTAGCCCGGGCCCACTGCATTGGACCTGGCTTTGAGATGCTAGCTTTTGTTTGTCCCTTCCCATCCCTGGGACCCTGGCCCCTGTCTGCCAGGCTCCTGGCCCCTGTGTGACAATACCCCTCTTGGGTGCTGGGCCCGTGCCTGTTCTGGCCTCGACACTTGCTTGTGACTGCACCCCTCTCAGGCACCGGGGCTCCTGGTGGGTGACTGAGCTGGCTTCTTTATATCCCTTACCAATATTTTTGAAATGGCAGGGATGCTAGCCTGACGGATGTGCATGGCTTAGGAGCTACACTAAATCCTGGTGGAAAAAATACTGAGCAGCTGCAGCTTTTGGAGAGCAGCAAAATTATTTAAAACCTCTCTGGCTAGAAAGCTCCACCGTAGAGTTTTTCCTTTATCTATTTCCAGGGAAATGTCATTTTGAAATACACTGTAACATGCCTTATGATTTAAACCTCTCCAAGATGATTGGTTGGTCAGTTATGTTGTCAAATGCCATTAAGTAACCTTTCTGTCTTCACTAGTCAAAAATATGACCATAAAAAGTGAGGTGCCTCAGATAACATTAGCTGGAGTGAGAAGGGACTATGTTCGAGCAGCCCAGTAGGGCATGTTATTCTCCCTATACAGCTTTGACAGATAGTTCATATCTTTATGTGAATATTCGTTTTCACCCATTCATGTTGTTATTGCTTATAAATCAACTTATTAGAAATGAATCCCCAGGATTTCTATAATTCCTTTGCTTGTGCATGGTGACTGCTTTGTGGGGTGGAGGTTCTTTGTTTTGTGATTAATTCCAGGGTATAAACAGACACTGCCAAATGAAGCAGATCAGCTGTGCTGGGATGTGTTCCAGCACAACTGATCCACTTCACTGGGTAAAAGACATGTTGCCTGCAGATCCTGAGGGACAATGGGTGATGTGTTCTTCACTTGCAGAGGGGTGATTGGAGATTCCTCAGGGCACTCTTTGCAAGTGGGAACCCTTAGGTTTCCCAGCATATAGAAATGCACCCCTGAAATTCCTCTGGGTTGGGAAATCCTGGGAATGCAGGATGGGGCCAGTCAAGCCCCAGAACTACCTGCCCAGGGAGGCTTGAGAGTACAGGCAGCTCTGGGGTGCCCACGCTCTCTCGCTGTAAAGCTACCAGATGTCTGTGGCAATAATGTGACAGAAACTATTACTACCTTTGTCACAGCCACAAATTTGGGCATTTGTGGTGCAGCAAACGGTATACATGTCTGTTTGCTTTCCCTTTGTGCCACCATAAAAATGTTTTGGCAGCACAAAGGTTTATACCCAATGACAGCTATGGGGCTCTCATGGAGTAAAGTATAATTCATTCTGATCATAGAATCATAGAAGTAGAAGTAGGATCGGAAGGGACCTTGTAGATCTTCAAGTCCGAGCACCTGCCTGGGCAGGAGGAAAACTGGGCTCAAATGACTCCAGCCAGGAGGCCTCGAGCCACTTCTTAAAGACCCCCAGGGTAGGAGCCAGCACCACTTCCTTTGGAAGTTGGTTCCAGATCCTAGCTGCACTGACTGTGAAGTAGTTCTTATGGATGTCTAATCTAAACCTACTCTCCAATAACTTGTGGCCATTATTCCTTGTTATCCTGGGGCGTGCTAGAGGAAACAAGGTCTCCCCCAAAGTGAGTTTATAGATGGTCACCAGGTCCCCCCTCAGCCTTCTCTTGTGAAGGCTGAACAGGTTCAGGTCCTGTAGCCTCTCATTGTAGGGTCTTCCCTGCTGTCCCCGGATCATGCAGGTGGCTCTCCTCTGGACCCTCTCGGTGTTGTCCACATCCCTTTTGAAGTGGGGTGCCCAGAACTGGACACAGTACTCCAGCTATAGCCTGACCAGTGTTGCATAGTGGGGGAGGATTACTTCCTTGGCCCTACTTGAGATGCACTTGTGGATGCACAATAGGGCAGTTGGCCCTGCCGACTGTGACCTCACATTGCTGGCACATGTTCATTTTGGAGTCAGTAATGACTCTAAGATCCCTTTCTTCCTCTGTGCTCTCAAGAAGGGAGTTTCCCATCTTATAAGTGTGCTGCTGGTTACTACTGCCCAAGTGCAGTACCCTGCACTTGTCAGTATTGAAACACATCCTATTTTTGTTAGCCTACCCCTGCAACCTATCCAGGTCTTGCAGCAGTCTTTCCCTCCCTGCTAGCATGCCCACCTCACCCCAAATTCTGGTATCATCGCAAATTTAAACAGGATGATGGAGGTGCTAAATCACAGGACTGAGTGGTGTTAACAGCAGTTCATTCCAGGAACACCCTGACAAGGCACAAACATTTCTGGTGAAGCTGTTAGCTGCACATGCATTTCTCCAAAACCTACTGCAAAGGGATAGCGAGTAAGCATTAGACTCAGACCTAGAATCCCACTTAGTTCTGTAGTCAGGGCTCATGCTCTCCTAGTCATAGTGCCTCCTGGCAAACTTACTGAACTTTCCTGAGCCATGAGGGTCCTTGTCAAAAAATGCAGCTACTCTAAAAATTCTTCATCTAAAAATGCTTTGCAGTTGCCACCTACTGTTCTCTAAACCCTAATACTCATGGGTGAACTCCTGAAAGATGTTTCTCAAGCTAACCTTGATCCAATAAAGCACATAAGTATGCATTTACCTTTAAGAATACAAATAAGTCCAGTGGAAGTTAAATTTCAGCACATATTGAAATGCCTTGTTGGATCAGGGCCAGAGTGCTCAATGCTTTGCAGGACTAAGACTTAATGGATCTGATGTTAGAGCTGACTTTTAACCCCACTTGTAGTACTGTCTTGGTATACTCGTGGATAATTTCTTTGCTTGTCTCCCCAGATAAAAGGCTGGTGTAAACACTTGTCAGCTTCAAACTGGCTTGTCCAGCTTGCAGCAGTCAAGTTAGTAAACCAACATCCCCATTTGTAACTGATGGTAAAGATTCCACACACAAACTTGCTCTGACTTAAATTGGTTTAACTTAAAACTGAAATTGGTTAATTCCTTTGCGGAGCCAGGCCCTCAGTCTGGTTACTTTGGGGCAGGCAGTTTTTAATGTAGGTTTTGGCTGAAATGCTATAAAGCTAAGACTTCTGTGTGCATGCGAGAGGTAGACTGGTGGAGGTAGAGAGGAGGTACCAGCCATATATTTAATACTAGTTCTCAAGCTGAATAATGGATTTCCTTGCTGGAGTGTGGCATGATTGCTGATAATGACTCTGTTTTTCTTGTTGATTAGGAGGTCAGTGGCTAATAAAGTAATTACCACTCCCCATTTAATTGCAGCTGAGGCCTCTAACTGTACATATATAATAGAGGTAGAGCTGGATGGTGTTGCAAGCCCAGCTTCAGCCCTGCTGACACCATCTGACAATTTAGCTGGAGTTATATAATTGATACTTGTCAACATGATTGCATTACAAATAGGTCTTGTCAAATAAACTTGCTAACTGTACAAGCTTGGTTGATAAAATCTACTTGGATTATGGTTAGGAATTTGACTTAATATTATATGACAGTAATGAATGCACAGTTAAACACTTGACAAAAAACTAATACAGTTCTCAGCTCATAAACTGAAATGAAATGGGTAAAAAATAACCAATTTGATCTCAAAACATAGCTGCTATTGAGACATTAGCAGCTAATAAGGGAGTATTTGGTCCCAAAAGATCCCCAGCCCAAAGATATTCAATTTTGTCATCAGTAATCTGGAAGAAATTGTAAAAGCACTGCTGATAAAATTTGCAGATGACATACTGATTGGTTGCATAGCAAGTAAAGATAAGTGAGTTGGCTGATACTGAGCAGTGCAAACAGTTTGGAAAGCAAGGCTCATTGAAACCAGCTGTCTTCTAATACATCCAAATGCAAGGTGGAAGGAGGCCAGCCAAATTGACTAGATGGAAGGCAGTGACTAAAACTGACAGAAGGATCATGGTAGATAATCAATTGAATATGAACCTCTCTTGTTACGCTGTGGCAACTCTCTTGTTATGCTTGTCTGTGCAAAAGTTAAAGAGATGCCTCGGCACAGCTGTGTTGAGCACATTGTGAGCATGGATACAGGGATTTTCCCCCTGTAGCGCGGGAAAAGTTTCGGTGCATGGTCAGAGCCCGCCAAAACCTTACAGCTGCACCAGCGAGTGCATGCTTGTGTTTGGCTCGTGTTAAATTATGCAAACGTGTCGGTCGGCAATTGGCTTGCTGACCGAATAAAGAGCTTGGGTGATGCCCGCCCAAAACAGAGGAGAGCTTGGACATGCATAAGGAGAGATTCTGTGTGCATTTCCAAGCCACGAAGGAGGCCTGATCAACTGACAATGACTTCCCGCTGGATTCATCCGACGCCCCATACCCTGCATGAGTGTGAGCTTCTGTGTGCCTGAGTTCCTGTTTAAGTTTGTAACTTCAAGGAATATACCTGCAGCCTACAGACTGTAAGTAAATTTTTTTTGGCTTCCAACAACCTGTGTGTCTAGCGCCTCAATTCCACTCCATCAGTGACTCCATTCCGCTGGCGTTTCTCAGCCCCCACATAGCATCACGAACAGGATCAGTACGCCGGGAAGACACGATGGAGCTGGAATTGGTTGAGGGTTGCCCCTGGTGCGGTGGAATACACCACGTGCTAGACGCCGGGGAATTGGAAGCACACATCGCTTACCATCAAGCAGGTGGAACGGGTGGAAGAGATGTGAGCGGTTGCCTTTCACTTGAGGGAGAAGGGGGGCCTGCGAAAGAGTGGGAAGTGAACCTCCACCTGAGAGCCTTCGGATGTGTAATGGGGAGTGAGCGGGTTCGGTTTAAACCCCAGGAGCAAGAGGGTGTCTACACATGCATTACTGAGCAGTAACTAATCAGGTGTGAATTTGATACCTGTATGATGCAGGTATCAAATTTATGCCCAAGTTGACTTAAATTGCCATATTTACTGCCCAGTAAGGGCATGCATGTGTAGACATGCATGTGTTATACAGAACCCTAAATTACTGTGCAGTAAATGCGCATGTGTAGATGCGTCCATAGTAAATTAAGGTAATACAGTGGCAGTATGTGGAATACGAGGATTACTGTATCCAGAGACAACTGTAGCGGGCTATGGGGCCTGGGGCAAATCAGCCTGTGTGGGAGCTGGATGAACCTGAATTGCTGACAGTTCCAAAATCCCCTCTGTCTACAAACATACAAGAACTAATACGTTCCAACAGTCTTTATCATAGGTAAGTGGGGCAGGAGTTTGAATTTTAGATGCTATTGTGCTATATTTTCAAAATAAACACGTGGTTGTCATGGAGCCCTTTGGCACTTGTTTTTCAAGAACAGATGCACCCTGTTATAGAGACCTTTCAAGTTTTCATACCTGGAAAGGAAAATGATTAATAGAACTCATGTTAGCAAAAAACCCCAAAGGGTTATGCAATTACAAAACTGATTAAATAAAATCTCAAGCAGATTATACCTATTTCTTATATATTGCAAAGGTAAATTCTGTCCAAACTCTCACAAAACTCATAATTTAAGGAGTCAATCATTAATTTATTCCAGCAAAAAATAATACCTGTAATAATCATGCCACCATCACAATATTCACTTTGCTCATGTGTTATATTTCTTTCCCCTACCTTCCCCCTTTCTTGTTTATTACCTTGCAAACTCTTTGGGACAGGACATAGGTGGATCTAGGAACTGGAAAAGGGAGGTGCAGGAAATGTGACCAGCATCACAGCTATGGTTGAAGCTGCTTCCCTCCCCAGGGGGCAGACTGCACCATGCCAGCAGCTATCAGGTGTGGTTGCCGAATACGGTTGGCAGGGCTGTGGCCAAGAGCCCAGACGGCAGGTGGGTACTTTTGACCGATGGAGCAGAATTAGGCACAGACACGTATTGGTTAAACTGAGATGGCTTTACTTGCACTGTCAAAGTACACAGCACAGGAACTTTCGTTATAGTTGCACTGGGTAGAGCTCTGAACAACACACGAGATATTTTTGAGCATACAGGGCACAGGGTACATTGGGATAGTCAGCAACGGGGAGTCGTTGGTGGGTGATCAGTCCGCCAAGTTTACTCCAAGATGTATGCAGAGTTCTCCAACTTGGGTGGAAACTGCTTTAGGTTTTATACGGCTAGCGAGCCAATTGCTAGTCACCAGGTAGGAATAATTTACAACAAGCCAATGAGTGGCGCTCACTTAAACAATGCAATTGCTAGGCTTGGCAGGAACTGTTCACTGCACCAGAGTTTTTCTCATCATACTGAGGAATTCTGTCTCACCGAGGAATATTATTGGGCTGAGAAATTCCACTGTACCAAGGCATTTTTAACTACTGAGTACTGACATCAGGGACATTTTTTGAGTCTCTGCAGCAAGTAAGACCCCATCACCCTGGTAGCTGTCTGCTCCCCCCCCCCCCTTCAGTATAGGTACCTTTTCTCCCCTGAAAGTCCCTGACCCCTGTTTCCAGCAGGCTTTCCCCCTGGGTGCAGGAAGGGGGGGAACCTGTCCACTGCTGTTGCTTTTCCCAACTAAACCAGGGGCAGGGGAAGCCCCAGGGCTGCTTCTGCTCTGCTCTGCTCTGCTCTGCTCT
>JAGPOW010240995.1:0-14151 GCA_030014935.1 Caiman crocodilus
GGAATTGTAAAGTGAAATCCTGCAGTTTGTGTTACATAGGAGTTCAGACACAGTAGTTGTAACTGTCCCTTCTGGCCCTTAGCATCTTGGAAAAATGAAGCCACCTATAATCACCAGACATTTAAAAAAAATCTCAGCCCAAAAGAGAAAAAATATCCTTGTTGCCCTAACGGCCTTGTCACACTGGGAATATTTCCCTCAAATTATAAAATCAGTTTTAAAATCAATTGATATAATTTGTAAACTCTTTATCCCTAGGATAGACCATAGATTGTTCTAGTGATGTCTGAATTGTAGTTATAACTTTCTTCATGCTGATTTTCAAATTAGCTTAATGTAAAAACAACAAGAACAATTTTACCCATGTGGAGAATGCTTTTAATTAAGGTTACTACTTAATTTTAAAGTCATAACATATTTAATTTCATAGTGGGCGTGTCTACATGAGACACTATATTGACATAGTGACAAGCTACCGTAACATAGCTTGTCATTATGGCAACGTAGCATTGGTAGGCACAAACCGTGACACTGATGCTGCATCACTTTAGCACGCCCAGTGATGATGCTGTAAAGACTAGTACCTGTTAATTTATCTCCACAAGTTAATGAATGACCACATTTTTATAGTAAGGCTACATGAATCCTACATAAATACTAACTGGCTGGGTCTACATGGGATGGTGACTGCGCAGTAGCCCCTGACTACTGTGCAATATGACTGCAGGGCAAGAAGCATGATGTGATGCTACTGTACAATAGTGAGAAGCTACTGCATAGTCAGCATCATGAAGAAGTCATTCCTCAGCACAGCTGTTCAGTAACTCCAGTTACTGTGCAGTCATTTAATATTTGTTTATACAATACTAAATTACTGTGCAGTAACAACTGTGCACTCAGCATCTCACATAGACAGGGTCACTGAATATTAATTCAGTTCTTCCTGAACAGAAACTTAGTTTCCCATTTCTTTTTCTATTTCCAAAGACCTGCTGTAGAGTAGGACTAGTTCTGTCTTTCTTCCTCCAACGATACCAGTTTCAGTCAAGAAAAGTAATTACATAAATTCCCCATGAGCAATATAGCTGGCTTTAACCACAGATGCTATAAACCTTATTCACATAAAAATTCCCATGAAATCATTGCTTTTATTAAACTCGTCTTCTCCCGTGCAGTCCTGGACAAGCAGAGGTATTGAAGATGGAGCCATCAGCTTACTACCATTTAGTTTTTGTCTCACAAGTTACATCACATGAAGAAAACAGATCTATCTGTTAGATGCTGATCCTGTTTCCCATTAAGTCAATGGGGAAACGAAGAGTGTTTTGGGATCTGCCCTTTAGTGCGACCAAATTTTACCTTTGATAACCATATATGTAAATGAGCTTTTTCTCCAAAAATTGCACAAGCACTACTAGTGTTTGATCCAAAGTATGATAATGCATAGGAATTCTCCCACCAACTTCAAAGGATTTAGTAGTGGCGAAAAAGAAAAAGGATCACTGGGGAAGAAACAATAAATATTCATGCAAAACAAAAAACACAGTTGGAAAGAAAAGGGAAAAAAAAGTAGAAGTGTTAAAAAGAGATGGAAACAAAACAAGAAATCAAGTTGTCAGCTAACAGGCAACACAACCCAGCCCCACATCAATGAACTCAACATAGAAGTTTCACTTACAAAATTTGTCCATGTTATCAGCACAAGCACAGATCATCAACTGAGAACATTTATAGCTTTCAGCACCCTACCACACAAAAAAATATCCAGAGCCTTCTGACAGTCAGTATTTCCAAATTAGAGATGTGATTAGTACAGTGAAGGGGAAGTCATGTTCACCAAAACCAATTTCTGCGTAAGTTTCCCTTTCCCTGTGATGCATCCTTTATTCTTGTATCAACCGTTTATTACAATGCACGTAATTTTTTTACTGGAAAGTCCCATGTGCTTAGAGTTCTGGTTCACATTTCTATCTGTCTTCATCTTACTGAGGATTATATTAAGGCCTATTTCTGCTAGGTTGATATCATAGCCAATGACAGAGGCAAGGATTTCTTAAGGGGATATCTTTTATTGGACCAACAGCATAGTTCAGATAGAGTTAAACAAACTTTTGAACACACAACACTCTTCATCAGGTGTGGAAAGCACAGGCTGCACCTGGCTGACTGAGCTGCCTTGCCATAAATCTATCTGGTGCCTGTCATACTAAAGCAGCACAAATTGATGCACACTAAAGCTGCACCACTTGGGCATGTCTACACAATGTTTACTGTGCAGTAGATTAATTAGCTGCACAGTAAATGTCTTGGCATCTACACATGTGCCCCTGTTATGCTGGAGTAAACTAATTTACTTCACAGCATGATAGTAATTGCAAATACAAGTACTATACTGCTATGGCATAAAATACTCTGCAGCAGTGCATGTGTAGACACCAGAGGGGCTGGCTGGGGTACAAGTGCTTCAGTGCTGGGGCTGCCTGCTGGCTAGCCTCACAGTGAAGCACCCTCATGCCCCAGCCAGCACCTCCACAGCACATTAAACTGGGGGAAGCACCCCCAAGCTGGCAGGAGGGCCAAGGAGCCAGTCTGCCAGCCTGGGAGGTCAGCCTCCTGGGCACATGTTCAAACAGTAATAAACTCTGAAGTTTATTGCTCCTGGGCACACATTCAAACAGTGCACCCAAGAGCAAAAAACTCTGGACAAATAAACTTCAGAATCTATCACTTCACATTACTTGCATATGTAGACATGTCCCCTATGTTGCAGCCACAAATGTGGGGCTTTTGTGATGTGACAAGGGATAAGGACATTGTTTAACTTTTGTACCACCGTAACATTTTTTATGGTGGCACAAATGTGATGTCTATTTCTACCCTCTGATACTTGGGGGCCTGCCAAAGATTACTGGGAATTGCTGCTCCAGTCACTGCCTCTAAGGGTCACCACCACTCCTCCACCACTTCCAGGGGTCATCCTTTCTCCTCCAAACCACCCAGGATTGCTTCTGGTCCTCTTTGGGTTGCCTATGAAACCCCAGTTCTTTTAGACCACAACCTACCTCAAAAGCAGGCTCAGGGATCTTCAGATGGCTCAATTATTGTGAGTGTCATGCTTCTGACTCCATTATGGCACTTTCCCTTGAAAAGTTGATGATTCACAAGGCCATCCAGGGAATGACACTGTCCCTGCACTAAAACTGAGGGCCACTCCACTGCAAGTCTCTGCATAGCTCACAGTGAATGAACTTTGTGTCACTATAGCAACTAAATACATATGGTTACTATTATAGACAGGAACCATAGCCCAACATAGAGGAGTGCACGCATAAGGAGGATTACA
This sequence comes from Caiman crocodilus, assembly GCA_030014935.1. Classification (NCBI taxonomy): domain Eukaryota; kingdom Metazoa; phylum Chordata; order Crocodylia; family Alligatoridae; genus Caiman; species Caiman crocodilus. The sequence continues at coordinate 3,344 of JAGPOW010240995.1, forward strand.
CATACAAGAAAGCTGACAAGATAAGGTTAGTCATGCACTGAGGTCACTGCCTATAATGCTAAGCAAGAGTTTTTTTGTTTCCTTTGTGCTCCGCTGCTAACAATGTCTACAGTCATCTACTGTCCCATCTCCTGCACTCAGACTATAACTTCTTTAAAGGAAGTTCCTCATCTTTTTTTTCTATGAGAGTACAGCACCTGCAGATAGAGGTTCCTGTCTATGACTAGGGATCCCATGCTGAACACCTGTGCAATGGCAACATGTCATAGTTTTATGCATGTAAGTAATCCCCACTGAACTTAAGCATAAATTTAAGAGCCAGATAAAATCAACTTTATGATTCCTGGGGACCAGAAAGACAGTTGGTAGGGAAAAGCATGCCTTTATTGCCTTGACAATCTGGTGATGAGGGCAATCTTCTGGGGGGAGGGAAAGACTTGAGTTCCAATTGCTGCTGTTGGGATAATTTGCAATTTCTAAGAGTTTAATACACAAGGCATAACCATTGCTCAAAACAGGACTATAACCCAAGACTCCCCACTTGCAAGGTAGTGTGCTCCTCACTGAATCATATAATCATGTGTCTTCTTGCTTATTCTGCTGACCCTTTGAGTAAAGAGTCATTGACCTTTCTACCCAGTGGCCCAACCTTATCAGGAGGATGGAGGGTGCTTCCTTCCCTAATCCCCACCACCAACCCATAGCAATTTATTCTATACCCTGGTGTTCAGGATAATCTGCTTGTAAAATAGAAATTGGACATGATAAAAGCACAGCCTTTAGGGAAAATGACCTTCAAACTTTTGTTCATAGCCTCTGACCATTGCAGAGTTGCTCATTTTCACTTTGGGAAGACACATCAGTGTCATGTGCATCACTCGGGTCCACAGGTCAGTAAGAGAAGTAGAAGATTGTTGGGAAGGGATGGCCTCCATCTCACCCTGACAGAGAAGAAGCTGTTCTTGGCCAGAATGGCGGACGTACTTGACAGGGCTCTAAACTAAGATCGCTGGGGGACGGGCAGCCATCAACAGTTCTAGCCCACGTCATGTCAACTACAGTAGTAACAGCTTAGGTAGCCCAAGGGAACCCACTCTGATGACAACCCAAGGAAAGGTCACATCCCATTAGATAAGGAAGCCTAGGGCTTCCCATGGCAGACTTAACTGCCTGTACACCAATGCCAAGAGCTTCAAAACTGGCCAAGCAAGAGGAACTGGCCCTTCTATTGTGCAATAAAGATTACGATGTGGTGAGGATAGCAGAGATCTGGTGGGATTCCACCTATGATTTGTCTGTGGCTATAGAAGGCTATACCTTGTACAGGAGAGACCAGGTTGGGAAGAGGGGTGAGGGTATAGCTCTTTACTTTAAGGAACACTACACTTCCCTTCAAACTGAGTTCACTAACCAAGAAGGGCATCTTGAGACCCTCTGGGTTAAAATACAGGGAGAACATGGGAAAGGGGATATAATTGTTAGGCCTGTGCAAGTAGGCAGGCATTTGATCTGGCTTCAGATCCAGCTGCTTTGGCTGTCAGCGATCTGATCCGGAGCTCCGGACCAGTTTGCCACTTCAATCCGGCTGAAGTGACTCTGAAGCTTCAGAGCCGCCTCAGAAATCTGGCCATAGGGTATAATAGGGGATCACAGAAATATTTATAACTTTGTTGTTTTGTCTCTGATTTGGGTGAAACTTGCAGGGATGGTAGCCTCTGTTGAGAGCATGAAGCCTGCCAAGTTTCAAGAAGATAGCTGCAGCTGTTTGGGGGGAACTGCACCTCAAGCTGCTGACAGGCAAAACTTGTGACATAGATGCCCCTGTGTGTGTTAAGGCGCAGCAGGCTGAAACCTGCAGGGATGGTAGCCCCTGCTGAGCCCATGAAGCCTGCCAGCTGTCAAGGAGATCAGTGCAGGGGGAGTCTGGCTTCTGGCGCCCTGAAAAGGCCAGTTCTGAAAAGTGGTTTGTACAGTCAAACAAGCACCTAACCTCATCACCAGGACTGAAGCCAACTTCCTACAGTTCAAAACACAAAACCTGCCAACTATCTCCAGTACCCCCAAACTGCACACCAGAGTCTATCAAAGACAACAAAACCCAACTACTTGTGCGGGCACGTTCCTCACCAAAAACCCTCATTCTGCCTCCAGTCTCTCAGGCCTGATCCTGAGAGGGAACAAATTACAATGCAAACCACTTTTCAGAGCCAGGCCTATGAACTGCACTTCATCAGCCTCCTAGGTAGTAGGTACAGAAACTCAGGGAGGACTCAATATAGATAGTGGAGCTCTGGCACGCTGCAGCCGGCTGGACATCTGACACCCCAAGCACCTCTGCACTTTTACCTGCGCTGCTACATCCCCCTTGCCCCTACCCCCCACCCTAGACTGTCCCTCCCCCCTGATGCTGCCATTTCCATTTTCACTGACTGGCTTTCCTGCCTGCATTGCGGGCCAGGGCAGCCTCTGGCTTCGTTACTATTCCTTCCATCCAGCACCAACTGCAGGTACTTCCTCAGCGGGACAAAACGGGTTTCAACGCAAAAGCTGGCATCCCGGGTAGCTAAGCTGAGCTTACTGGGAGCCTCACAACTGCACTGCAACCAGCAAGCACCAAGCCGGTCAAAGACGTGATGGGTCTGGGAGTTCCCCAGCCAGGACTTTGTGCATGCCTGTGTTAGCTGGAGGTTATGGTGTCTCCTACCCGCCTTTCACCAGGGGATCGTTGATCCTGGCATTTACGGGGCTGCTGCATCGCCAGCAGTCCCACCAGGCCTCCCTACCCTGGCAGGGTGCAGTTTTAGTGGTCATGCCCAGGACCAGGGGCCTCTCCTTCCCCATAGCCCAAATCCTATACCTCCAAGTTTGTCCTGGCAGGGGATGAACTCAGCAGGGATGTGTTCTTCCCCCGCTGGCTGGTGATGCAGTTAGTGCCACCTCCAGCTGGAAGCGGGGCATTACTCGGCTTTCAAAAACTCAAAAAGGGAAATTGGTGCAGACGGAGTGAGAAGGGTGGCACTCAGTCCGTCTGCAGGTGGAGATTCGGGAACCCCAGCAGGGGTAGGTTTATCAGGAACACCACCTGCTCCCCCAAAGCAGGATCCATGCAGGTGCAGTGGGGTGTCACAACATCCCAGCAATGCTGAACATCCCCTCACTTGGAGCACTGCTCGGTGGACAGGGCAGGGGTTGCTCAGCTACCGTGACCAGATCCTGCCACATCTGGCTGTAGTTTGCCCAGTAGGCCAACAGGCTGCGGTCCAGTGGCTCCTCATCCTTAGCGAGATAGGTAGCCACTGAAGCCTTAGCACTACCTGCCTGAGGCTGGGGTCTGGTGCGTTTGGACCCCAGCATTGAAGCCATGCCTACAGCTCACATTGGCAGTGGCTGGTATGGAGGAGACTGGCTGGTGCTGCTGCTGGCACTGGTATTGATGCTGGCACAGGAAAGTGGATCCCCCTCTTCCACATCCCCTCGCCTGTACACTTCAGCCTGCTCACTTTGCTGACCAACACCTTCGTCCAGTGATCGAGGGTTTGGGGCTGCCAGTGCACATGCGCCCTTTCACCGTCAGCTCTCACATGCCTGCCATCATGTGGACCATACTAGACCGCAAGGGATCCATCCATCTCCTGATGCCCTCCTTCAGCCACCTCACCAGTGCCTGCACATTTGGTGAGAGTGGCCTGCCCCAACCAGGAATATCAATCCCCTGCAACTTCTCCATTTGGTTCTCCAGCTCGCTCACTAGGGGATCACCTGGCTGAGGAAGCCATTGCCAGCACTAAGGGTCTCGGTGACCTCAAGGAAGGGCTTGAGAACCACCAAGATCTGAGAGATGGTACCCCACTCAGCTCTGTTCAGGGGGGCACTGATCCCTATCTGCCCAAGCAAGGCCATCTCGTGGATGGCCTTCTGTTGCTCCACCAGCCTTTTGAGCATCAGGTACGTAGCGTTGCACCGAGTCTCCACATCCTGCGTGATTCTGTGCTGCGGGATGCTCAACTCTGCCTGTTTTCTCCCACAGTATCTTGCCCCTCTTGAAGCTGCGGTGGAAGTAGCCCACCACCTTCCTGCAGTTTGAAATCAGCTCACTTGTAGCAGTAGTGGTGGCGGTGCCATCACTGGCAGCCGTGTCCCCCTCCAAGGCATCCCTCACTATGAGGTGCAGCCTGTGTGCCATACAGCAGATGCCAACAAAGTTGGCGTCACAGACAGCCTTCATAATATTGGCCCCATTGTCAGAGACCATGAATCCATGGGTGAGCTTGGTCTGCCCAATGAGGCACCCCTGCACCATGGGTTCATGGCCCCCATGATCTCCCTTGCCATGTGGAACTCATCTAGTACCTCGGCTTGCAGTAGAGCCCACCGACGGCCTGTGAGGGAGAGGTAGATGTGATCACCACCCCAACTGCTCCAGATGTTGGAGGTGAAGTGCAAGGTTACCTGCAGCCCTGCCTTGCACAGCTCCTCCCTCAAGTACTCCCTGAATGCTTCAGACAGGGAGGGCACCTCTGTCCTGCTAAAGGTGGTGTGTGCAGGCACTTTGTAAAATGGGGCCAAAAGTGCTATGAACTGCCTGAACCCTGGCTGCTCAACTAGGGAGAAGGGCTGACTATCCCGAGCAAGCATTTCCCCAATACTCTGGGTGATCTTTCTCACCTTGGGAACATACCCCCCTTTCTGTCCACCTTTCCCCCACTGGTCCAGGGTGGCCTGCCTCTGCTTTGTGGGGAAAGGGGTTTTGGAATTAGTGGGAGACTTCCCTTTTGGCACACTTGCACTGGTGCCAGGCTGAGTGGGAAGAAGGGCAAGGAGGTGCTGCCTCCTCAGATGCATCAGCATCACCATTGGAGAGAAGTGTCTCACGTTCTTGCCACGGTTCATGTGCTTTCAGCAGTGCTGACAGATGGCAACCCTGGGATCATCTGCCGGTTCAAAATGCTCTCACACTACACTACTCCTCTGCTTCTGGGTTGAAGGTGACAATTCTGCCTTATCCCACACCTCAGCAGTCTAAGGCTCAACAGCTGCCTCAGCTGAGCCACTTGCCTCCACAGCCTCAGCCTCCTCTGAGGAGGTGCTGCTTTCCAGAGGAGACCTGGGTCTAGGGGAAACTTGAGGGGTGTGGAGCACAAACTCTGATCCCCCCTCGGTCCCCAGAATTGCTTGAGCCAGCGCACTCAGCATCCCTGGTTCCAGCTCCAGCTCCTCCTCTGGCAGCGGGAGGCTCGTGCTGAGAGATGACATGAGGGTGGAGGAGACAGTAGTGCCACGGCTGGTGCCCACTTCTGGAGTGAGCAGAGGTGGTGCAGGTGCAGGGATGTCAGGTGCTGACACTGCTCCCACCTCTTTGCTTCCCCTGGCAGCACAAGTGTCATGACTGCTTGGGAAGAAAATGCATCTCTGTTTGGGCAGGGAGAGGCTTGCAGCTCTAGCTCTCCCTGTATCCCCTCTCCCTCCCCTGACAGAAGACCTGGCACCTGACTTTCCAGCACATTTCATATTGATATTTCCTGTGCTACAAAAGGTCTGTGTATGTGTGTCACTCTTTTTGTGTTGTGTGTTTTATTCCCTCTGTTGCGTGCATGCATTGGACTCTTCTTTGATTATTTGCTCTGGTGTTAAGATCTATATTAAAATTGTATGCTGTCTGGCTGTCTGTCTTCTTCTCCTATGAATATCTGATTTTTCTTCTTTATATTGTGTGTGTGGGCATGTGCACATGCATGTGTGCAATCTGTGTGCCTCCCTGCACAGTGATGGATCACACTGGCAGGGAAAACACAGCTTTCTTTTTTCAAAAATTGCACAAAATAGAGCAAATTAGAAAAAAATTAATTGTATAGTACTAAGAGATGCTAGGCTAAGGTAAGATAAGCTAAATCCTACCCAATCCTTTCTAACAACAAAAATGAGCAGGCAAGTTCAACGAATGAGTAAAGCAACCAAGCTGAGATGCCTGTGTCTGAGGGTACCTTTCTCACACAGCTCCTGAGAGCAAACAATCTTGCAAAAGGCACAGCATTCCTCCAGAGGCTTTTATGTTGTTTCTAGCCCCCTTCCCCCAGATGCTGTCATTGGAAAGGCAGCCAGAGACAAATCCTTCTCACTGGCCACCCACACATGTCAGTCTTCCCCCCTACCTCCCACCCCTGCTCTCCCTCCCTCACCGGTTCCCCCTCCCTCTTCTAACTTTCACTTTCAGCATCCAAAGCATCTAAAGCTTTTCCAAAGCTCTTTGGAAGCTCTGAACCACTTCAGACAACTTGAATGAGCCAGCACTTCATGCCAGGCATGCTGCTTTGGACACCAAAGCATCCAAAGAGGCCCCAGATCTGAAACATGATCCGAAGCTTCACACAGGCCTAGTAATTGTAGGAGTCTATTATAGACCTACCAACCAAGAAAAAGAACTGGATCATGAATTCAATAGGGAACTGGCTGAGGCCTCATTCTCCTGATGCGTGATCATCATAGGGGACTTCAACCTCTCTAACATCTTGTGGGAAGAGTAGACAGCCAAATCTGATCAGTCGAATAGCTTTCTCTCTTACATTGAAGACCTCTATCTAATGCAAGAGGTCTATGGCCCAATTTAGGGGAGAGGCATTGGTGGATCTGGTTCTGGCCAAAGGGGATGATCTGGTGAGGGATCTGAGGATCAAGGAGAAGCTTGGTGACAGCAACCAGGAACTGATCACTTTCTCTATCCAATTCAGGGTGGGCAAATCCTTCAATAAAACAGAAATCCTAAACTTTGGGAAGGCTGACTTTCACAAACTTAGGAGACTCCTTAAGAATGCAATCCTCAAAGAGCAAGGAAAGTCCGTCCTGACCCACAGGAAATGCAGTCAGCAGACAGGGAATCCCCCTTGGCTAAACAGGGAACTTTTGGAGCCCCTGAAACTTAAAAGAGAAGCCTATAACAGATGAAATATGATGGTGGGGGAGGCAGTGATATGTCAGTGCCCTGCCCCTGCCTGTTCTGTTGCTCATGACACATGCCCCCGCCTCCCAGCCCCGCTGCTTCCCCTCACTCTGGACCCACTGACCCCAGCCCTGCCAGTGCCCCTCACTCCCAAAGTGCAGTACCCCTCCCCACACCCCTTGCTGGTGCCCCTCACTCCTGACTTGCAGCTCCCTGGCACTGTCAGTACTCTGTACACCCAACCCATAGTCACCCGTCCCATCCCCCATGCCCCTCACTCTCAGCCAGCAGCCCCCAGCCCCTCAACCCTGCTGGTGCCCCTCATTCATGACCTGCAGACCCCCTACCCTGCTCTCCAGCCCTGCTGGTGCTCCTCATTCCCAATCCATAGCCCCTGCCCCCCCAGCACTGCTGGTGTCCCACACTCTGCACCCACAGCCTCTGCCTGTTCCCAGACCTGATGGTGCCCCTCATTCCTGGCCCAAAGACCCCTGCCCCCACCCCAGTCCTGCTGCCCAAGCAGCTCCCACACTGCATATGCCTGCTCTCTCTCTTTCACATACACACTCACTCACTCTTTCTCACCAGGCTTGCATAGGGAGCACATCACCCTCAACAGCCAATTGCCCTGCCCGCTGCTCCCAGCCCCAAGCAGCTGGCCCAGGAGAGCAGAAAACCCAGACATTTTCTATTCTAAAAACCTGCCTAGATGCAGCACAGGGGGGCCAAAAAAGAACATGTCCAGGAAAACTCAGATGCATGATAACCCTAGTTCAAGTCACCACACCACATGGTACACATTTAGTGCCTGTTCTAGCTCGCTTCTTGAAGCTGGTTCCCTGGGCTGCAAATATAGGGAGATGTGTGGGACCAGGAAGAAGCAAATAAGCCAGAGCTTACAGGCCCCATGAGATGTGACGCTGGCCTTGACGGGAAAGGTGCCTGGTTTCTCATCTGGGCTTTGGTCCCAGATCTGTTTATCCAGGGAACATTCAATGCCAGCTGTAACTGTGCTGTACTTTCCAGTCATATTGAGAACACACACCATTTTTTTCCCTGAAGGACCAGCAATTTTTATGTGGACAGTCTCCATCTCTTACTGCAATATCGGTCAGTCTTTTGCTAGGCTGCAAACTCACAACCGCTCTAAACTACAGGTCAATCCCCGAACCCCCAGGACCCAACCAGAAACATCAATTGGGTCCAGGGGATTGCTGTAACTCCTGGTGCTTCTTGCGCAGTGCCATGAGTTACAGAGGAGACTTGCATGTCTATCAGCTCCCTCTGTTTCCACCATCAATAAGTATCAGTGAAGGAAAGTAAATTGCCTGAAAACCCATAGAAGGAAGACTTAGCCATTGACAGGAGCTGAAATCAAGCCATTCTCCTCTGGCTCTTCAGCCTCCTTCTCCATTTCCTTCACATATGAGCTGGCAGAGGTATTCCACATTGTATCACATGATATAGGATGGACTGTGACAAGAATACCTTTATTCCATTACAGTGCTTTGCTGTATGTACCAGATGGATGGAGGCACCTCCATCACATCTTACACATGCTGAGAACTGTATCAATTACTGATGTGGTAATTGCTCCTCACCATCATTGCAAGGTACACTATCAGGATGAAGTGCAATGGCCAAAGGCAGTAACTTTAGTAACCTGTAGGCAGAGTGGGAAACAGACATGCTTCAGCACTCCCAAAGGGCAGTTTTCTAATGCAGGAGTTGTGTGTGGAAGTCTCCAAAGGTTATGTCTAGAATGTGGAAAATGTGCTGTGCTGGCACAGACATATTTTAAGAGGGGAAATCAAGTTTAAGGGGTAACTCACTGAACAGCTAAACACAGAGGAACTCTTCCCTCTGGAATCAGTTGCAGAGATCAGGCCATGAACACACGCTGATGTTGTGGCAGGGCTATAAAAGCAGAAGCAAACTATGTCTGATGCAGTGGAAAGGTGGAACCAATGGAGGGATGCAAATGAGGAAGAGGAGAGCAAAATGTTAGTGGTGTTGGTGACACATTTGCAGGCATCTCATCTAAGTACCTGCTCATAATAGTGTCCCAGTGGGTAGCCATTGGTTTAGGTACTAGCCAAGATGAGAAAGGGCGGTAGAACTGAGTCAAGATAAGCACTGTTCCATGCAAATGTCAGAAGTTCATCCTTCACTTTCAGAATCAAATCCTTCAGTTTGGGAGGGTCCTTCTCATAAGCACATTTAAAGAGCCAAATTGGATCTAACCAATAGTTCATCCAGACCCTATTCTGTCTCCAAAAGTGATAGAAATAGAAGCTTTAGAGGGAGAGCTTTGGACTAGATATCTCTACCCACCCTGACATCCACTATTTCCCGGTTTAGAGAGGCCAAAAGAAACATCTCCAGCCATTTTGTTTCATAACCATTAATAGTTCAATCATCCATGAATTTATACAGTCCCTTTTTGAACCTGGCTGTGCTATCTTCCTCCACCACCTCCTGTGGCAATGAACTCCACAAGTAAACTAGGCATTGCATTAACAAAGTACTTTCTCTTGCTAATTTTAAACCTGTCACCTACAAATTTCAGTGGGTGTCCCCTGAGCTGATGTTTGTAGAGTATGGCATGCTGGGCTGATGTTTGTAGGGTACTTAAAGAAACTTTTCGTCCCACAGCCCTCTACCATAGCAGGATCAGGAAGTGTTGTATTCCAGTTTTCTCAGAAAAGAAATCACCATGAGATCTCTGAATATACTAAAGTCTTTCACTCATTTCCAGGATACAAACATTTATTTCTGCTTATGGTCCCCAATCCCAAAGCTGCAACACAAGCAGCAAACACTTGCATGTAAAATACCAAGAATTATTAATTTGAGTTACAACACAGACAAGATGTCTTGTAAAGGCAGCTCTTTAGATTAATGCTATCAGATAATGCTAAATATTACATAATTTTTGTATGTAATTACAGCATTAGGGATATTGTTAGATAAATATAACTGACTGGAACTGATTTTGAATCAGGATGAACATCACCCTTACCTATTCCATCATCTCTCTCTTGTAAATGATCATACTTAACAATAAATAAGCAATAGGGGAAAATATTGACACAGAAGTATTGAGTTATTTTCACATATTTGATCACTGATAACATGCTAAACTATACATATAGAAATAACATTATAACATTATATATATAGCAATATAAGGTGATATATGAAGAGTGCAATTGAGTTATACCTGTCTAGGCATGTGCATTAAAAAGGTACATGCAGTGCATTTGAGCAATGATCATTTTGATGAAAGAAACTTTTGATTATTAAAATTATTCCTATGGAATTTTCTCTATCCTAGTTCTATCTGCCCAATATTTGAAGGGAAAAAGAAAAAATTAATAATGTCTGAAACACACCTGGGGCCAAATTCTAAGCTGTTATGTGTCAATGTGGCATCAGTGACTGACTTGAAGGAAACACTCTGATATCCTCCAGCTGAGGACTTGTGCCAGGTGAAGGTGTGTAGCAGCATGGTCGCTATTTCTTCGTTTACTGTCCAGCTCTTTTGTTTCTTCCCCAAATACTGCTGGAGACATTAAAGTTCATCTCTGAAACCCAAGCTAACAGTCTCCAGCTCCTCTTCCTGCTGCAGCTGTTGCTCTGGAGGTAGGTTGCTATCCCGGTGAATATTACTTGCTGCTCTCACAGCAGATTTCATAGAAGAATCAATCCAGGCATGAGGCCACGCTGTGTGCTCTCCTGCAAAATGGACCCTCCCTTCTTTCTGGAACAGGGTCTTGGAATAGTCCATAAACTGGTACGGGGTGAAGAAGGCGAACGCCCCCATGGAGTGTTTGTCCAAGTTCCACCTTTGTATGACATGCTTATCACAGAC
>JAGPOW010245222.1:0-13973 GCA_030014935.1 Caiman crocodilus
TCAGCCTCCGCAAGAGAAGGTTGAGAGGCGACCTTGTGGCTGCCTGTAAGTTCATCATGGGGGCACAGAAGGGAATTGGTGAGGCTTTACTCACCAAGGCACCCCTGGAGGTTACAAGAACTAATGGCCATAAGCTAGCAGAGAGAAGATTTAGACTAGATACTAGGAAGAACTTCTTCACAGTTAGAGTGGCCAAAGTCTGGAATGGGCTCCCAACGGAGGTGGTGCTCTCTCCCCTGGGGGTCTTCAATAGGAGGTTAGATAGGGATCTAGCTGGGGTCATCTAAATCCAGCACTTTTTCCTGTCTATGCAGGGGGTCGGACTCAATGATCTATTGAGGTCCCTTCTGACCCTAACGTCTATGAATCTATGAAAACCTCTGCCCCTAGTTCTTGGCTTGTATGTTCACAGGACCAGTGGCTTTTCATCCTCACTCTTCTGCAAGAAGTCCACATTACAGTGCCATCATCCCAGGCATTACTCTACAGAAAAATCATAATCCTGTATCCCTAATCTCCATTATAATAATCAGGGGTTATCAAACTTGACTTTTCTTAGCCACTTAAGTGGTGTGTGGTTTGCTATTACTGTAAACTTCTGCCCCATTAAATAATAGTGGAAGCTATTATTTCAGGGCCAAACATTCCTTTTCTATGGTGGCACACCCCTACTCCTGGGTGGCAGCTTTCTGCTAATATATGTCACTAGGTATTCTCCATCATCCCGCCGATGGGAAACTACTGCTCCTAGGGCAGGGGTGGGCAAAATATGGCCTGCGGGCCGGAAACAGCCTGCGAGGCCATTCTATCTGGCCTGTGGGGCCCCTAACAATTTAACAAAATTAATATTGATCTGTTCTTGGTTCTTGTAAAAAATGACAGGAACCAGGGGCAGTAGGACCCAGGGGAAGCCTGGGTTGGCCTGGCCCCAAGCCCCCTCCGCCAGCTGGAAGCCTCAGCAAGGGTTTCTAGCCTGGGACCATGTAACTAAACCTCAGGTAAGGGGGAGGGCGGAGGAGCCCAGGCAAGGCAGGGGCGGGGGAGGGGGGGGGGAAATGCTGAGCCCGGGGAAAAGCAGCCCCTCACCCACCCCATGTCTGGAGCTCCTTGCTACAGCCACTCACAGCCACTGCAAGGCTGTCCTGAGCAGGCACAGGCAGCTGCAGGAGGGCTGCGAGCAGCTGCAGCATGGGGTGTTGGCCACGCAGCAGGTGAGGGGCTGTTTTTCCCATGCTCAGCACCAGCTTGTAACCCACCCCACTGCCAGCCTGAGCCCCACAATGGCTTCGGGCTCACGTATCAGGGCTGCACCATGGTGGCAGCAGCTGTGGCCCTCCACTTGCTGCTCTGGGCAGTGTTTGTTGCTGATGACCACCCGGAGCTTGTGCGCTGGGTAGCACAGAGGTGGTGGTGGCAAACAATACCTGGAGCAGCAAGCTGGGGGGCCATAGCTGCTGCAGCAATACAGCAGCCCCAATGGGAGATCCCAGAGCTGGCACAGGGCTCAGGTTGGCAGTGGGGGCAGGTTATAAGCTGGTACTGAGCATGGGGAAAAGTGGTCTCTTGCCCACCCCATGGCCAGCGCCCTGTGCTGCAGCCACTCAGAGCCCACATGGGGCTGCCTGTGCCTGCTCAGGACATCCCCGTGTGGGCTGCTAGTGGCTGCATCAGGAAGCACTGGCCGTGGGGCACGCAAGGGGCCACTTTTTCCTGTGCTCAGCACCAGCTCCTTCCCTGCTGGTGAGCATGGGGTCGTGGCTGCATGCTGCCCCTGCGTGCTGTACCACGGGGCTGCATGCACTGGGAGTGAGCGGGCACAGGAGTGTGGGGCCCACACCAGCGTCCCGGGGCCAATGCCAGCAGGGCCCAGAGCAGGGTGGAAGGGATACAGGGTCCTGGTCAGCAGGGGCTCTATGGAGCTGAGCCAGATCCCCCTTCCCCCTGCTGGTGCAGCCCAGCCTGGCTCATGTCCCTGCCAGCCTGTGCCCCACTCTGAGCCCTACCAGTGCTGGCCCTGGGACATTGGTCCCAAGACAGTGGGACATTGGTCTCAAGATGGTGACTAGGGGGCAGGGCACCTGTTAAGGGGCAAGGCACCTGTCAAGGGGCAGGGCTACCCATGCAGCCCTCAACAGCTTGCGGAAACTGGGTAAGTGGCCCTCTGCCCAAAATAATTGCCCACCTCTGCCCTAGGGCTACATCCAATACATCAACTTGAGTCACTGCCAACAAATGACTCAATTCGAGTCCCTGCAAGCAAAGACTTGACTCAAGTCATTGTGATCTAGGTTACCATACATCCATGTTTTCCTTGATGTGTCCTCTTTTTGGGTTCTCCCATCTCAGTCGGGTATTTTTAAAATATCAGCAAATGTCCAGGATTTTGCCCTGCCTCTGCTTTCCTACCCTCCCCATGAGAGCCAGCAGCAGGTGAAATGCTTGCTTTTACTACCTGGCTCATACAACGGCTGTTTGCCCAGCCTGTCCCCAGCCCCTTCCCCTCCCTCCCAGATGTGGGGAGTGGGGCATCTCCCACCCCTTTGTGCTAGCCCCATGCAGGGGAGGTGGGGTGGGCAGGTGGATATGACGATGGGACCCTGCTGTGACAGATGAGATCAGCAACCGCCTACTGGAGCATGGTTGTGATGATCGCCTGGGCTTCTCTGCTTCCTCCTCTTCCACTCAGGATTCCTGCCATATAGGCAGAGAAGGAGACAGCTGCTGCAGCTCTTGCCTGAACTGTGGCTCACACACTCAGCCAGGACCCTGTGTATGTTGGTACCCATATGCATGCCGGGCTGCAGAGGGGAAAGGAGGGGGATGCACTAGAAGACTTTGAGGCTCACATCCAGCAGCCCAGGGCCCTGGGCAGGGCAGGGGATGGGGGCACTAGGGGAGCCCCGGGTGCCTGATCCAGCAGTTGCAGGAGTTCTGGGAACCGCCACATTGCCCCGTCTGCGCCTCAGCTCCACGGGGGCTGGAGCCACACAGCAAGTGCTCAGGCTGAGGGAGGGGGCAGGGTCTCCCCGGGCTGCAGGGGGTGCTGTGGTATGCTGGCGCCTGTGGGGGCAGTGCAGACACAGCACCTCAGCACTTGGGCATGCTGAACAGGATGAGGAGAGCAGGGGCACGCTCTATTCCCACCTCGGCTTTCCTTCCCTCCTCCCCTTGCTCCAGCCCTCTTGCCAGAGCCATTTTTATTTCCTTTTGGGAACTTGCCCAAGACTGGGCCCATGTCATGCTGCTTCCCCCTGCAGTCTCCACCCCAAGCTGCCTTCCTTCTCTACCCTCCTGCCCAGGAGACAAGGTTGGAAGGTGTCCAGGCCACTGATTCTCCATCAGGTGCAGCAGCAGGACCATGGGGTGCCTTGAGAACCTTTCACAGTTGCCCTGAGGCTTTAGCTCTGTTGGGGGTGCAAACATGATTGACAAGATGCAGGGGATATCACTGACCCCCACAATCATATATGCCCCTTCCTCCTCCCCGACAACACAGGTATCCTCTTTTTTGGAATTGGAAATATGGTAACTACATTTGATCAAAAGGTGCGAGTCAACTCAAGTTCTGACAAAAACTGTCCACTTAACTTGAATCATTTATTTTATTAAAATGTTTTTTCATTGCTTTCATTTGTTTCCATTTCATGCTTCAATAACAAATACAGTCATGCTGCTGTTTTGTGGTAATTATGAGCATTGCTAATCAGGCATAGTTGCATACCGCAACAAAATTGGAAGCTGGAAAATTTGTACAGTGGGATTTTTTATGCATATGCACAAGACTGCGACAGGGGGTCATCCCCAGGGCCAGTCACAGTATCAAACTGCCTACCTGTCTAAGGCAGTCCGCCCACCTGCTTTGCCTGCCACAACTCTGTTGTAATAAAATCAGTAGCTGTTTGTAAGGCTGGCATGTCATGCCCTAATGCCAAAGGTGTTATACATGGCTCTGACCTTCCCTTTGCCATATCCCATGCCTTGCAGATGGCATCCAAAGTACTCCCAACTCCACCGGCCCCATTGCTGGGCTGCACTAGGCCATTGGCCCAAACTCTGCCTCTGGCATCCAGAGACTTACCTGAGCCACATGCCCCCTCACTGGGACCTCAACTCATACTCTGGGCACTATGCCTCTCAACAGGTTTCTAGCACCTCACACTCTACCCCTCACTGGGGTCACTACTGTGCCTCCTTGCTGGGGCTACAGTACCTTACTCCCCTTAAGCCTCAGGTGTTTGCCAACATTCCTGGACCTCACCCTCAGCTTACAGGCCACTCGGGCCCCAGGTGTCTGTTGATGTGCCTGGACCCTGCCTCAGGCCCCACTCAATGGGCCTGGGTCCCCATGCATTTGTCAGGGTGTGCTCCCCTAGCCTTTCCCTTCCACGGGGTACCCACAAGGCTGAGGCTTTCTGGTGCTCCTTACTTGCCCTTCACTAGGGAGGCATAGGTGTGGCATTTCCTGGAAGCTGCCCTGCCACAAGCAGCCCCACCACATAATCCAAATCCAGCAGGGTGTAGATTTAGGTCCTTCCCCAGGACCAATCAATGCAGGCCTCCCTGCCATGGTTTTTCTTCACTGGGCTCCTATATGTTGTAGTTGGGCTGTTCTCTCTCCTGGGTCCCCTATTACAGCTTCCATCTGCTGGCTTCCTCTTATCTGGCCCACCTCTCTCCGATCCCTTTAACAGATGCCTCCCATCCAGAAGCTGTGCTTTAGCCTCCTTCATTACAGCCTGCCATCCCACTGACCCTGTCCTCCCTTTGGCAGTGACGAACCCCACTGAAGGGACCATTAGCCTCTTTAGGCTTTGGCCCCACTTCCAGGCCAGTTGGGGTGCCAGTTGGTGTTCCGCAGTCCTGGCCTGCCCCTCGCAGTGGGCTTAATTGCCCTTTGGCCTTTCAGTCCTGGCTCCCTTGCTTTGACCAGTTGAGATTCTCTGGCATCAGTTCAGCAACAGCTGACCCTCTTATTCCACCGGGGTCCCTTTCTGGGCCCCACCATAAACAGCCATCTCTTACTGGGCTTGCCTAGAGCCCCAGAGATCTTGTATGAGGCAGCCCTTCACTTAGCCAGGCTCACCTGAGCCCCTGGCCTCATCCCTGACAGTTCTAATCAGGGGCTTGCCTAGCCCCTGTGTAGGCCCACAAGCTATAAGCCCATTCTTAGGCTGGGCCTTGCTCTCCTTAGGCCCAAAGTCTTCTCCCTGGGTCTTGGGATGTCGCTGGCCCCTAGGAACCTCTTCCATCTCCATAGTTCCTACCCTTAACCTCCAGATATACCTGGGAGCAGCAGCTCTCAGGCTGGTGATGTTACCTGGAACAATTCCCAGCTTTGCCTCTCTGAGCCCGCTTTTATGCTGAGGCTTCGCTACCCAGCCCCAATCAGGCAGCCTGTTGGCTGTCATGTGACTGCCTGATTGGCTCTGCAGTCACCTGTAGGCTGCCTCACAGCCTGCTTAGGCCCTTAAAGTAACAGGCACCAAAGGTGCGCTGCCACAGAAAGCATGGGAAAAAAAGCAAAGCAACTTTAATCAAAGAGCAGCATCATGGAAAACATTTCTAAAGGATATCCTGCAGTAGTGGAGTTTACTTTTAAAAACTGTGCTGTAGACAAAGAGAGAAACGAGTTGTCTGCATCCTGCCAGCACTGTAAATCAACAATAAATCTGAGTATATCATCTCATTTCTCTCTACATTTGAAGACCAAGCACCCTGAACAGTAAGTCACTCTAATTTATGATAATTGTTGTGTAGCTAATGGTTATACTAACAATCAGTCAGGAATACCAGGAGATCTGTAATTTTTATGGATCTTTAGTGTAACTGGAAGCTATTTTAACAATATAGGCCATGAACAACTTGTGCCTCCAGCGGTTGGGTGGGCATGGCGGCAGCGGGAGTGCAGCAGTGGCAGGAGTGTGGCAGCGGTAAGTGGGGGAGCTCCCTCAGATGCCACCAGCGCTGTCAGTGGCACAGGGCGTGGGGTGGCGAGCGTCGACCAAGCGTCTGTGACCACCCACAGCTGCTGCTGCTGGTGGCGACCAGCAGGGATTGTGGACCACCCACAGACACTACTGTCAGTGTTGGTGGCAGGGTGGCAAGCAACAACTGCCCACAGGCATTGCTGACAGCGTCAGTGGCACTTTGTTGTAGGGGGTGCACCACCACACTCAGGGTGCACGTGCACCTGCATGCACCCCCTACGTGTTGCCCCTGGTATAGGCTCCCTGCCTAACAAGATTAACAAACTTGTAATATCACCCTGAGTTGAAATTGGGAAATGATTTTATTTAAGCGTGTTACACTCAAATTCTGAATTTGGTAAATCACAGAAAATAATAATTTGAATTATGCATGCATTTAAATTATATATAGTATGTTAGATTTACTTTACAAAAACTATTGGAAGTGAACCACATATAATTATACATGAACTTTATGGTGTCAGAAGGACACAGTGTTGACTTGTTCATGAAATATTTCCTCTTACTGTTTAAAAGCACCTGCTTAAGTTACTGATATTGTATGATTAGCATATTCAAAATAAAGTATAAGTGCAACTTGATTTTTTTATGTGATGAATAGATTTAAAGCAATACTGCAAAAATATGTATGGCTTCAGAGTTGGTACTTGTGTTTTATTAGCACAGAAATAGAGGTCATGAATGGATGTAGGCCTGTACTGCAAAATAGAAATGAATAGGGAAATTTAAACCAGTGAAAGCATAATGCTTATTGTTTTTTTAAATTATTTTAAAAATATTGTTGTTATATTTACTTTCCCTATTATAGGGGAAATTCTATTTTTCCTACTAAATCCAATTCAGAGGATTTTTTTTTCAGATTTAGCCTTTTTAATAATAAAAAATGAAATTGTAAAAAATATCCCAAAATACAAAATGATAAAACGTATTTTACAGGGCCTTACAAACTATACAAAATGTGCAAGTTTTGGTTAACTTTAACAATATAATAATCTGGCATAACTGAAACTTTATCATTTGAATAATAGCCTTCATTTGTTAGAAGCTTAGCTTGTTAGATCAATAAACAAATAATTGAATTTCTTCTATTCTGCTTGCCTTTAGATTTCAGCATTACAAAACAAGAGATGTCTCATTTGAAGCTGAACAGGCCATAATAGCCACCTTCCTGTTTGCCCAAGCAAGGTAGAGGTAAATCTGATTGCTACTATTCATCATGAAGTGCACAGACTCAGGCCATTCATGAGTCAATGATGATGGACCTGATTGTGGGTAAGAACTTGTCATTAAGAATAGTGGAGTGACAAGGATTTCTGAACTTTATGAAGACAGTTGATCCTCAGTACAAGCCTTTGTACAGGCAGACCATGAAAAAGAAGATCACCCACAAGACAAACAACCTAAAGCATGACATAACTGAGAAACTTGCAAAATGTGAGGCTGTCAACACTACAGTGGATTTATGGACAGATAGAACAATGTGCTCTTTCATTGGTGTAATGGCACATAACATGGAAGATGACAGTGAGGGAATTAAATTGGCAACACACTCTGGCTTGTGAACACTTTATGGATAGGCACGTGGGTGACAGTATTGCATAAGAATTTGACAAAATACTTGAGGACTGTATAATCAAGAACAAACTTGATTTTGTCATCATTGACAATGCTTCAAATATCAAGAAAGCATTCACAACTTTTCAGAGGCTGATGAGGATACTGCAGAACTGGCAGAAGATGAGGTTGAATCATCCACTGATCTTGATGATAACATTCTTTGGGAGCCACTAGATTATGTGGACCGGCATGAGTTTGACTTCATGTTCATCAACACAGTATGGGTATGTCGTTTGTCATGTTTCGCCAATACTCTTTAGCTGTGTGTCAGCAATGGGTTCAAACAGTATAAAGGTAAGAAAAAATGTCTGGTTCTAAGTTAAAACGCTGAACTGATCATTTCAGAGTAAACGCTGGCAGAAGCAAATGCAGTTTTGCAAAATAACAAACTATAAAAGCTGTTAAAAAGGTCAATGATCAACCACGAAAAACATCTTGAGAGCAGTTGGTCAGTGACAATAGCTTAACAAAAAGCAAAATAAAATATTACATTTTTATCATGGTAATCTGTTTAGCTTTAAACAGTAGCTTATTTGTTGCATACCAATAAGAATGTTGGTTTTAGAAAGAACTTTTTTTTTATTTAAACCACTTCATACAGAACATCCAGTGCAATTGAAGAATTTTATTTAATTGTGTTTATGACTGTCAAAGGTGTTCCTAAGCATAGGGGATTTTCAAAATCGTAAATAGATGTCAGTTTCTGTTTTAAATGGTAATAGTTTGATTGAAACTAATGTAATTTGTTTCAAATTAAGTGTCACACCTGCTATATCCAAGGTTTCCCATATGAAAGTGCTTCTCCACTCCAGTACCATCTTCAAAGAGGCATTTGAGATGACCTTTGGGGAAGACAAATGTATTCCATCCCCCAATGCCACCCGATGGAACTCTGTTTTATGCCAAATGCTGTCCGCCATATTATTGGATCATCAACAGCTCTCTGACACATGCAAAGAAGCAAGCTATGTAGAAATTGTCCTGTCAGTATGTGAATGGGCAGAGGTGAAAGTACTTTGTTGAGATGCTGTAGCCATTTGCTGAAGCAACAAACCTCACCCAAGGTGAGGAAATACCAATGATAAATTCAGTGATTCCCACTGTTCTTGCCCTCAGTTCACATTTAGAGAATTGTGTCAAAAGGGCTAAGTACCTGAAGCCACTCATTAGTCATCTTAAATCATCTCTCCATAAGCATTATTTGGGGATTTTCACAAGTGTTGGTATGACTGAGGAAGGAATGCCTGAATTCAACAACATCCATGCATTCGGGGAGTTGGTGTATGCTGTGGCAACAGTACTGGATCCTGCCTTCACTTTCCAGTGGCTTGCTGATATGAATGTTGAGGAAGAAAAGAAAGAGGTCATCCATGTTCAGGTGAAAGGTAAGAATTTTGTATACTTTTTCCCTTTAAATAATATGCAAGGGAACAATATTAACTATGCAGGATAACTTAAATTGTATGTTCTAGTGTATCAGTTCCACTGACCTTTTGATATTCCTGGCTGATGTGGTAGAAATCTTCGAATGATAACATGTTTGGAATAATTTAACCTATAACTGTAATCTAATTGAAGATGTCAGCTTCTTGACTCACCAATCCAAATTTTTAATTATCTTTTCCCTCGCTGACATGCAGTTCCCTACACTGCATGTATGTCAGTGTAATATCGTACTCTCCAAAATATTATTACTACCATTAACTTAGTAACAACTTTATCAAAGATAGCTTAAATTGATAGTTCAATCAAACTATTACCATTTAAAACAGAAACTGACATCTATTTACAATTTTGAAAATTCCCTATGCTTGGGAACACCTCTGACAGTCATAAACACAATTAAATCAATAACTTGATTTATTAAAACAAAATAATACAATTCCAATATAATATAAAATAGACATGTACCATTAAGTCTTTGTTTTAACTGAAAATGCATATTTTATGTTGTAAAAAACCCAGGTTTTTATGTTTATTTTCATTTATGTAGAACTAGTGGTGATGGAGGTTGAGTCTGTGGGTGGGAATATGTTTGCTTCAAGCAAAAGTGAAGATGATGATGAGCCACCTTACAAGTAAACAAAGCCCTTCTCCACCTACAAGAAATGATGTTCCAATGGTGCTCTCAAAACAGCTGCCTTCCAGCTAGTGAGATTTTTGGAATTAGCCAAAGATACTGAAGCTCCTTGCTTGAAGTTCTGGGCATCTAATAATACAAAGCTAGACATGCTTTATGACCTTGTAAAGAAAGTTCTAGCAGTCCCAACATCCAGCGCATCAGTGGAGCATGTTTTCAGTTGTGGGGGACTGTTGATGAGGCCACATCTCTTTCATCTTGGTGATAGATTATTGTCGGACTTGGTATTGCTTAAATGCAACTATCAACCTCAGCCAGGAGTCTGATACTTACACAGTATTGTACATATAGATTGTAACCTGTTGGTACAAACTATGATTTTGCTTCAATTACTGGGGTTGTTATTCTTTGTAACTCCTATATGTTAATGTCCATAGCAATAAATCTATCTCAAGAAATACTACATAATTTCATTTCATGATGTAAATGTACCTCTCATTATGCTGAAAGTCAGTGGGAGATGTATGTTCATATTGTACATCTCAATTTTATATTTGATTTGAAAGTTTCTTGTCTTTCTATTTGTTGATTGCTAATCTCATGAAAAATTAATCTGAATAAATCAAACCATGTTGATCTGCCAGAACTAATTACTCAAATTAACTTGAGCCAGATAAGTGACTTTACTCGAGCAAACTTAGTGACTTGACTTGACTTATCTCAAGCTTGGCATGCCAATGATTCAACTTGAACTCAAATCTTTACTCCCAAAGGACTCAACTTGACTACAGTCCCAATTTTTGTGACTAGTTATAACCCTGTCTTGGCCTCCACTGTCCACATGCTCTGATTCAGAGCTGATTCTTTGATTAGCTTGGACAGTGGGGCTGTTATTTCTGATGACCAGGGTACTAGGTGGTGTAACAGGGCCGAACTCCATTATTATGAGGAGGAGTGTGTCCGACCTACCTCCAACCCAGGGCAGCTCTTGAGGCCCACTTCTGTGATGGACTAGAGGCAGACACAGCCACAGTAAACAGCCCTGGCTGGAGTAGTGCCCCCAGCTACTAGCCTAGCCACCCAGGCAGGGCAGAAGGGCCCACCCCCACAAGAGAGGGGTCAGAAGTGGCTGCAGGAAAAGTCTCTCAGGGGTGAGAACCCAGCAGCCTCTACCAGGGATGCACATAGGTGGCATGATCCCTAGATGGGCTTTGCTTATCCTGCTTTACCTACCCTGCTGAGGTTCTGGATCTAGCCTGCACCCAAGTTAGGGTGACTGAGGCACCAGGACCACAGTGCAGAAGACAGACCACAGAGGTCCCAGATGACAAGCACAGGATAAGTGCAACTCTGGGGGTTTTTTTATTGTTGTTTTTTTGTCTTTTCAGTTATGGGCCTGGGGAGAAGCCTCAGGCTGGCTGCTCAGGAAGGCCAGGGTCCTGGTTAGTGGATCCTCAGCCAACCCACTGCAGCTAGGGCATGTGTACTTCTGCATTTAAGTGCAACTAAATTGACTGCACCTTAGGTTAATGCACAGTAAGCAATTTTTGGCAGGTGTCTACATGTGCCCTCTGCGGCCACTTGGCAGAGTTCCAGCCTCTGGCCAGTACTTGGCATGTTGAAGGCAGACCCAGCTGCACCCATCTTGGAAACAGCTCCACCCACTGATTCCTGGCCAGCCCCGTCCCTGCCCAGGAGCCAAATGCCCAATGCAGTGACAACACCTTGCCCATCCTGCCTCCCTGAGCCATGGCTGCTCCATCCCCTTACCCTGCCCATGCCCCTGCCCCTACCCTGCCAGCAGTGTGCCCCATGTTGCTGCTGGCCATGGCACTGGCCCTGCTAGCTGCAGGGCCCCCTCACCTAGGTCCCAGGACAGCCATACACCCACCAGAGGGGGCCAGAGCATCAGCTGTAGAAGGCCCTGACTGACCTCCTCCTCCTGTACTCCCCTCTCCAGCCCACATGCCCTGCACTCACACACCCTCTACTCCCTGCCCACCCCCAGCACCACTCTCAGGACATGCACATATGAAAAAAAAATGTTATTACCCTCACAACACCCACCCCCATCCCTTCCCCCTTCCTCCCCAACACATAGAACCCCTTCCCCCTCAACCAACAGAACCCCTCCACCACCCTCCCCACCCACCAATAAAAAAAATGACTTACAACTGGAAAACTATTTACCACTGGAAAATTATTTACACTATTTCTGGTTTTTGAGCCCAGTGGGGAACTGTGGGGTGGGGCCTAGCAGGCACAGCCTGAGTGTCAGGTGCCCAGCACCCCAGCCTTGGCATATTCACCTGTGAGTCTGGTGGCTGTAGCATCCCCAGTGGGTGGCGGTCTTACGCACAGCCAGGTCTTCAGGTATGTGTAGGGAGGAACTTGGGGGACTGCGAATAGGCCAGGCAGGGAGCGGGGGCAAGGGCTGGGTCCAGGGGTAGGGACAGGTGGGGACTGGGAGGGCCCTCACCCCAATACAGGAATTACAATGTGTCCAGGACTGGCAGTACTGGCAGCTCGGGGTGTGGGGCTGTCCCATACACACATAGTGCCATAGGCAACTAGCTGTGCCTGGTGTCTGTGGCCCACAGTGAGCAATGGGCCAGTGCCTAGCTAGGGCCACCCCCGCACCCCCTGCCCGAGAAGAGCTGGCACTGCTGTTGGCTGGCAGTGATGTTGCCAGATGCTCCTAGGGGTGGGGTCTAAGGCTGCACTGAGGGTGAGGGAGCCACTCAGCAGAGCTCTCTGAGCTGCCAGTGGATGTTGCTGCAGGGGAGGAGGACAGGGTCGGGTACTGAGCAGGAGGCGACTTGCCCTTCTGTTAGCTAACACAAACCCAGACATAGTGGGACTCGCTGAAACTCAGTGGGATCCAACACATGACTAGGTGGTAAACATCAAGGGCTACAGACTGTACAAGAGGAATAGAACAGGGAGGAAAGGTGGGGGTGTGATGCTGTACATCAAAGAGCAATACACACCCTCAACAAACAGCACTGGGTCAAAGGAGGGGCAGATTGAAGTACTCTGGGTGTGACAGAGCACTGTGCATGCTTGCCACTTGAGATCGTGGCAGGGCACTGGGGGTGCCTGCCTCTTTAAGGCCCTGGAGCTGGCAACCTCCAAGTGCCTGATGAGGGCAGCCATTTTGAGGCCTATATAAACTCAGGCAGTTTGGCTGCGAGAAGCCAGGCAGCAACATGGCCTGGCTGGAGAGTTGCTAGGATGAATAACTGGAGGTATGGGGGAGCTGTAAGGGGATGGAAGGAGGCTCCTGGTTCTGGGCATGACCTGAAAACTGCACCCTGCTGAGAATGGGTGGCCTGGTGGGGCTCTTAGTGGCGCAGGAACCCCCAGGAAATGCCAGGCCAGTTACCACTCTGGTGGAAGGTGAGATGGGGTGCCTTAACCCCTTACCCCCACTGCTGGGTGGGTAACCCTGAGAATTGGAGGGCCCAGAAGGGGGACCCAGAGATGTAGACAATGTATCATAGTCATACTATCATAGTATCTAGGGTCAGAAGGGGCCTAAAGCAGGCCATCTAGTCTGAGCCCCCGCCAATGGAAGGAATGAGTGCCAGGGTCACAGAACCCCAGCCAAGTACCTATCTAATCTACTCTTAAAGATGCCCAAAGTAGGAGCAAGAACAACTTCCCTAGGAAGCTAGTTCCACATCCTAGCCACCCTAACTGTGAAGTAGTGTTTCCTAATGTCGAACCTAAACCTGCTCTGCAGTAACTTGTGACCACTGGTCCTAGTCACCTCTGGTGGTGCCTGGGAAAAAAGAGCTTGCCCTATTTCCTGCTGATCTCCCCTCAGCAGTTTATAGGCTGCCACCAGGTCCCCCCATAGCCTCCGTTTACCGAGGCTGAACAGGTTCAGGTCCCTCAGACGCTCCACATAAGGCCTATCCTGCTGCCTGCATATCAATTTAGTGGCCCTCCTCTGGACCTTCTCGAGGCCGTCTACATCCCTCTTGAAGTGCAGCGCCCAGAACTGGACACAGTACTTCATCTGCGGCCTGACCAATGCCGCATAAAGGGGGAGAATCACTGCCTTGGACCAGCTCAAAATGCATCACTGGATGCATGATACGGTTCGGTTGGCCTTCCCAACCACTGTCTGACATTGGCGGCTCATGTTCATTGATGCCAAGATCCCATTCCACCTCCGTGCTAGCAAGAGGGGAGCTTCCCAGCCAGTATGTGTGCTGGGGGTTGCTTCTCCCCAGACGCATCACCCTGCACTTGTCCACATTGAATCCCATCCTGTTCTTGTC
>JAGPOW010249995.1:0-13780 GCA_030014935.1 Caiman crocodilus
AATCTATGTGGCGCAGTGCCGGGCATGTCAGCTTGCGTGCAGGGATTAATCAAGTCCATTCCAATGCACCAGATCTTCAGCATTTTGGAGCAGACAAATGTATGTGTATAACCCAAAAAGGAAGCTTATAAGAAGAGGAAACTTGGACAAATAACTAGGGAAGAATACAAGAGCATTGCTCAGGCATGCAGGGACTAAGCCAGGAAGGCCAAAGTGCAATTGGAGGTGGAACTAGCAAGGGATGTGAAGGGTAACAAAACAGGTTTCTACAAATATGTCGGTAAAGTGTGGGTCCATTACTGAATGGGGGAGGCAACTTTGTGACAGGATGCAGAAAGCTCTGTACTGCACAATTCCTTTTTTGCCTCAGTCTTCACAGGCAAGGTCAGTTCCCAGTTTACTGCACTGGACAACACAGTTTGGCGAGGAGGTGAGCAGGCCCTAGTGTTGAAAGAACAGGTTAGGGCAGGGGTGGGCAAAATATGGCCCACAGCCTGGATCCAGCCTGCCAGGCCATTCTATCCAGCCCATGGGACCCCTAAAAAAATTAGAAAATGAATATTTATCCTGTCATCTTTGACAGGAGCCAGGGGCAGTAGGACCCAAGGGAAGCCATGGCAGGCTTCTGCAACAGCAAGACCCAGCTGGTTTTCCCTCCACACTCACACCTACCAGAAGTTCCTGCCTAGCAGGGGCTTCTGGCCTGGGATTGTGGGGCTGTTTGTGCTTGCTCTAGAGAGGGAAATTTGGGTAAGAAGTGAGGGCAGGGGGTATGGAGGGAGGCATGGGAGGACCATGGGGATCACCCCAGTCCTTGAGGCCTGGCTGGCTCCTACTGAGCCCCACAGTCCAGCCATGCAGCTGTGAGCCATGTAATGCTGGGCAGGCAGGAAAGTTGGGGGGCGGGGAGTGGAAGCAAGCAGGAGCGTGGGGCCTGCACCAGTGTCCCAAGCAAAGCCAGTGGGACCCAGAGTGGGGCTGTAGGAGCACAGGCTGGCAGGGGTTTATGGAGCTGGGTTGGGCTGCACCAGCAGGGAAGGAGGGGAGCTGGCCTAAGTCCATAGAGCCCCTACCAGCCAGGACCCTGTGCTCCTGCTGCCCTGCTCTCAGCCCCATGGAACAAACTGCTGCTTAGTGCTGGGGAAAAGCGGACCCTCCCCCTCCCTGTAGCCAGTGCTTCCTGCTGCAGCCACTTGCAGCCCACATGGAGCTGTTCTGTGCCTCCGCTACATCACTGCTGTCAAACTGGGAAGCCCAGAGGCAGCAGTGAAGCTCACAAGTGGTAGGTCTGCTCAGTGTTTATGGAAAATTCCACCATTAACTTCTTAAGCAGAAATTAAGGTCTGGGGTTTTCTTCTTCTACAATGCCCACTCACTTCCACTCCCCCCTTTACGTTAGTGCAAGATAATTTGCACCTCTCTACCCCGTTATATAGCCCCACTGCTACAAAACAAGTGTACTCTATCCATCCAGTAATGCTGCTACACTGATAGCTGGAATCCTAGGGAGGCAAGATCTTAGTTACAACTTACTTAGTAGCAGATTGATTGTAATCCTTTACGTAACCTGCACTTAAAGCTAAGAGATCAAGAGGTGTAACAAGCAGTTTCTATGGTGGCTGACAGCAGCGGTGGCTGGATTGGGAATGGCTGCCACTACCAATCCTTTACCCCTTTTAAATTGGCACCTGGGGCTGTCTTCCCACTGATTTCCCCTTAGTTACACTACTGAAGGGAACAAATATAAGTCATTGTTACAGATCACAAGTAGGAATAAGTGGTGGAGAGAGGCATTTATTGTTTTACACTGCCTTCCTTTAAGTTGATGAGTACTCTATCAGTGCTAGGCCAGCCGCTCTGCACTACATGGCTCCCATACCCACAATACCATAATCACACACATATCCCCACAAACCCCATACCCACCCATCCACAGCTCCCTACAAACCCCACGCCCACCTGTCCATACCCTGCAACACCCTTGCACACCTCACACAATATACAAGAGTAAGACTGCATTTTGAGCTATTATGCAGTCACTTCCACATATACAGCATAAACGCACAGAAATAAGGACAATTTTTTTATATTTAAATATATTTTTATGGGGCAGTATTTGATTTTTAGTATATAAATTTGTTTTTTTTTTCCCCTAAGGCAGCAAACCCTCTTCCCCAAAGGAGTACTTCCAGGGGCAAGGGGAGTTCCTTCTGGTAGCAAAGGCCAGAGGTTAGGGGCAGGACATCTGGTCCTAAGATGGCAGGACTTCTGGTCCCAAGATGGCAGCCATGGGGCAGGGCACATGTCAAGGGGCCGGGCTACTTGTGCGGCCCTCAACAGCTTGCCAGGTGTTGGTAAATGGCCCTGCGCCCAAATTGCCTGCCCCTGGGTTAGGGACTAAGACAAGCTGGACGTGTATGTGGGATGCACCCAAGGGTGCTGAAGGAGTTAGCTGGTGTCATTGCACAGCTAGTGGTTATCATCTTTGCACATTCATGGTGATCAAGAGATGTCCTGGATGATTGGAAAGGGTCAAATATAGTGCCGATATTTAAGAAAGGGAAGGAGGATCCAGGGAACTACAGACCAATCACCTCAGTCCCTGGAAAAATCCTGAAGCAGATCTTCAAAGAATCCATTTCAAAACACTTGAAGTAGAAAAAAAAAAGATTAAGAACAGTCAGCATGGATTCATCAGGGACAAGTCATGCCTAACCAACATGATTGCCTTCTTTGATGAGGTAACTGGATCTGTAAATGTTGAGAGACCAGTGGATGTGGTGTACCTTGATTTTAGCCGGTTGTAATAAAGTGGAAATTGATGGAGTGCCCACCAATGTTTTGTGAGGGCTATGGGCTAAACACTGCAATGAAAAAGCAAGCCCAAAAGCGGAGCTGTCGGCATCACCAGCAGGGTCACCAGAGGGATTCTCTGCCCTGAGGAAAAAACTGTTGACATTTTCCCAGGCACATGAGGGGCTGCCAGCCTTTACACCCCCTAATTATGTGACCTAGGAAGCCTGGCCAGCCTAAGCCCCAATGAAAGGGACCACAATGGGGGCAGTAGGGGGCTGGGGCCCAGTATCTAAAGTTAATATTGGACCCTTAATTTGGATACCTGTACAGATTCAATTAGGTGAAAGTGGAAAGTCAATTGATATGCTATTAGACACGGGTGCCCAGATTTACATTTTAGATTCTGCAGATTGGAAGGGGGAGAAAGGAACCCCTTATCAAGTAATTGGAGTCAGAGGCACCAGACGACCAGGACATCTGGACCGAGCAACCTTCATATTACGTAATGGCTTTAAAGTGACAGCAGCAGTAGTAATACTTAAAGGGGGACCAAGCTTACTGGGGCTTAATGTACTAAGAGGACAGCGGTTTGCCTTTGAACAAGAATTAGCAATTTGGGTGCGCAGTGCCTCACCGAGAAACAGCTATAACAGCTGTAACTTGATGTAGCATGATCCCACTAACCCTGCCTCCTATGAAAGGAGCACATAGACCCCAGTATCGAACTCGCCGCAAAGCCATCGAATCTATCCAGTGTATCATAAGTCAGCAGTTAGAAGACGGGACTATTATCCAAACCTACTCTCCATATACCAGTCCAGTGTGGCTGTTGCTCAAGCCAAATGGAGGGTGGCGGCTGACTATTGACTTTTGAGCTTTGAATGGTAATACTGACCCCTTGACGGCTGCCGTGCTGTCACTACCAGCCTTGACAGAAAACATACAGTGTTATGGGCCTATGTGGATGGGATCCATTGATATCAAGGACATGTGTTTTGCTATTCCCATCCATGACAGTCACTGGCCAGTATTTGCTTTCACATGGATAGGGCATGTGATGCCCCAGGGGTGGATACACAGCCCCACCCTGGCTCATGGGGTTTTAGCTACAATAGTTCATGAAATTCAAGAAAAGTACCCCAACGTACGCATGTGGCAGTATATAGATAACGTCATGGTAGGTAGTCAAGACAAAGAGCCTTTGAATCATTAAAAGAGAAAGTTCAGATTCACACTGTCTGAATGCAAAATCCAAAAAGCAGGACCCCACTGTGAATTTCTAGGAATAGAATGGCAGAATGGGAGGCCCACAATACGAACTGAAAGGCTACGAAATATAGTAGAGACCCTGACTCCCACTAATGTGAAAGAACTGCAAGGCCAATTGGGAGCACTCAGTTTTTGGCATATGCATGTTCCTGAGTTTAGTATATTAGCTCGTCCCTTGTATAACCTATGTAAGAACAGAACTAAAAGAGAATGGGGTCCTGAGCATAAATATGCCTGACGAGCCGTTAAAGAAGTGGTAACTGTTCATGCCTCCCTAGCAGTACGACATCCCAAAGGAGAGCTTTGGCTCCATATAGGTGTCTCAGAAGGAGGACCACAATGGAGACTGTGGCAGAAGGAGTCCTTGGAAGCAGAAGGAAAACCCCTTGGATTCTGGAGCTGAGGCTGGAGAGGGGCAGAACCTAGGTATACTCTCTTAGAACAGATGTTGTGTGCAGCAACAGCAGCTCTGGAAGCTACAGAAGCACTGAGAGGAGAATTACCCACAGTTATCCCTACTCTGATACCTATTCTCAGAATGGCTCTGTCAGACTGCCAGCTACCACCTGGGAGGAGACTGCAAGACACCATCGTCCAAAGGTGGATTTATTACATTTTGAGCCAAATTCAACAAGTAACCTCAAAGAGACGCCCTGCATTAGGAAAGAGTCACTGAAAGTACAATTAATGTTTATCCTGATCAAACAAGCTGCAGTGCACCTTCACCCATCAAAGAAGCACCTCCTTTCTTGCCTGAAATGGAGACCTCAGCCAATGTTAAAGTCTGGTTTAGAAATGGGTCTGCTCAAGGTCATGCCGGGAGAGCAGCTGCCATGAGGATGCGAGATGGCAACCAAGTAGTATTACAAGGCCTCAGAAAAAGTGCGAGGTATACCGAGCTCTAAGCATATCTATGTGGGAATTAGTAGAAGCTCCATGTCCTAAAAGCCCTTTTATATTTCTAGCAACTCCTTGGATGGTGGTAGAAGGATGTACTAAATGGCTACCCCTATGAAACAAAGAGAACTTTAAAAGATGACGGCAAGACATTTGGAGCCACGAGGAATAAGAGACCTTATGGAAGTTAGCCCAAGATAAGCTTCCTCTACACATCTGACATGTAAGTGCAGCATATGGGAATAAGGCAGGAGAAGGCCTGGAGGCGTGGGCACCCTGGGCGTGATGGAACCGTCCACCTCACCACATCTTGAGGCATTCATGTAACTAAAAAAGAAGCACAAGAAATAATTGACGCATACATCACCTGCCATGAGGTCAAAATGCGACTGAAACCCTGTCCAACTGTCCCGTTGTCATTACATGAGGGAAAGGGTAGCATGGCAGGTATGGCAATGTGATTCCATAGGCCCCTTCCCTTGGACTTCCCGGAAGTGACAGTACATGTTTGTACCTGTAGAGTTGCCACAGGAATAACGTTTGCCCACGCCTCAGCAAGAGCTACAGCCCTAGACACTTGTGCAGCACTGGAAACTTTGCTAGCCATGTATCCACCACTTATAGAACTACAGAGTGATAATGGCCCTCACTTCTGCAATCATCTTGACTGGGCCACGAAACATAGCATGTTATGGACATATCACATCCCATACCATCCACAGTCTAACGGATTGGTAGAACAAGCCAATGGTATCCTCAAATGCAATTTTTGGTTAGCCGCTGGCCCGGCCCTTAAAAATAGGGACTTGCTCCTGGATTGAGCTATCAATTGGGTCAATAACTGACCCTGGGAAAGCTCCAGGCAAGAGACCAGGTAGTAGTGAAGCATCCTCAGGGAGATAAATGAGAGGGGACATTATTAGCAAAAGGTATGCATAATACATGGTGGATATTCAAGTGAGATTCATCTAATGGGAGTCAAGCTCTTTGTTGTCTTGTTCCTACAGATTGGATCTGTCCATAGGTGCAGCAATTACCATTCCTAATTGAACCTGCCACTGAAGATGAGTCCTGCTCTGTCACCGGTCTAAATTGAGTGGCACCATGAAGTGATGGACTGTTATGTGCTCTTTTTATTAATGCCTTATTGTGTTTCCTGGGTAGGGCATGTCTACTATCCTTAGTACCTAGATATTAATGAACTTGCTCCTGAAGACCTCAAGGAGTAGCCTGACCCTGAAAAGCATCCCCCGGAAACATGTTCAGATGACCTTCACATGGTCCAGCTGCAGTATTCATGCTGAAAGAAACCCATCACCCCGGAGCAAGTGAAGTCCTGGTCTCTGAGTAGAAGAAACAGGATAGCTAACTGGCAAGGTGGTAACTGTCAGTGCACCTGTGGCACCACTTATTATCTTGGGTGCATTCCCTACCTGAAGGCTGGAATGGCTAACTGAGAGGGGAGGTAATTGTTGTAGCTCTGCTTGTTCAGGAGTTTGTTATTATATACTTCCTGAGGGGAACCCTGTTGAGATCTCAATTGTGCATTCTGCATCTGTTCAGCCTCTCGAGCCACTGTATTTATGGGAGAATCTGCCCCCTGCCATTGCTATCGCTGACAACACTCTCTCTTAATGGTGTGAAGCCCACCAGGTGGGAGAGTGCATTACAGGTTGGAACAAAGTTATTACATAGTTTGTGAATCATACCTATACAGAGGCGTAGTAGAATGGTACCCACTTTAATACAACTAAAAGGAAGCTGTATCCACAAGTCTTCACCACTTATCCTCATCCTTTTATACCAGTAGGGTTCCTAAAGCAAATTAGTGCTATGATTCTGCCAGGGCAGTGCCATTTCATCAACCCAGTACAGCATCATCCCCGTGAGTGACAGTAGGAACTCTTTCGCTCTCTGGGAAGTGAAGCATGGTTACAAGCTCCCAAAAAGGGAAGGATAAATGTGATCTATCAGAGAACATGGTGTTCACTACTATCTCTGGCCATTCCCCCATGGGAGCCCCTGACAGCGCCCATGTATATCTTCACACCCTGGTGGAGGTCACAAGTTAAAATCCTAACCCTCCTAAATGCCTCGTTGTTCACTGCCTGGGTATTGTTCAGACCAGAACAATGTTTTATGTCTGAGCTACTTTTCCAAATTCTTTGGCAGGAGCCTGCATAGCTGAAGAGTTGCTTACATGAGAATAGCCAATCATTTTCCAATCCATGAATACACTTAAGTCCCGCAGACAAAGAGATGCTCCAGGTTATTTTTGGGACAGACTTAACTCAGCTATGAATGTATGGAATTTGGATAAATCTCAGAAAAACACTGAAGGAGTAGCCAATATCTAACAGGTGGTAGGGCTGCTCACTAGGGGAGGCATGCTTGAAAGAAAAACTCTAGAGCACACTGATGAATTGCTAACTGATGTAAGATTAGAGACAGCCTGTCTTGCCCAGGTCATGATGGATACTGCTTTTAAACCAGACAAAAATCAAACTTGGAGTACTGCTTGTACACAAGTTCAGTTATCATTAAATATGCATTTTCCCAGGTAATTAACAATGTTAAAAGTAGAGAATGGCCCCCTGGCTTACAACATCATGGAATGCCTGCAACATTTAAAGAAAGATACTCCTATCAAAGTACTTGGATTACCACTTGGGAAGGCTGTGATAAAGGAAATTATTCATTCCTGGTGCAGGAGGTAAAAGATGGAAACTGGACCACTGCTTATTTGCTAAACTCGGGGCTAGGAGGAGGATGCCTTTGAGACTGTAATCTGCATTGTCCCATATGAGAAATAGTTATACCTGATGGCCCTCAGTATCTAAAATAGTCCCCTTTAGTTCAAATTAGTAGCACCTTGATTAGATTAGGGACTCTATGCAGAGACTGGCTTCTCAGTCTACCTAACTTGACCTGTGTATACAAGTTACCTAACCTGTCACATATAACAATAGGGCAACGTGTTTGTTGGGAAGGACCGGGTCGTTTGCTTCATGGATAGTACCACCTGAACTTCGTGCAATTTGTGTTGCTCTCAATTCATGACCTAAAATTGCTCTACTGCAACTAAGTAACCATACTATCGCCCTAAAATGGCCAGAAATTTCCTCTGAGACTATACCTCTCAACTTTATGATACCCACCTCATGGGTATCACATGTAGACATGCCACTGTTAGAAAACTGTAGAATGAAGTGTGGTTCACTAGGTGACTTAGCCCATGGGTTTTGAAAGGGCAAAAGATGTTTGAACGACTTGGGATTCTCTTTCCTCACCAATCTGGTAATGATTTGGCCCAGGGGTTTTGAAGCAGTAGAAGATGATTGGAGGACTTGGGATTCCCTTTCCTCACCAATCAGGCCTCAGAGACTCACCCTCTGTGTCCCCTGGCTGGCACCTTGGGTCACCTGGAGGGGGATGAAAGAGGCAGTGTGCCTGACTCAGGCGAGACCAATGAGGGACCACAAGGAAGGAGCTTCAAAGAGCTGAGCCAGCGGGGTGGGAGCAGTTGCTGCAGAAGCACCTGAAGGAGCGGGACCTGTAGGCAGCACTTGGACCCTCAGCAGTGTGGCATGCGGCCAGCAGGAGAGGCTCCCTACTGGGCTCCAGGATCCCCTATGAGAGGCTGCGGCCAGCAGGAGAGGCTTCCCAGCTCCAGCAAGGATCTGAGCAGTGACCTGAGAGGTTCCCAGCTCTGCTTCCAGCTCCTCCAATAAGAGGCCAGTACGCTTGATGTGAGGCCGGGGCACTGGGAAGGTCAAGACCCCTAGCAGCTTAGACTAGTACTAGCACTGTTGGCTGTGTGGTAGAATTTCTGCTTGTCATGTGGGAGAGTTGAGTTCCAATCCCAGTTGTGGTGAATGAAGTAACAGAGATAAATCCTTGTTGCAGTGGAAGAGGTTCATTGTGTTTTCCTCCCCTCCAGGTACCTAGGCCCTATATTCCTTGTTATTTGACATTTTGTATTTTGTGCCTTTTATAGTTCACCAACCAGTATTGTTTGTTCCGCTGTTTGTGTTTTATATTTTGTTAACCCTGTCTTTTGACAATGATTGTGCCTAACCTTTGTTGAATTCTGCCCCTTTGGGGTGTTGTAGTGTCCCTTATACCCCCTGGTTTGTGCCTGTTATGTTCCCAGTACTGTTCTCTTCTTAAAAGGTATATGGTTAAGGCCCCATTGATGGTCTGGCTCTGCTCTATAGGGGGGGAGAGTCCCTACACCTCCCACAGCACTTGTGCACCTGCTCTGATCCCTTTAATTGGAGAGGGTGTACCTCTTGAAGTACCACCCGGGTTACATTTTGGGGGCTTGTCCAGGATTCCCATGTAGCAGGTGCTAGAATATTATTCAAGTGCTGTGTACCCCTGTAAAGAGAAAGAGAGCCACCAGGACACATGTTCAATGCTGACCAATCTGCTATACCCTCCATGAGTGATGGGACTGTGCAGGGGGTTGCAGGGCAAAATGCTGGAACTGAGGCTACCCCGGAATGAGTGAGGGTTTTCCAGCAGATTCTGCAGGAGGTGACCCACTCCTCTAGTGACCAAGCGGCCTATAAGAGACTCCAGAGTTTCTCAGGAACACTTCCAGTCCCTGCAGGGGAAGAAGGATTTGACTTTTGGCTCTCCCATGTTTAAGAGACTTTACTGACTTGGCAAATACTTGATGAGGATAAGCGATGCTGTCTGCTGGAGGTCCTGAGGGAACCTGCCTTTGGAATTGTGAGGACTGCCAAACTCCGGAACCCTGTTATCACCACCCAGCAATGCATGCAGGTCTTTCAGGATGCTTTTGACCAACCCCAGGGAGTGGGGAGGGCGTGCTATGAATTGCTGGAAAGTTTACACGGCATGGGCGAGACTCTTTCAGTGCATGTCCTGCACTTAGAGCTGGTGTTACAATGCCTGGTGGCCCAGGGAGCTCTTAGTGTCACCGACGCTGATCAGATATGGCTCTGGCAAATTCATATTGAGGCATGGTATAGCTTGGACTTACTCCAGAACCTCAAATTAGTGGGGAAAAGGAGCAGCCCACCTGACTTCAGTCAATTCCTCTGAGAGATTCGCGAAGAGGAAGAGATATCCAAACTCAGAGAGACTATGTGGGTCCCAGAGAATGTTTCCTCCCAGAGAGGACCCATGGGTCAGGTGCTAACGGTGGCTCCCCTTGAGGACACCTTGTTGGGAGTGGAGGAGAAGCCTGTGGCTCCAGCACTAGCAGCTGCCATGGCCAGAGCTCGCCCCTGCCCAGAGGTCAGCCCTCACCCCATCATCATATCTCGGGAGGACCTTGGCCCCATACCTGCTTTAGGACCCCAGAGTTCTGCTATAGATGGGGGGAGCCAGGGCACATGACTCGGGAGTGCACCCAGCCTGAGA
The DNA here is from genome assembly GCA_030014935.1 of Caiman crocodilus. Lineage (NCBI taxonomy): Eukaryota > Metazoa > Chordata > Crocodylia > Alligatoridae > Caiman > Caiman crocodilus. Next base: position 10,357 of record JAGPOW010249995.1, read on the forward strand.
ACCCTGAATTGGTATTTGAAAGCTTAAAAGGGCGGTGGGCAACAGGAAACGAGGAAGGGGCAGAGCAATGGAGTCGGCTCTGCTCCAGACCCAGACTGGCTCCTGCACATTACTCTCAGTAAATTCACTGCCAAAGGGGGTGGTAGGACCCTGTGCAGAAGCCCCTGTGATGGTGAATGGTCACCCATGCCAGGCCATTCTAGACAGCGGGTCCCAGGTTACCATCCTATTTAAATTCTTCTATGAAGAACATCTGAGACACTTGCTTTTACTTCCCCTTACAGGGCTGGGACTTTGTGGCTTAAACCAGGAACAGTATCCCTACAGGGGTTATGTGAATGTGAGGCTAAAATTCCCTGCTAAAATAGCTGGGGTGGAGGAGGAAGTGTCAACCATCGTTCTAGTATGCCCTGATCTAGGGTGGATGGAAGGGGCCACTCTCATTGTAGGGACCAACTCCAGCCTTTTCCAGGTTCTTACTCACTACTGTAAGCAACAGGCTGGCCCAGGTTACCAAGAACAGTTAACGATGCATGCCTTGTGCTCAGAGGCATATGACTGATGGGAACATAGAGAGAGGTGGGGTCACCCTGAGGTTGTGGGGACCCTGCACTTCTCTGGAGCAAAGCCCCAGCGAATCCCTGCACAGGGCCAGTGGGCTTTGCCTACTTACGTAATTGGATTGAGAGGGATGAAAAGAATAAGCTGCTTGTGGTGGAGACCCTCACTGGGAGCTGAGGGTCCCTGATGGCATGATCGAAACAAAAGGGCTCAACCAAGACCTGGTTACAGTGATAGTGGTTAACCCAACCTTGAAAGATATTGTGGTCAGTCTGGGACAGAAGGTGGCCTTGATAAAGGAAGCTGAAGTGGTGAACCCTGAGCAGGAGGGAAACCCCCTCCAATTGACCCTTCAAGGTTCTTTTTCAGGAATTCCCCAGTGCCCAAAGCCTTTAAAGCTCGGCTCAGGGACAAATTCGGGGCTTGAGCCTGTGTTTTCTGCCTGCATGACTGGAATGTGGGGAGGCTAAGTGGGTGGAGCATCACATTCATCTGAGCAACCCACAACCCTTTTGCAAAAGGTCTCGGCACATTCTCCTCACTGAGATGGGGGAAGTAAGACATCATCTACAGGAGCTCATGGACCACCGCATCATCACGCAATCTAAGAGCCCTTATGCCTCTCCCATTTTGATTGTGCGGAAGAAGAATGGCCAACTCCGTATGTGTATTGATTACTGGACTTTGAATGCCTGGACCATCACTGATCAATATGCTATCCCGTGGGTGCAGAAGATTTTGGACTGTTTAGTAGGGAGCAAATGGTTTTCGGTACTAGACCTCTGCAATGGCTACTACCAGATACCTCTGCGGGAAGAGGACAAAGAGAAGACTGCTTTTATTTGCCCCTTGGGATTCTATCAGTTTGAGCAAATGCCCCAAGAGATATCTGGGGCTCCCACCACCTTCCACCGACTAATGGAGAAAGTGGTTAGCAATATGCATATGACCCAAGTACTGGTTTATTTAGCTGGTATTATTGTTTTTGGAAAGACCCTGGAGGAGAGGAAGAAGGGCTACTCCAGGTATTCAGTTGGCTGGAGATTGCTGGACTTAAGTTGGCCATTGATAAATGTAAATTCTGCCAGGCCTCTGTGAAGTACATAGGACATATTGTATCACAGGAAGGGAACAGCACCAATGCAGAGAAAATAAGTGCTGTGACCACCTGGCCTTGACCCAAGAACTTTAGGGAATTGAAAAGGTTCCTGGGATTTGCGGGTTTCTATCGGTGATTTGTTAAAGAGTACACAACAATAACTGGACCTTTAAATGCCCTGACTCTCAGACACCAGGTGGGAAGGTTGCCCCACAAGAAGGGGTGAGACAATGGCTTAAATGGGCTCCCTGTGACACAAAGCCCCACAGAATCTTTTGGTCCCCAGTGGGACTCACGGTGTGAAGATGCCTTCCAGCAGGTGATCTGGCAATTGACTCAGGCACCTGTGCTGGCATATGCTGACCTCAACCACCCTTTCATTTTGCACAGGGATGCTAGCCTGTCAGGACTGAGGGCTGTACTGTACCAGGAACATGATGGACACCGGCGACCAGTGGCTTTTGCCAGCAGGGGATTGTTACCCAGCGAGACACACTACCCGGTACATAAGCTTGAATTCCTGGCCCTCATGTGGTACGTCACTGAGAAATTCCAGAAATATCTATATGGAACCACCTTCCAGGTGTAGACAGACAATAATCCCCTTACCTGTGTGCTCACCAGTGCTAAGTTGGATGTGACCAGCCAATGTTGGATTGCGGCACTAGCCAACTACACCTTCAGCCTGCACTATCGAGCGGGACGAAAGAATGTGGATGCTGATGCCCTGTCTCGACAACTCCCCAGCAATTCCAGGAGTGTTTGCAGCCCTGAGACTGTGAAGACCATTTGTGACCTACAGCTACAAGACCCTCTGGGGATGAGGGAAAGTACTGTTTGCATGGCTGAGGTGTTGGGGTTGCCCTCTGAGAGGATCCCACAGGCCTGGGTTCAATACACCACGCTGACTCCCTCCTCATTGCCCCATGTCACAGCCACAGAATGGCGGACAGCACAAGAACTGGATGTGCAAGGGATGCTGTGTGCCCGGAGATAAGGGAATACCCACACCGCAACCCTCTATAATGCTACCCCAGCAGCCCTCTTCCTTTTGAGGGAGTGGGAAAGGCTTTGCTTGTTTGTTGTAGTGCTACATTGGAATGTGCAGGACCCAGAAGGATGGAAACATTGGCAGCTGGTTCTCCCTCAGAATTATAAGGCCCTTGCATTATGGGCCTTGCATGGTGACTTTGGGCACATGGGGGTGGAGCACGCCCTGGCACTAAGCCATGAGCACTTCTTCTGGCCCGAAATGGCTGAAGACGTAAGGACTAACTGCTCAAACTGTAATTGGTGTGTGTGGAGAAAGACCTTGCCTGCTCAAACTGCCTATCTATCATCCAGAGTTTAAAACCCATGGAGCTCATGTGCATGGATTTCCTAGCCATAGAAGGGGAGGGGCACTGAAAGGGGAATGTGATGGTTGTGACAGACCACCTGATATGCCCAGGCCTTCCCTACATGAGATCAAACAGCAAGAACAGTTACCAAAGTACTGTGGGAAAAGTACTTCTCCATGTTTGTGCTGCCCGTAAGAATCCACTCCGATCAAGGGCGAGATTTTGAGAACCGGTTGTTGTGTGAAGTACTGACGGTGGCTGGTATAAAGAAATCAAGGACTACACCCTGCCACCCCAAAGGGGATCCCCAACCTGAGCACTTCAGTTGCACTCTCTTGAACATACTGGGTTACCCTCCAGCAGGAACAGAAGGCCGCATGGAGCCAGCATATAGCATACCTGGTGCAGTCCTACAACTCCACTA
>JAGPOW010250474.1:0-13757 GCA_030014935.1 Caiman crocodilus
CCCCCCCCACCAAGCCCCATTCCCTGCCTGCTCCCTCCGCCCTCCCCTCCCGTGGCTGCCCAGCCCACCCCAGCTCCCGGTACGTTAAAAAAAAAGCCCTGGGTGCTGCTGGGGGGGGGCAGCAATTCCAGCTGCCCCCCACTGTTCCATGCTGTCTGGGGGGCTCTGCTACAAGCCCCCCAGCCCCTGCCCACTCTCTCAGTCCCCGCCATGGCTGTCCCACCCACCCACTTAAAGGGCCCAGCTCTGGCCCTTTAACAAAAAAACCCACCAACAACCCCCCACACCCCCCCCAGCCATCCAGCTCCTGCAGCAGTCTGGGAGCTTCTGGAGGCTCATGCAGAGGCCGCTCCCTGCAGTGGGGTGTAGTAGGGGGCAGAGGAGATCCCCCCACTGGACAGCAGCTAGCAAGTTCGGGGCTCTTTTTTTTTCCAAAGTGCTGGGAGCTGGGGCTGGGTGGGGCCTGCGTGAGTCAGAGATTTGGCTCATTGGACAGTAGCCAAATCTTCGAATCAGATTCAGCCAAATAGAATCGGGAAAATGAGTCAAACCACCAAATTGAATCACTGTCCCCTGAATAGGCTGAATCCGAATCCAAAGTGAACGCTAGCTGCTTTGCACAGGCCTAATAGACTGCCCTAAGGCAGTCTTGACCAGTTACACTTCTGCTGACAAGTCAGCTTTTAACACTTTCTTTGGCTTTTGTAAAAGGCGTATGGAATAATAAGCAAGCTAGATTTTTTTATATGTAGTACAATAGTTACCAAACAGCTGAACGATAAAAATAAACACATGAAAGGTTGTGGTGAAGCAAATGTTGACAGGGACACTGGTGTTTTCAAATTTGAGGTATCTGTTAATATTTCAAGGACAACAGGCCTTAAAAGAGGCAAAAAGGGCAAGTTGGCAAAATGACATTATTTAAAAATGGAGCTGAGAGGATTAATGCTGTGTTGGCAAAGGACCTTGAAGATGAAGCTCAGGAGCACTTCACTGAATTGAAGAAAGGGAAGGGGGATTATTTTGCTCAGGTTTGCACCTTGTGTCCATATGTCCTGTGGCTGTAAATTCTCTGCTCCCCTTGTATTTGTTGTTACTGCCACAGGAAGAAAAGAGACCTGACTTCTGCATTCTCTTTCCAGGACCTGACTTTGTTGGTTGTATGATGGGCTGGCTGGCAGTGACCTAGCCCAGGGGTTTTGAAAGCAAAAGATGATTGGAGGACTTGGGATTCCCTTTCTTCACCAATCTGGTAATGAATTGGCCCAGGGATTTTGAAGGGGTAAAAGACGATTGGAGAACTTGGGATTCCCTTTCCTCACCAATCAGGCCCAGGAATTCACCCCTCATGTCCTCTGATTGGCCCCTTGGGTCACCTGGAGGGGGATAAAAGGGGCAGCACGGCTGACTCAGGAAGAGACTAGTGGGGGATTACAAGGAAGGAGCTTTGAAGAGCTGGGCCTGCAGGCAGTAGTGGGGCCCTAAGCAGCATAGTGTGTGGCTAGCAAGAGAGGTGTCCTGCCGGGCTTCAGGGTCCCCTACAAGAGGCTGTGGCCAGCAGGAGGATCTGAGCAGTAAGCTGAGAGGGTCTAGCTTGGCTTCTAGCTCTTCCAATTAGAGGCCAAGTAGCCAGGGCTCAAGGAAGGTGAAGACCCCTAGCAGCTTGGAGCAGTACCAGCCCTGGTGGCTGTGTGGCAGTATTCTTGCCTACCATGTGAGAGATCTGAGTTTTAAGTCCTAGCTTTGGTGTTTGGGTGAGTAAGCTAATAAGGAGAAATTCCTCTTACAGGAGACATTGTGTTTTCCTTCCTTTCTCTCTCTCCAGGTGACCCAGGCCCTGTATTTCCTTGTCCTTTGACATTTTGTATTTTGTGCCTTTTTATATTGCCCCAACCAATATTTGCTCTGTTGTTTGTATTTTGTGTTTTATATTTTGTTAACCCTGTCTTTTGCCAATGGTTGTAAGTGTCTAACCTTTGTTGAATCCTGCCCCTTGGGGCATTGTGGTGTCCACTGTACCCCCTTGATTTATGCCTATGTTCCCTCATTAAAAGGTCTATGATTAAGTCCCCAGCAGTTGCAGGGATTCTCCTCTCCCTATAGAGGGGAGCCAGACATCTCCCACAGCACTTATGCACCTGTTCTGATCCCTTCAATTGGAGAGGGGGTACCTTTTGGAGTACTGCCCAGGTTACAGTTGTCTCAGTGAAGGAGACAATCCTCGGAACAAACAGTAAACTTGCATGCAGGAAGAAGAAATACTCCAAAACAGTCTAGGGCTGTGTGTAGATGAAATGAGGGGGTTGTGTGCATGACAGTTTAAAGCAGGTTAAATGCTTTTGCACCACTTTAATAGTGCTGGTGTTTGCATATGTTGGCAGTGTATTGCACAGTAATTCCAGCTGCTGTAGAAAATTCAGTGGTGTAATGTGCCTTAAATGAGTTGGGGCTCAGACAACTAAAATTCTCCAAGGAGCTTTAGTTTGCTGCCCCACAGCCATGGAGTGAAGCACTGAGCTCTGTGCAGCTCAGGGGCTCTGCAGGCAGCCTGGAAAGCAGCCTGGGAGAGTAGGCTCTGCCCAAGAAAAGGAGCAAGCCTGGTCTCCTCCTTCCCCACCCCCACAAGCCTGCCTGAGCTCCACAGGGGCCTGGTACTTCCCAAAAGCAGTGACTTCCACAGTGGGAAGCACCTGTCCACCCCCCTGCATTGTAGCCCAGGGACCGCTCTGCCTGCTGGCATAGATTTCATAGACACTTGAGCTGGAAGAGGCCAGAGGATCATCGAGTCCGGCCCCCTGCCCCAGGGGCAGGAAGTCACCAGGGATCGTAGGATCCCAGCAAGATAAGTGACCAAATGTATCCTGAAGGTGCTCAAAGTGGGTACTTAGACTGCCTCTGGCAGTCTATTTCAAACCTTAGGGGCTTGGACAGTGAAGTTCTTTCTTATGTACAGCCTGAATTGGTCGTGGCGGAGTTCTTGACTGTTCAGTGTTGTCATCCCTTGGGGCGCTTTGGTGAACAGACATTCCCTCTAGATCCTGATGAGTAGCCCTGATAAACTTATAGGTGACCATTAGATCAACCCTGAGTCTGTACTTTTCTAGGCTGAATAGCCCCATGGCTCTTACCCTCTCATCATAAGGTCTGTTTCCCTGCCCTCTGATTATGCGCGTGGCTCTCCTTTGCACCTTCTCAAGCTTCTCCACATCCTTTTTGAATTTTAGAGCCCAAAACTAGACACACTACTCCAGCTGTGGCCTCACCAAGGCTTAATACAATGGGAGAATGACGTCCCAGGACTTGCTTGAGAAGCGCCTATGGATGCAAGCGAGCGGCTAGTAAAGCAAGCAAAATGCAGCATCATACTGAAGGCTTATGTTCATCTTGTGGTCAACCATGACCCCCAAGTCCCTTTCATCTGTAGTACTAACCAGCGTAGCACTGCCAAGCTTATAAGCATGCTGCAGGCTTTTCCTCCCAAAGTGGAGAACCTTGCATTTTTTGGTGTTGAACACCATCAGGTTCTCATCCCCTCTTTTCATGAGCCTGTCAGGATCTGCTTGGATCCCCCTTCTGTTCTCAAGTGTGGATGCTTTACCCCAGAGTTTGGTGTCATTGGCAAACTTGGCCAGTCCACTTCTGGCACCGATGTCCACATCATTGATGAAGATATTAAATAGTAAAGGCCCTAGGACAGAGCCTTGGAGGACCCCACTGGTCACAGCACACCAAGATGATTGGCTCCCATCAACCACCACCCTATGGGTCCTAGCACAGAGCCAGTACCCCAGCCAGTGGATTGTAGTGTGGTTGAGGCTGCAGTTAGCCAGTTTAGCCAAGAGGTGATCATGGGATACCAGATCAAAGACTTTTTTAAAGTCAAGATATACAATGTTGATCTCTTCCCCCATGTTCAGGTGTTAAGTCACCTGGTCATAAAAGGAAATCAGAGTGATCAAGCAAGACCTACCCACAACAAACCCACTGGGTATCCTGTAGGATATTGCCTTCAGCTAGTCTGTTAAGGATGGCCTATTTTATAATCTTTTCCAAGACTTTCCCCAGAATAGAGGTCAGGCTGATGGGCCTGTAGTTTGCCAGATCTACTTTCCTCCCTTTCTTGAAGATAGGTACCACATTGGCTCTCTTCCAGTCATCGGGCACTTCACCAGGAGCTCTCAAAGATCCATGCCAGGGGCTGAGCTATGCTGCTCGCCAGCTCCCTGAGTACCCTTGGGTGTAACCTATCCGGGCCGGCTGACTTGAAAGTATCCAGCCTGCCAAGGTGTTCCTTCACAAGGTCAGCTTCAATGGAGGGCAAGGAATCTCCCTCGCCTGGACCTCCCTGACCCATAGTGGGCTGGGCTGTCCAATGTGACTGGTGAAAAACTGATGCAAAGTACCCACTTAGCAAGTTTGTATTTTCCTGGGTGTCAGTTGTCAATTGCCCCATCTGGTTTAGCAGGGGTCCAATGTTGCCATTGCTTTTATTTTTTATTAATTTAGGGCCCCCTTTCTATCTATCCATGCTCAAAGGTAGCATTGAAGTTATGTAACCTTTGTGGTCAAATGACAGGTAAATGACCTGCTTAAATGACCTTGCTTAATCCAGTACTGATACCCCTATATTAGAAGATGTTACTATGCTTCATGCCAATCAACACTGTCTTGTGGACAACAGGCCTTTCAAAGTTGACATAAGTTATTAACTAGGTCACATATGTGGCATTGACAAACATAATGACTAGAGGCCCAGAAATTTGGGAATGGTATCTATAGACCTGGGAAATGAAGCTTGAAGCCTTAGACCATGCAGTAGGCCACAGGTTCTTCAATTTTCTTATGCTCAAGGAATCTCTAGACAGACATCCTACTCTAGATCACTGTTCTAGACCAGTGTTTTACAAACTGAGTTCTGCCTGGGTCCACATAGGATTTGGGGTTCCATGGCACAAGAAGTGATATATGATATAAAAGGGGCATCCATGAGTATAGGAAGTTTGAAAACCACCAATTTATATTATTACAGTTATAGAACCACAGAAGAGATGGGCTGGAAGGGCCCTCTGGAGGTCACACCTAGTCCAGGCCTCTGCTTGAGGCAGGGACATGCTCATTAAACCATCCCAGTCATGTCCTTGTCTGACCTATTCCTAGGACTGCAGAAAACACCCTGTCTCAACTACAAAGTTTATGGCCCAAGGACACTGAGGGCCACTGAACTGGCCTTTGGCAGAGCAGAGGGGTGAGGGCTGGAATTGTCCTACCACTGCAGGGTATTGTTAAATACCATCAGGAGCATGAAGGAAGAGGAGCATGTCCTACAGAAGAAGGGATTCCCCCGACTCAGTCTGTGTTGATCGAACCACAGAGTCAGATTCTCTCCTGGTCTCAAACATGGTGTCTTTGAGCGAAGGCAAGTGCCTCTGGATTTGAGTCCCATGGCACAACCCAGCCTCACTCTCTGGGGTGAGAGCCCAGGAACGTTTGTTCATTCATTTATTTCTTGACCATTGCAAGCATCAGTGGCATCTTGTGATCACTATGTGCACACCACTGAGGCCCTTACCCCTTAGCTCAGGCTATGGCAGCATTTGAACCTGTGCTTGGAGGCTCACCCAAATGTCAGAACCTGAGCCAGCACTAGTATCCCCCCTCGCTATTGAATGGAAATAATCCTTAGCATGGATCAGAAGGGGGAAGAGGAGTTGAGAAGGTGAGGCAAATGCTGCCCGCACCAGATATTGTCACCACAGATCTGTCCTGGCCACTCCTCTTTGCTCCAGACTGCTGCTGTGAAGGGCAGTTTAACTTTATTCTCTTTATATACTTTCTATCTTCAGGCATTTGGGTGCTGGTGGGATGTTTGTATGGGATACCTTGTATTTTCTACAGAGCTGTTTTAGCCTGACTACTTCCCCATACTCAGCCTCTGTTGTAGTGTTCAGTAAAAGTTAAATGTTTGCTCCTATCATCTGTGCATCTTACTGCTACTACAGATGTATTCTTTTTTCTCTGTTATTGCTCTGATACATTTAATGGCTGCAGCTTTCTCACTCTCTATTTATCTTGTTTGATAAGAGATGCAGTTCTTAGGAACCCTCAGGTGACACACAAAGGCTCTTTTCGTCATATCACCAGGGCCATAAAGATATTAAGAATTTGGGAAGTTGCTGCTGAGATTAATAATTTTCCAGTGAAATCAGGTCCCATTTCTGATCCAACTAACATTTGTTTGAATCTAGGCTGATCCCCTTTATGTCAACAGGTGACACCACTGTTACTGTTCCCCTGGCCCAATGTATTTTTTACCCATGCTAATTAACCCTCCAAGTGTGGACAAGTCAAGGGAGTAGCTTATTACCCATGCATTATGGCTGATTTGCTTTTAACCTTAGGAGATTAAACACAAGGGTTTAACACAAGGACCCCCATAGTCCTTGATGCCCATGGATCCTGCCCAGGATCCTGAGAGAATCCCACACCGCTGTATTAGAAAATGGTAATGTGCTTCATGTCCTTCCACACTATTCTGTGGATAACAAGCCTTTCAAAGTTGACACTAGTTGTTGACTAGGTTGCATATATGGCACTGACAAATAAATGATGCTGACAAAACACACAGGGTCAGCTGGAAGATATTTCACTTAGTTCCTAGTGATAGTCTGACTTAAAAATTAACACTGTATAATGCTGATACTAATGGCCTAAACAACTCTCTTGCAGGTAGATCTGAAAAAGGAATTGTAAAGGGGGAAACCTAGTTGAGAAGTGCATTTGGTTCAATGCTAGTCAGTGTTTCCTAGTGCTTTAGACACTGATTAATACCTAGCCACGTTCAAAGTCAGCATAGCTGATGTTAAATGGGTTGAAGACTGCACCACTGAAAGATTTCAAAAAACAAAAAACAGAAAGAGGAACAGTGAACAAAACCCAGTCACTCTCTCTTTCAGCACTGAGTCTCTGTCACTGTGTGATGCAGGAAGTTGGACAAGATGCATCTATGGTCTTAACCCAGTAAATAGCAGGTCTTGTATCCTATAAAAGGCTAGAATCTTGCCCTCAGGGTTAGTTTTCAGAGACACAGAACAAGCTCTGCTCCTGCTGAAACCACCTCAGCCTCTACATCCTAATTTTATTACCCTAGATTAAGGGCACGTGAACTCTCATGTGCTGGAAGGACATGCCATTCACTATGAGCTGATCTTTTCTGTGTGGGAATTCAGCCTTAAAAAATTCACTTGTTTCCAAAAATGGCAATTCCCACCAAAACTACCTTCCCCTTCAAAATGTTTATATTAAAACCTCCTACATTAATGATTTTGCTTACTGCATCTTTGTATTAGGTCATTCAGGAGTCAGCAAAGCCTGTTACTCCTGAGGTCTTTTGCAGTGCCTTAGCTTAACTATAGCTTAGCATAACTATGGCCTAGCATCAGCACAACTCCTACAGAATGTAGTCTCTGGATTTGGGTAAAATCTCTTGGTCACTCATTAGTGATCCTTAAGACTCGAGATGTGAGGATTCTGAGTTGTAAGATTGCTTATTTCTGTTTGGGCCATAGAATCATAGACACTTAGGGTTGGAAAGGACCTCAGGAGGTCATCTAGTTCAGCCCCCCTTGCTTAAAGCAGGACCACCCGCAACTAGTTCATTCCAGCCAGGAATTTGTCGACCTGGGCCTTAAAAACCTGCAAGGATACAGATTCCTCAATGACTCTGGGTAACCTGTTGCAGTGTCTTACTACCCTCCTAGTAAGAATCTTTTTTCCTAGTATCCAGCCTAAACCTCCCTTGCTGCAATGTGAGACCATTGCTCCTTGTTCTGTCATCTGCCACCACTGAGAACAGTCTGGCTCCATCCCCTGTGGAACCAACCTTCAGGAAGTTAACAGGAAGTTAAATCTTCAGATTTAAAAAAATGTGGATTTTTGGATTACTTTTTTAAATCTGAAATTTTAATTTTATTTAAGTCAGAGAAAACCAGGATCCTTGCTAATCGGATATCTAATCAGTTCCCAAGTTTACCCTGGTATCCGTGGTGAGATACACATCCAGTGTACAGGGGATGACATGAGAGCAGCAAAGGAAGTCATGGGAACCCAAGTGAACAAAGCTGACTCTCAGGCTGCGGAGTTGATCGAGCTATGAATGCCTAAACCTCTGGATGATGTTTTACCCAGATAGCAAGGAAGTTATCAAAAAGATGAAGGATACAGCCCAGGGCCACCTCACCGAGCTGACAAAGCAGCAAAACAAGGTGGCAGAAGATGAGAAGCAGCACAGAATTGCAAGGAATATTGCTGTGGTCTTCCTGCCATTTTCTCATCTCATAGGTAGGTACCACTAGAAACTGTTCCTTCCCATGATGTGGTGGATCATGGCATCCTTCTCAGCAGGTCTGCAAGGCCACCAGGAATTGGCAGTAGAAGGCTCAGAGGGCAAGGAATGTGCTATATCATAACATTAATTGGGAAGTAGGGCTGGAAGAGACCTCCAAAAGGCACCTAGTTAAACCCACAGAAAAATCTATAATTTAAACTCTTCATAAAACTACTGTCGATTTTGACACAATGCAAGCCATCACAACTGAACCTGCTACCAGGAAAGCAGGGGGACTACAACAGCCAATATGCTGCTTCTATAAAATGTTGTTAATATACAGTCAAGTGATCCCTGGGAGAGGGCTATACCCTCCCCTCCCTTCCCCCACCTCACCTCCCAAAGAGGGGTGAACATGAACAGGAGCAGTGAAATAAACTTCCGATGTGGAAAAGCAATCCTCACAGTCCCCTGAAGCATTTTGGATTTGGGCCCAAGAATGCTAATATAAAGATGGTTCTTTCAGTAGAGAGAAGGTTCTACCAGAACCATAGAAGTCGGGTCAGAAGGGACCTTGTAGATCTTCAAGTCCAACCCCCTACCTGGGCAGGAGGGAAACTGGGCTCAAATGACCCCAGGCAGGTAGGCATCAAGCCACTTCTTAAAGACCCCCAGGGTAGGAGCCAGCACCACTTCCCTTGGAGGTTGGTTCCACATCCTAGCCACCTGGCTGTGAAGTAATTCATACGGATGTCTAATCTAAACCTACTCTCCAACAACTTATGGCCATTATTACTTGTTACCCCAGGGGCACTAGGGGAAACAAGGTCTCCCCCAAACCCTTCTGTTCCCCCCCCCAGTGAGTTTTTAGACAGTCACAAGGTCCCCCTCAGCCTTCTCTTGTGAAGGCTGAACAGGACAAATGAAAACAAACAAACAAAAAAATCAGTTTAAAATTGCTTTTTCACTAATGACAAGTGTTTGGTCAGCCCAAACCATAAGTATAACTGTCTTGTCTCTGAATGCCATGGAGAGTTGACAGGAGATAGATAACTCTAGATCAGGGCTGCTCAACCTCTGGCCTAGAGGGCCAGATCTGTCCTGCAACACTAAGTCACCCAGCCCATTAGGTTCTCCACAGTCCAGAAAGTTGATGACAGGGAAATAGTGACACCATTCCTCTGCTTCCAAATTTCCAACCCTGTGGGAAATCCTGGGCCCTAAGTGCTGGATAGGGCACTGGATCCCAGAATGGAGGGCCAGATGAGGGAAGCACTGGGTCCCCTGGTCCCAATCCTGGTGTGTGGATGGTAGTAGAGAGCAGTGCCAGGGCCCCTGAACCCAATCTCATCATGTGAGGGATAGAACGGAGTGGTACCAGTCCCCAGGACCCCGACTCAACATATGAAGGGCTGGAGGGGTGGTGACAGGTCCTTTGGGATGCTTTTCAAGTGTGTGGGGGGGGCAAAAGAGGGCCATGCTGCACCCCAGGTGCCTAGGGAGCAGGAGGATGTGATGCCTGACCCTCTGGAGCTTTTTCCCCAGTGTGTAGGGGCAAAAGGCAGTTGTACCAGGCCATATAGCCTGATATGCCCTCAGGCAAGCCTTGTGTTACACCTTCCAGTAAGGCCAAAATATTGAGCACCACTACTCTAGATCACACCCTGTTCATATACTGTCCTACAGGATGATGCTCATCCTATCTGTCTGTGGGTCAGACCAGCAGTGTGGGTCAGTCTGTCAGTGGGCCCAGCAAATGGGGGCCCACCAATCACAGCTGACCGTGGACAGAATTTCTGGCTGGCAGACAGGTAAGGATACCACCACCGCTGCTCAAGGGGGAGGGTGGGCCAAACCCTGTGCTGCTGCGGGCCCTGTGGAAGGAGCCGTGGCCTCTCCACCTGGCTTTGGGGACCGTGGTTTGCCAGTCCACAGCCCCTTCTGGTCTGGCAGCTGACTGCTGTGGACCAGCAACCAGCCTTCCCTGGTTTGGCACTAGGCCGTGGCCCAGGGATTGAGAACTCCTGGGATAGATGGACCACTGGTCTGACCCAGTCTTATGTTTTTCTGTTTCAGCTGGGATTATAGCTGCTGTTTTTCACACCTCTTCATACATAGCTCAGAGTGCAGCCTTGGAACTGCAGGAAGCTGTGCAATGCCAGGGAGCAAAGGTCTTCAAATATAAAGAGAAAGGGAAGGACTCTAGGAAAAAAAAATGGAGGAAAATAAGAAAATTGAACTGATAGAGAAACAAAAAAAAAAAAGTTGTCAGAAAAGCTGGAAAAATTGGGACAGCAGATAGATAAATAAGTTCCAAAGCATGGAGAACTCCTGGGTGATGTGTACAAAAAAGTTAACCAGTTTGAGTGGGAGTTTGATTCCCGAAAGCTTGCAGAAAAATTCAATTTTCTTGCCATTTTCCAGTTGGTCTAATAAAAGGTATCATTTTGGAACCATAAGTTCTAGTTTTTTGTATGTCTTGATAGTGGTAAGACATAATTTAATGGTTCTGGTAGTTTGCAGTGAGGTTCAGGGCAGGTACTCAAGAAACAAAAGAATTTTGATTTCTAGAGCTATTTTTGATGTCAAGTTTTACAATACCATGTTATAGCAGATGAAGACTGTTCTAAAAAAGAGCTACACGTGAAGAAAACTGTGAGTGTAAGATTTATAAATGCATTAAAAATTTGAACAAGAAAGTTGTCTTAAAAACTTCTTATAACTAAGAAGTTGTCGCTTCTCAGCCTCTTGAAGGCTCAGATCATGTATAGTTACATCAGAACTGTGATCCAGATGTTGTATCCATGCATGACTGTAGCTATTTGACAACTAACCATATAGCAATAAGAAAAGTTTTAAAAATATTTAAAAAGTACTGACCTTACCTTGTCAACATAATTGTAGGCATTGCTTTTTTCTGTTTATGAACCTTGTAATACCATCCAATATGTTACCAGCTTCTCTTCCATTGATCTCTAGTATTGCCAGGGTAGAAACTTGAGCATCTTTAATTGTAGTTCTTAGTAGGCCTGTGTGAGGTGGCTACTATTCACTTTAGATTTTGTGGACAGTGATTTGACTCAGTGATTTGAATCACTGTCCTGATTAGATTCAGCTGAATCTGATTTGATGATTCATCTGCTGCTGACTTTCCAAATCAGCCAGGCTTAACCCCCCCATGCTCCCCTCCCCACTTCTCCAACTCTCCCTTCCCTGCCCCTAGTACTTACCAGCTCCAGTCTGGCTGCTGCTCCTTGCAGCAGTCACCAGGGACTCCGCAAATCATCAAACCTTTTTATTGGTTCCCTGATTCGATTCAGATTTGGAGATTCAGCCACTGAATTGGGCCAAACCTTTTCCAAATCAAATCACCACCTGAAGATTTGCACAGCCCGAGTTCTCAGTTGCCACAAGGAGAAAAAAGGTTTCTTTTATCCACAGGGAGATTGGAAGGGTATCACACAGTGCAATTTCATAAAAGATTTTGTCATTTTTCAAGATGGGTGGGCCCCTCTTCCTCCTTTGTCTTGTCAGCATTGACATCCAAGAAAAAAAAATGATTTCAGAGTTCAGATCGTCTTGGTCAAAATTGCAAGTGGTAGAAATAGTGCCCACACTTTCACCTGATGGGCTCTCAGAACAGAACATCTGCAAGGGACTTGAAAATTTACAGGTCATTCTTGGAAAAGCTGTCTTTTACTTCCTTAATATGGGTATCCAGATTGCTGTACAATATTTCACTCTTATAGTAATTCTTGGGTTTTTCAAAAGAGGATTTTCCTCCTCCTCCCAGTTTTGTGGGAATAACCCATTTGTGAGGCACACAAGGGCCTGGATAATTGTTTTTTCTGGCACAGCTCAGTAACATAATTAAAAGTTTGGGCTGTGAAATCATCATCTCTCATCTCCTTTAGTATAGACATGGTGGATTTACCCATCACTATAGCTGTATGATATGTAAAGTCTTTTGAATGAAGAAGTTTGGACAGGTGGTTTGTTTGCAATTTCACTCTCTGCATAAGAAGAATGCAGTTCAGCTCCAGCTTTGAAACCCTGTGTGCAATTTCATTCAGAATTGAACCATTTCATTAAAATTTTCCAAAACTGCTCTGATAGCTTCAACTTGACAGTTCCAACAAGTGTCACTGAGTGATTTGAGATTAATTGGCTCCTCAGGGGAAAAAAAATTCTGATGCCATTTTTACAAAGACAGCTTGTCTCTTATTTCAGTGAAAGCTCACAGAGCCTGGAGAAGTCTCAAAGCATTTTGGACAACTGCGATAGAGAAAACTGTGTTCACTCCCCACAGACTTAATATATGAGCATAGCAGTGAACACAGTGAACTAGAGGATTTTCATTAAGTATCCACATGGTCTAACTTTTATAGAGTTCTCTCATACTCATGGCTTCATCATAGCATTGGCCTCTTACAGCTGAAATATCAAGTCCCAAGACTGATAATGTAATCTTGATCAGTATGGCAAGTCAGGCATGTGTAGGCCAGATTCAGGCTAGGCGAGGCAGCAGTGACTCTGGCCTGGGAAGAAGGTGGCAGTGACAAATCATGGCTGGAAGGGGATCTTGCCTTGTGTGTTACCCTATTGAAACAATACTCTTCAGCACTTCCCATCCTCCTCTCTTGAATGTTCCTTTTTCTAACTGAGTGGTCTCTTAAATAATCTCTTGGACTCCTCCCTCTTATCTCCTTTTTATTATCTTGGATGAAAACAAACATCTAATTCTTCTGCTTTGTTGGCCATAGGTGATGCGTAGGTTGGGAACAGGGGGACACGTGCGCCCCTGAAATTGGCTGCTGCTGATGCCTGTGTTGCTGCCTATGGGCGGTCACTGCTCACCACACCCTTCCCCCAGCCATCAACATCACCATGGTCATCTGTGGGCGGTCCCTTCTTGATCCGCCCCTGCTGCCAATGTGAGCATGGACACCTGTGGGAGGTCCCCGCTTGGCCTGCCCTCACTGCAGATGTCACCGCAGCCACCTGTGGGAGCTCCCCGCCTGGTGCCGCCATGGCCACACTGCTTACACCACCGAGGCTGCCTGTGGAAGGTCTTTGTGCCCCGCCCATTATTTGGATGCACAAGTTGTTCAAGTTTTTGGCCCTTCTAGGGATCCTTTGGGGAGGTCACACAGCACAGCCTCCTTTGTCCACTGTGAGGCGTTCTGTTTATTCTCTTGTTGTAGGTAACACACAGTCACCCAGATTGATCTCAAATTATCCAATTTTTCCCTGTTTCTTCTTTTTTCTTCAATGTTGACCCCAGATCTCACTTACCAGGTTTTGATGTTAAAGGATTTACACTGGAAGGGTGATCGCTGAGCCCTTGGCTCGGTTATACAAGCTCTCTTGGAGCTCTGGACAAGTGCCGGAGGACTGGAAGGTGGCCAGTGTGGTTCCCATCTTTAAGAAGGGG